>JARYGA010054168.1:600000-963452 GCA_030545235.1 Helianthus tuberosus
GACGAAAGGGGGAGCCTGAGAAAAAATAGAAGCTGATCAATAAAGAAAGATTGATGGATGCTTACAGTGTTAGACAATTTGGAAAGAGTGTGAAGACTGATCAATACTGAAGATGTGTCATGATAAAGACTCGACACTGAAGACTTCGTCAACATCCAAGGGGGAGTCTGTTAGTGCACTATGTCTGTTGACTTCGTCTTGTATCAAGTCATGTAACAAGATAGGATAAACCAGTGTTAGGGATGCTAGAAACTAGGGTTTATGTGTTTGTTAGTAATTTCGCTTGAAATCACCGTTGGCCATTTCAAGCGAAATCAACACATCTATAAATAGCAGAGCATAGATTGTCATTTGTAACTTTCGGATCTGAGTAGCGAAGCTCTGTCGAATTG
This sequence comes from Helianthus tuberosus, assembly GCA_030545235.1. Taxonomy (NCBI): domain Eukaryota; kingdom Viridiplantae; phylum Streptophyta; class Magnoliopsida; order Asterales; family Asteraceae; genus Helianthus; species Helianthus tuberosus. The sequence continues at coordinate 600,393 of JARYGA010054168.1, forward strand.
TTTCCAGGTGCTGTAAGACTATTATATCAATACAAGAGACATTATAATTGAATCAAGCTGTAAACAAGTCCGTTTCTCTGAATTCCGCCATAGATTCGGATCCAAACTCTTCTGAATGACTCAATCAGGTCGCACAACGATCCTACACTTGAGACCTAGAAAGCTTCAAAGGTTTAGCAGAATTGAAGGTCTTGAAACTACACTGAGCGTTGTTGTTGTTATTGTTGTTGTATAACTGATGGATCTCGGCTACTATGCCCGGAAGCACAGCAGCCATTTGCTGAGGGACAAGGGTTGCGACTTCTTCATTAGTTTGAGGTTATGCATCTCGTTGAGGAGGCATTGTCTAAAAAGAACAAGGAAACATGAGAGAAAACAAGTGAAATGGCATTGGGTAAGAGTAGGATGTTACAAGTACCGGCCAAAATCATGGGTGATGGTCATTTGTTTGAACCATGAAGCAAACAAACGACACACAAAGGCTGAATCAAAGTAAATAGGTTCTCATAATGTATCGCAAAGACATGCTTTAGCCTATAGGTGGACACTCATCCCAAGAGTTCCCAGGTGTAGGATAGTTGTACGATCAATGTGAGTCGTTCTGAGTCAAATCTAAGTCATTTGGAAGGCGGAAACAACCAAACAACTGAGAATCGGTGATAGAAAGGTGTAGAAACAGAGTATAATACTTAAAACACGTTTTCCATTGATATTAGACTTGATTACATGGTGAAATTTCAGCAGCACTTCGTTACACTTTTGCTGATTTCGTACCAAATGGAAAACACAAGATGCCTATTTATAGACAACATGATTTCGCACGAAATAGCTACAAGCTATTTCGTATGAAATAGCAACTTTGATTTCGTACGAAATAGCAACATGCTATTTCATGCGAAAACACTATTACACAAACATAACTTTACAAATTGACCCGTTTAACCCTATTACAAGCTACCGACATGACCTAGACTGTTGACGTAGGCGATAGACATCGTGCACCAACAAACTCCCCCTTGGATATTGCCGGAGTTTTCAGTCAGGTTGTCTTCAGCACTTTCTTCACAGGGACTTAAACTTTTCCTCCCTTCGCTTAGGCTTTCTTCTCAGCAAACTTTTCAGCTTCTTGTTTTCTTTATCAGCTTTCATCTTTTCTTCAGCTTGTAATCTCATCCATTTACCTCTGTTCTCTTCCAGATTCCTTCTTTGTTTCTCAGCTTTCAAAGCTTCCTTTTTCTCAATCTTTCTCCACTTTGTCGACCACGCATTCTCAGCATTGATTCCTTTCTGGAAGCAGATAGTTACAACCTTCTGAAATTGCATCGCTTGATCTTTATCTTCAGCTTTAAACCCAATCTTGTTAACAAACAAACACTCTATGTCTTTTGCTGAACAGTTTACCAACCACAATGGATCATACACAGAAACGTATCTAACTTCATTTTCCACTCTGTAGGTGATCACAGCTTCAGTCGACAAGCAGCTGTACACCCAACACACAAACCCTTTGTGGAAATCTTGCTCCATCTTTGGCAGTGGAATGTTCTTTATCACTCTAGGTTTCTTTATCTGCAAGATGGTTTCTTCATTGCCAGTCACTGGATCTATCCTCTTCACTTTCTTCGGATAGTGCGGCTTCCAGTGTTTGAAATCTTTTAAAGCTTCAAACTTCATTAAACCCCAAATAGGCACATCATGTTTTCTGACAGGATAGTTCAAAGTTCTAACTTTTGGCAGCTCCTCAACATCCCACCAGGGTAGAGACATGATATCCTGAAGATACTCAAAATACTGCACCCCATAATCTCTTCTGATTGCATAAGCGTTCACTTGTGCCAAGAAACCCCAGCTGATAATGTCACCAAGTGAAACTTCTCTGTCTCTTTTGTAATATTTCAGTGGTCGTTTAAACTTTCGTTCAGTACTTGTTCTAAACCACTTTTTCCTTTCTTCACGACTCTCATCTTTTGTCGTCCCATCAAAATTCTTATCTTTTAAACATTCTGTAACTTTCCTTCTTAACTCATCAACGTTCGCTTGATTGAAAAACTCAATAAGCGTAGGAAAGTTAGACGTATCAACATCAGTACTTTCAGGTTGATCGTCATCACTCCAATCCTCAACTTCAACCCTGTCATAGTTATCTGCTTCTTCAACATACTTAAACTAATAATCTGGCTGCTGGTTGATATCAAACTCATTCAACTCTTTTTCAAAATCAAATTTGAAGTTAATATCATCAATATGTGTCATCTCGATGATTTCATCCATAGTATAAGTATGTTTGATTTCACCTTCTTCAACATTTTGTGTGACAACTCGAGTTTCCAAGATTCCATCTTCGCATTTAGTGCACGTTAATTTTTTTTTTGTTGTTTGTTAATACGACTTGTTTGTTTCACAACGCTTACATTTGTAAAACGTTAAATAGTATTGCGATTGATATTTGATATTTGGGGTGCATATTATATTTGAGTATATATGATAGTGTAATTTGTGCTAATTGGGATCACATAGTTTATTATGGAAGTTTGGCCTAACACCCCTGCTAATATGAAAACACCACCTCCCTGGTGAAATCACCTACTCATGAAAACACCTTGAGTGTTTTCGTCCACTGGTGACCAACGAAAACAACAAATGGGCTTTAGGCCCAGTGGGAATTATATATATTTATTTTATCACAATCTTCTCGGAGAAGTTTCTCACTTGTCAAACCTTATCACATTGTTTCTCTCTCTACCTCTGAAACCCAACAACAGGAAGCCAAACCTCTGTTTAATCATTGGTTAGTGATTTCATGATTCAGTTGTTTTAGATGCATATCGTATGATTATTGGATGTTTAATCATGATGTATGTATATATTTATATATGTGATTATGTGATTGATCATTGTGTGCTTGTTAGATAATTATTATCTATGAACTGTCTGTATATTAGATGGTTTGATCAACAGTGGGTATATGTTAATAAAAGATAAACTGATTCAAGTATGTTCTTGATCTCACAAAGTTTTGGTAGAGTATTTGTTTTATATCAATGATTGATTAAATGACTTTGTAGATGATTAATCATGTAACCATAGTGAGATTTTAGAGTTTCTGGGTTTTTCATATGTTACAGTAAGTGTTGTTGATGATGATGAATAGTAACGAAAACATCCCCCCCACAAATGAAACTGGACGAAATCACTTATGTGATTTCGGCCCATATAGTGAATTCGGCCCAGATGTGTTTTCGGCCCACTTAAGTGATTTCGGCCACATAAAGGGATTTCGGCTCAATATGGATTTCGGCCAAGGGGATTTCGAACATAAGGGTTTTCGGCTAGCTAGTGATTTCGGCCCATTCAGTTTTCGGCCCAACCAAAGTAATTTAAATAACTGTTCAAGCCCACCTAAGTGTTTTCGTCTCTAAAGGGTTTTCGGCCATAGGGTGTTTTCGGCACTTATGTGTTTTTGGCAACATGTTAACTGTTATTATTAATGTTATTAATTATGTTATTTAACTTAACTAACCATTGGAATAACTCAGTTAGTTTATTTAACTTTGTTAAATATGTATTTTGATAACTTCTTTGTTTAAGTAACTCTGTTAGATGACAATTCTGTTAAGTTGTTAACTGGGTTAACTGACTTACTCTGTTTATTTATTATTCCAATGAAGTGGATTAATTATGTTATTCCATGAAATCTGTTAACTTTATTCACTCAGTTAACTTGCTAGTTCTGCTAGATGCCAACTCTGTTAAATGTATGGATGCAATTAACTGCTTATGTTGCATGATATGAACTGTCAAACACTCCATGATATTACTGTGACACTAGTTCCTTGTGAAACTTTACAAACAATGTGAACTGATTGAGTATACGTGCACTATAGGACTTGACTGATTTTTGTGAGCACTTAACTTAGCATACCGAGCAAACTAAGGTGAGTTCACACTCTTACCAAGGCATGGGATTCCCGGGGTTGGGAATGGGTTGATTGATTTTTTTTTATGCTTAAGAGTTATCGGAATTACATACCATAGGCCTCGGGAGAGGAAGGTCAATGGTAGATACTACTAGACTAGTGATACATATACTTCTCTTCGCACACATGCCGGGATCGGCCGCGATACTAGAACAATCTTTGCAAACATGCCTGGAATGGCCGCGAACTATACTTTAATCTTCGCAAACATGCCTGGAGGGCCGCGATACAAATATACCTAGTCTAGAGAACACATGGGAAACCCCCACTAATCTTCGCAAACATGCCTAGAGGGCCGCGATACCATTACATACGATACATGATTAATAAACGAACATACGATTTACGATACGAACATTATAACTAAATAACCAACTGTGAACTCGCTCAACTAGTTGTTGACTCTCTGTTACATGCCTTGCAGGACCTTAGGTACTTTTGGAGCTTGCACGGGAGGCACAGTCGTTGTGGACATGGATCGTGAATGTGATGTTAAACATTATGACCTTTTGTACTTAAACTTATGTTGGGTCTTACATTATTGCTTCCGCTACACACTTGTTTTATGTTTGGTTTGAAAATACCTATAGTATTGATGAATGACTTTTACTATTTACTTATGTTCAATATGATTGGTGGCTTGATCCTGGTCATGTCACGCCTCCAAGCGGTGGTACTCCGCGTGTGGATTTTGGGGGTGTGACATTTTGATCATCGACATGCTCCCCCTCACCTTTAGCATCTTCAGGTTCTTCATTTGCATCATCATGAAGATAATCATCAACATTTTCTTCATTTGACTTTTCAGTAACTTTAATACCTGAAGTACCTTGGTCATCACCATCATTCCCGTCATCATCATCAGGACTACTTGTAGAAAATACTTCATCTGTATCATCTTCCTCATCATCATCTTCTACTTCATCATCTTCCTCAACATCTTCCTCAAAAATAGCAGAAACTTCAGATTGAACACCTTTGCCCTTATCCATCATTTCTGCATCAATTGCAGCTTGACGACGAGCTCTATCTTCCTCAAGCTGGATTTCTTCAAACTTTTGTTCAACATATGTACCAATTAAACTCTCTAACACCTTGTTCATCATATATATCTTATGTTCTTTCTGAGCATTTGCATCCTCTAGCTCTTTGTTCTTTAACTTGAAATACTCATTCTGTTCGTCTCTGCGTTTTTGTTCTTCTTCCAGATCATGAACACAAGCTTTAAGAATATCAATTTCTGCTTGATCACCTTCAACCTTTTTCGACAAAGACAAGTTATCAGCTTCAACTGTCTTGACACGCTTTTCAAGTTTCTTTTCACGATCTGCTAACTTTTTATTCTCAACAACTACCTCTTCAACTCTCTCCTGTAGCTTCTTGACAGCATCATTGTTTACAAAACTAAAATCAATGTCATCCAAAGATATATTTTCAGGAATCTGAAGAAGGTTTGAAATTCAGAATATCCAGGAGTTGTATGAGAAGGTATTTATGTGGATGTTGGTGTTTGAAATATGTTAGGTGAAGTGATAATTGGTGATTGTTGTGGTGGTGATTGATGTGGTGGTTGTTGTTATGGTGATTGTGGTGGTGGTAATAGATGTGGTGATGGAATAAGATCAGGTTGTTGTGGTGGTGTAGGTTGTCTTGGTGGTGATTGATGTGGTGATTGTGGTGGTGGTGATGGTGGTTTATTTGACTCCTGGATCGTTTTCTTCTTTAACACGATCTTCAACCTCTTTGCAACTTTAGGAGATACAATACTTTTTCTAGCAGTCTGTTTCTTTCTTCCTCCAGATGAAGGTGGAGTTTGAGAATCATGAACATGCTCAGGAGAAGGAATATACAAATCGTCATCTTTCTCCTCTCTCCTTTTCCTCTTTAACTGTTTCTCTTTTTCTATCTCAGCCTGAACTCTTTTCAACCGTTCAGTTTCATCCACTTCTTCTTCAGAACTAGAAGAACTCTTATCTTCATCGTCACCAACAGTCTCACCAGCTTCTTTATTACCTCCTTCATTGAATTCACTCAGAGATTTCAAAAGTTGTATAGATTCTGGAGACAAAGTAACATTATCTCCTTCATTATCAGCTGCTGGTTCTTCTTCATCAGGTTCATCAACTAGAAGTGTCTCAACTGTTTTCTTTCGACGCTTTTGCTTAGGTTGAGAGGATAAGCCTTCTTCAGTTTGAACTTTAGGAGTTCTCTTGTCTCCTCTTTTTGGCTTTTCTTTCTCTTCCTTTAAGAACCATTCACTTCTTGTGTTTTTAAAAACTTCAAGACCTTTCAACTCATCAGCATAGCTCGTCTCTTTCATTTCATTTTCATGCCACCATTTTTGATGATTCACCGGATCTGGATCTTGATAATTCTTGTCTTTGATGAATCCAAAGAACTCAGCTTTTGTTGATGACTCTGGATGATTTTTGTGATATCTACCAAGTACTTTAAGAGTCTCATTATCCATGTGAAATAATGCCAACAAATCTTTCTCTTCATCTTTTACCAGATCAGGATACACATGTTCTAACATCATTTGCACGAATCTAGGATAGATCCATGTTTTGCTTCCAGACGTAACATTCTCTTTCATATAATGGAACACAATCTTTGAAAAGTTATACTTCTTGTTAAGTACAAGTGCAGTCACCATGCACATTTGATAATCTCTCATAACATCATAACCTCCTTTCCGGTGACTCAGAGCATGCAACACAGAATGAATAAGAAACTTGTACGACTTTGAGAAATACGCTTTCAAGTAGTTAGCACTGTTCAAAGGTCCACTGTAACCCATCCGCAGCATACACCCTTTGACCATTATTTCTGGGAACATTGTTGGAGAGTTCTCATCATCTGGAAAATCTATCACTTCACGTACAAGCTGCTCTGTTATAATGATTGGTTTGTCTTGACCATCCAAGCTCACAATGGAATTTATTGTTTTGCTTTCCTCATCATACTTTGCATTTTTCCAGAAACGTTCTATGTGAGACCGAAAGACAAGATGTTGATTTGTTAATGCTTTCTGGATTGGTAAACGCTTCATAAACTCTAGAATTCCTTTGAAAGCATCCATCTTTGGTAACTTCTCATCATACACACAACAAATGTTGTGTAAAGAATCAAACTGCACATTTGAAGTCTGGAAAAATAACTCAAACATTCAAGTTAACACATAGAATATTTTTCAAAAAACAACACAATCATCATTCATACGAAATAACATCTCATACGAAATGAAAAAAATTCATGCGGAAAGATATTCATACGGAATAACCCACTTTCAAACGAAAACAATTTCATACAAAAACATCTTTTGATACGAAAAGACTGGTTGATGCGGAATACTGATTTCGTACGAAATCAGCTCTCTTTTCGTATGAAAACTGCACATGATCAAATCTTGACCAAATGATGAAATTGATGTACTGAGATTGTTCTTTATTAATAAAAAATATAACCTAGATCTAAGTTCAAAGGTCAGATCTGCCGAACACATACGAAAACAGGCATTTTTGTTCAAATTGAAACCCTAAATCATATCTACAACACATTACGAGTTCAAGGGTATGATTTCCGGTTATTATATATTACATACAAACCCTAGATCTACGATTCAACTTCAGTTCAACGTTGTTCATACGAAAACAATCAGATCTGGGTTAAATCACCCAGATTTCTCACCTTTCCCATGATTTAAGTTGTACCAACCACCTTAAACAAGGATTACGAACAACACACAGTCAATAACACAGCTTGGATCGAAGAACTCAGTGATTTCGCATGGAAAAATTTTGGCAGTGTTTTGATACGAAATGAAGGAAATATGTGATTCCACACGAAATACGCCACCTATTTATAGACGAGCTGATTTCGTACGAAATCAGCTTATGAGGCAGTTCAAGCGAAAACCCATTTCACACGGAATACCTATTTCGTACGAAATAGTGATTTCGTATGAAATTTTAATTTTTTTCAAAAATTTCAAATTTTAAACTTTTTCAATTTTTACCGTCACACCCAGTTAACCAAGTCCAAGTTAATGACCCTGGTCAGCTGTTTAGCTTACCAAGTCCAAGTTAATGACCTTGGCTTGCCAAATTATGAAGTATGCTGACTTTTTGAAGCAAAATAAGTTCAAATTAATGAACTTTTAAACTTTCAAGCAATTACCAACACATTTTCACAATCTTTTGCTTATCCAACCCTCATGATCCAGACTTGTTCAGCACTATGAGACTTTGATCATCAGATCCCCAACGTCCGTTGTCGAAAATAAGATGAAATGAAAATCTTTTTGGATTACTAAAGCAAACTATATACAAACATCTTTTTGTGAGTCTGTGTAAGAGGATCATATCAGTTTTTGACAAGTCACAAACACCGTTAAGCTTTATACATTTTAAGTTCTAAACGATTCACCTAGATTGTCAGTATACTGATCCACTTAAATTTTCATACAAAGTTCAACTGTTTCGAGATACGAGATTAGTGTTTTAAGACTTAAACCTATCCGCATATCACTTATCAGAATATACTCCCGTATCCAGATCCCAATATTTTGTCTTACAGGTGAGTATACCATAGATGATATCTGTAAAGGGTTAATGCGAAACCTTGAGAGCTCAATATTTTGCAGAGATGAAGGCTCGACTTTTGGTGTGTCCCCCTTGGGGATCTTCTTTTCAATAGCACATGATTTTGCATTTTGCATTTTTATCATTTTTTATGCTGAGGGGGGGCTATATTTCAAGCAGCGTAAAGTATTCTCTAGGCACTAGGCCATTGCCGACGCAAAATCAGAAGTCCCGGGATAATACCCCATATATCACTAAGCATAAAGACCTAGTATTTCAGAAAAGGGGACCCTTCAAACGAGATTTCGGGGGTTACCCATATATCCGTGACAAGATCAATACGAGACAAGCAAGTGATATTTAGGTTTATATCTCAAATACAGTCTACTAAATGTATAAAAACCTGCTGGCACATCATCAGTGAGACCGTTTATTACTTTTACACATTTCATTTCTTTAGTATGGAGTGACTGTCTACTGATGTACTATCATTTCCTCTTTTTCACAACAAAACTCATTTTTCTTTTTCAGATGTTTTTGGATTTTGAATTTTTTATCATGTTTTTGTATTTTCTGCAAACTTTCTCCCCCTAAAATCAAAAACATATTTTTGTGTTTTTGGTTTTATCAAAAGTAGAAAATAAACTGTACAAAAAGTTGACAACACGACGTGGATCACTTTAGATCGCCGTCCACCTCGGCTTCACATTCTATTACCCTCCCAGAAAACAAATTTTTCATCCCGTTCAGTTTTAAAAGATAATTAAATCTTGTTTTGTCAAACGGTTTAGTGTAAAAATCAGCCTTCTGATCATTGGTGTGAATATGTTCAATTCGAATCAATTTCTTCTCATAGCAATCGCGTATGAAATGATGTCGAATCTCAATATGTTTCATTTTAGAATGGTGAACCGGGATTTTAGTAATATTTATCGCTGCCTCATTGTCCACAAATATGGGCATGTCCAAGAACTGCAAACCAAAGTCCCTCATTTGCTGCTGGATCCAGAGGATCTGAGAACAACAGCTGAAGGCCGAAACGTATTCAGCCTCACATGTAGAGAGAGTGACTGAGGTTTGTTTCTTGCACTGCCAGGTAACAAGTCGAGTTCCAAAGAACTGACACCCATCAGTGGTGGACTTTGCATTTTGCTTGCAGCTCCTAAAATCCAAATCAGCATAACCAGAAAGAGAAAAGTCACCAGACTTAGGATACCACAAGCCGGTGCTTGGGCAACCTTTCAAATACTGTAATATTCTCTTCACAATCACCAGATGTGAATGTCTCGGGCTGGACTGATATCTGGCGCATAAACAAGTTGGATACATGATATCTGGGTGGGAAGCAGTCAGATACATCAACGAACCAAAGATCGACCGGTAATGTGTTTCGTCCACTTTTTCTCCACTCTCGTCTGGACATATGCCATGATTTTGAGCCAGGGGGGTTGATGTTGGAGTAGATTCAGACATGTTGAACTTTTCCAGCACATCATTCACGTATTTGGTTTGATGAATGAAGATTCCTTCGGGCATTTGCTCAACCTGTAGCCCAAGGAAGAACTTCATCTCCCCCATCGAACTCATCTCAAACTTTTTCTTCATGACCTGCTCAAATTCTTTACACAAATCGTCATTAGTCGATCCAAAAATTATATCATCAACACAGATCTGCACGATTAAAAGATGTCCTGCAACCTCTTGGGTAAACAAAGTGCTATCAACCGTTCCTCTGATAAACCCGTTGGCTAACAGATGTTGTGAAAGCGTCTCGTACCAGGCTCTCGGGGCCTGGTGAAGTCCGTATAACGCTTTATCAAGAAGATAGACTTTGTTTTTGTGTACTGGATCTGTGAACCCCGGCGGTTGTCCAACATACACCTCATCTTTGATTTTGCCATAAAGGAATGAAGATTTCACATCTAACTGGTAAACTTTGAATCCTTTCCAGGATGCGAACGCAAGGAAGATTCTGATTGCCTCGAGCCTAGCAACTGGCGCATACACTTCAGTAAAGTCAATGCCTTCTTGCTGGCTGAAACCTTGTACTACCAGACGTGCTTTGTTTCGAACTATGACTCCACGATCATCCCGTTTACATTTAAAAACCCACTTGGTTTTTATCAGCTTTTGACCTTCCGGGAGATCCACCAATCTCCACACCCCAAGTTTCTAGAACTGCAGAAGCTCTTCCTGCATAGCATTTACCCAACTTTCCTCTGTTAAAGCTTCTTTATACGTTCTTGGCTCTACCTGCGAGATGAAACATTTTAATGAGAATTCTTCTTGTAACGGAGCTACAGAAGAATAAAAACATGTTAGAGCTTTGTTGAGTTGGTCCCTAGTTTTCACTCCGCTGTGAAGATCTCCAATAATTTGTTCAGAAGGATGATACGACAAAGTTCTTGGCACGATTGAATCAGGTACGCTCACTTCCGATTGCAGATTGGTTATATCTTGATCACGGGTGTGATCAACAGCTTCTGTAGATGCAATATTTGGTTCCTCGTCAAAAATCGGACCGCATTCCGATTCTGAGTCGTCAGAATTAGCAAATATTGGAGCTGGTTCTTCTGGGGGCTCATGAGCAGTTCCACTGGGACCAGCCTCGTGATTGTTTGAACCCTCAGTGGGCGGAGAAACTACTAGCGATCTAGGCACTTGTTCTTGTGACATAGATTGCTGATATTGGTACAATAGTGCAAGTTCCTCCTCACTCGGCTCAGTCGGCAGATGGAATAACTCCCAGAGTTTGTCGTAGTCAAAGAGCAATCTTTTTCCGGGAATTTGTGCCGGAGCGGTAAACTTCTGACAATCAAAATGCTGAACTTCTATGATCTTCCCTAAGCATGGAATGAACACCCTCTTCAGCGGACTCGCATAACCTACAAAATAACCCTCATTAGCTTTTGCACCAAACTTGCCATCCGGATCAATAAATGTAGAAGGTGATCCGAACGGTTCTAAAAATTTCAAATTTGGTTTATATCGATGTAACAGTTCAGAATAGGTTTTCTTGTATTTCTTGACCGTTAGAACACGATTTAACGTGTAACACGCTGCTGCAACTGCTTCACTCCAGAAAAATATCAGCGACTTGGAATCGGCGAGCATAGTTCGAGCTGTTTCAATTAGAGTGCGGTTCTTTCTTTCAGCTACACCATTCTGTTGTGGAGTATATGGTGCACTGAATTCATGAAGAATTCCTTTATCATTGCAATACTCGAGCATGCGATTGTTCTTAAACTCCGTTCCATTATCACTTCTGATTCTTCTAATCGACAATTTATACAGCGTCTCCATCTTCTTGAACAGAATCATCAACGAATCAAATGTTTGGTCTTTGCTTTCCATGCATATCACCCATGAAAATCTGGTAAAGTCGTCAGTGACCACCAGACAATACAGATCTCTACTAACACTCTTTACATTAACAGGTCCAAAAAGGTCAATGTGGAGCCTTTCGAGTGGTACCCTGATTGAGTTCAGCAGCTTCGTTGGGTGTGACTTATTCGTTTGTTTTCCCATCTTGCATTCTACACAGTCATCGTTCAAATGAAAATTCTTTAGATTTACACCTTCAACTAGATCATTTTGCACTAAGAAATTCATTTTTCTAATATGAATGTGTCCCATCTTACGATGCCACATTCTTGACTCTTTTTCAGTCGCTTTTGTTTTTGATACAAAACATTTTGGTTTCAAGTCGGTAGTTGTTGCGACGTTCGTATCTAGGACATACAAATCATTTTCCCGTGGAGCGCGCATCAACACCATTCTTCTGGAATTTTAAAACCAGGTTTAATGATCAAGCACTCATTTTTAGTAAAGTGTACTGTAAATGACATGTCACAGATCTGTGAGATGCTCAACAGATTGTTTTCAAGTTCAATGATATAGTTCACTTTGTCAAACGTTACGACTCCATTTGTTAGAATTCCTTAACCAACAATTCTGCCACCCTGATTCCCTGCGAATCCAACATATCCTCCATTGATAGATTTTACATCATAGAGTAACGCTAACATTCCCGTCATATGCCTTGATGCGCCGCTATCCATGATCCATTTTGAAATGATAGAATGTGGAAGCCCCTGTACACATCAAAAACATTTTAGTTGAATAGTGATGCCCAAGATTTCTTTACATTTGGAATACTTCCAAACACAAGATCACATGACACATCAACTTTCGGAATGTTAAAAATGACATTTGGAACATCAGGTTTGATTGGTTTCAAATCTCCCTCCTTGATTGGTGGGAACTCATCCATCACTTTGTCTAACTCAAACTCGATTTTACCTTCATTGGTTACAAACATTGTTGCTTCAGATTTTAAAACCCTTTCCATTTTCTTTTCTTCAACTGATTGTTTTGATTTTTCCATCCATGATTGATTTTCAAAATTTTTTGACTTTGGATAAACCTTTGAAGCCTTTTGGATTTTCGAAGATTCACCAATCTCAAAGGTTGATTTCGGCTTTTCTTCGGACTTCAAAGATTCACCTCTTTTCAAGATTCGAACCGGGGAAATCATTGGTGTTTTGCCTTTAACATCAATTGAAACTTTAGGTTTAGGTTTTTGCAAAACTTGTTTCTCAGGCTTTTTGACATTGGGTTTTTGCAAAACTGGTTTCTCAAGCTTTTTCACACACTGCTTGGCCATGTGCCCAATTTCATTGCAGCGGTAATAGATTCTTTTGTCATATTCAACAACAGTGGATCTGTTAGTCTCTTCTCTCAACTTCTTTGCTGCATTGAAATCATCCACAGCCTTTTGACTAAAGATGTAGTCTTTCTCAATTTCAGTGCTCGTACCAGCAACAAACACATCACCCAATTTCACTTTTGGCTTGACATCCTTTTTAGCCATCTTATTTTCAAAACCGACACCTTTCTTTTTAAAGTTGTTACCATGTCTTTTGTTGTTACCACCATTGTTACCCACCTTTTCATGTTTCTTTCCCAGGTTGGTTGGTTGGTTTTTAACAAACGATTTTTTCGGTTTTGACAAAAATGCATTGTTGTTAACTTCCGAAATGTCAATTTCAACAAGTTTAAACACCTTCTCAACATTTTCTAATCTGGCATTCTGAATTGGATACTCAAAATCAGAATAGAGTTTGTCAGTTCCAGTCATTATGTAAACCACAATGATAGAATCATCATTCACAACTGTATCTGATTTTGGTATGAATTTGTCCAAAAAATTCCCATCATCTTCAGAATCAGAATTTGAATTTTCAAAATGAGTTTTCACAGTACCAAACTCCGAGTTATCACTTTCTTCATCTAACACTTGGTCAACAACGGTTTTGATCACCTGTGACTCATTGTCAGTGTCAGACGGAGAAAATGTAACATCAATATTCTCAGGCAACTCATTCTCAATGGTTCTCAGCTTGAGATTCAAAGCAGCTTCCACCCCATCTGGATATTTCTGTGTGTAATGATTCCATATTGGAGGTGGAACATTTTTGAAAACAGGTTTATTATTAGGTAGTTTAGGAATAATTTGATCAATCACATAAGATGAAGCAGTATAACTCATCAATTTCTTATCAACTCTTTCTTTTTCAATACGCATTAATTCAAGTTCCGTTTTCAAAGATGCGATTGTATCCAGATGAATATTAATTTCCATAACAGTTTCTTTGAACAAATTAGTGGCTTTACCATTTTCTATACTTTCTTTTTGAGTCATCTTGATTGAACGTGATAAAGTGTCATAACCTTCTTTCACATCATTAAGATCATATTTTACTTCGTTAGTATATTTCTTAAATTCTTGAAACTGTTTATCTTTTTTAAGACAATCCATGCAGGGTTTTAAACAGTTTTCGCATGATGTTTCAGGAATTGAATCAATTTTTTCAAAAACCTTTTCTTCTTGATCAGTTTTAATTTCTGGTTTACCAAACCCGTCAGACTCAGACTCTGATTTTTCTCCTGATTTGTTATCCAGATTTTCTGATTTGAACTCGGACTCCTTTTTGACTGACTCCTTCTCGATTGACTCTGTATCGACAGACTTCGTTTCAACAGACACGGTTTCAACAGACTCTGACATTTGAGTTTCGTCTACCTCTTTTAGCTTGCCCATCGACGCCTTGTCAGCTATTTCCGTCAGTATTTCTTCATTCATTTCTTTAGCGACGTCAATAATTTCTTCAACTGGAGCTGGTTCAACGTCGTATTGTGGACATAAACCTGTGGTTGGCTCACTGAAGAATCCTGCAAAAGAATCAAACATGTTAGGAGGCATTATTGATTTAAAGGAACTAGCAATAATCTCCTGCTCAGATTTATAGTAATAAACTTCTGCTGCTACTTCTTCAAGTTCTGCCAAACTCTCATCACTCATCACATCACTAACAACTTCAGTTTCAACAACGCATTCAGGCTCTTCAACAATTTATGCCATCATAGCAAAACCTTCACCCGGAACATACTTATCCCAACTAAACCCTTCGGCAACCTTCTCATCATCCTGATTGACTAAAAGAGCTTTTTCAGGTTTGTTTTCGATTTGAGGTCTTTGGTTGATTGGTTGCTGATTCGTCTTGTGATAGATAGCTTGTCTGTAGTAATCATTTGTAAACGGGTTTTGATGATTGTTGACTTCCCTGTTCGGACACTCTTTGTTAGGGTCGGAGGCTCTCATGATTGTGTTTGTTTGTAATAAATGAACAGTTAATAAACAAGATTCAATGATTTATGCAGCGGAAATGAACACAAACTTTGTAAACACAATCACAGAGGAAAATAGTTTTGATAAACACATGCTTTTCATCAGTCGAAAGGTTACAAAGCAAATCAAACGATTACAAAGAAAGCTTACAAACTAAACTCCCCCTAAGCCTGATGCCCCAAGGTTGATTGCACAAGATGAAAGGATTAGACATAAGGAGAAGAACTCGCTCAGTCAATCAAATGTAACAGTACAAAGTACTGCTTCATTTATAGGCAAACCAAACCACTGAGACATCTCAGCTGACGTCACCATGAAAGTGACATCTAACAACCTAACAAACTCTATCTACTGCTCTATAACTACTGACCATACAGACACTTATTACATTATAAGCACTGATGCATAAACACTGATTCTTCATTCCACTGATGTAGTCAACCACTGATGTTGAGCATCAGTGCTTTCTTCAAAGGGTGATCAAACCTTGAATGGGCAGTGTTTTACCTCTTCAGCAGTGCTTGGATCCCATCAGTAGATTGAGCTTCAATCTTTAATCTTCATCAGTACTTTAGTAACATTTTTCAGATAACCACTTTCAAGGGGAAAGCTTAATGTAAACAGCTGCTTATTTTGAATCCACTGTTGAGATCCGGTTTTGCCTTTAATTATCTCTTCCTCTGGTAGGGTTCAATCCCAACAATCTCCCCCTGGAACAGATAATGCCAAAACCCTTCATTATTCTGGATCTTTATTTTCTCATCAGAAGTTCCTTAGCTTGTCTTTTAAATTCTGCTTCAAAATCCTTGGAACTTGAGTCATCCTCATCCCTACACAGTGTAAATTCAAGGAGATCTTGTAGATCTTCAACACCAAGGCTTAGTGCTTGTTTCCTTGATATGTACTTGATGCGTGTACAGTGTTGCTATTATTAGGTGTATATTTTAAGCCCTTTTTAACACTTATTTTAGCCAAGTTTTAAATTTATAAAACACGATATTTCACTAACACTAAACACACATATGGGCAAGTGCACCCATCGTTGAGTGTAATATAGCGTTGGTAAGATACCGAGGTCGTCCAAGGACACAAGAGCTTTTAGTACCGGTTTATCCTCAACATCTAATCAAAATAAAAGTTTAGAAAAATGTTTTAAACTAAGAAAAATAAAAACTAACTAAAATGCTGAAAATAAAATAAAAGAAAAACAGATAGATAAGATGAATCACTTGGTTCCGACTCGTATCTAGTATAACCTTTGATTATTTCCGCACTTTTGCACATAATTAAGAGATTATCTTAGTTATTGTAGTAGGCCCCTCTTTTGAAGGTGACGTTACCCTCACCCCAGTAGTTTGAGTCAGCAAGGATACAATCCTAAAAGGGTGGATTATTGGAAGATAATGAATTAAGTTATTAATGCAGTATTGTGGTAGGCCCCGCTTTTGGCGGTGACGTTACCCTCGGCTAAGTAGTCTGAGTCAGCAGGGATACAGTCCTAAATAGCCGGGTTATAGTATTAATAGTAATTAACTTATGAGGGGATCAAAGAGTTTGGACCCCCGCCATCCAATACCGTGAAGCATTGAAGGAGGTCCTACTAAATTTGACCCAGGTCCATTGCAGGACCTCTAAACGCTGAACAATGGCAAGACCTTTACCAAACCGTTCCCTTAACCCCCGACCAGGTAGCCAACATACCTCCATATAGACCGTGGAGATATGAATGGTGAAAATCCTTTATTTTATATAGACAGTAAAATAATGCCAAGACACCATGGACAAACGATAAGGAAAGATCACCTTCAACATAAGTAACTAGTTATTAAAGTCATTAATACAAAACCAAATAAAAAGTGCAAAAGATTAGAAATAAAAAGTATTATACTAGACACTTTGTCTTCACCAAGTGATGTAAGAGACTTAGGCAAACATGGCCTTGATTGTCAAGAACTCTTACGATCAATCTTGGATCCCGAGACGACTCACACACTCTACGATGGACAATGGATGATGGTGGTGGATGATGGTGTTGTGATGGTGGTGGGTGGTGGATGAAGTGTGAGAGAGGTGGTGTGCCAAGGGATGAGATGAAATGAATCCAAGCACTCCTATTTATAGGCTGAACAGAGAGCTGGACACGGCCCCGTGTCCGCTGGACACGGCCCCGTGCCTGTCTGACACTCTCTCTCCTCATTAATTGTAATTCGCAATTACAATAAATGCGCCTGCTGTACTTTCGACACGCCCCCGTGTCCGCTGAGCACGGCCCGTGGTGGGCAATAGAAGCTTCTATGGATTTGTCTTTTCTGCTGCTTCTTGGGCACAGCCCCGTGCTGGCTGAGCACGGGGCGTGTTCAGACTTCTGTCTTCTCCATTTTGCTTTGGAAGGTGCCGTTGAGGGGTCGGGCAGTCCACTAATGTTCCTTTTCTTGTATTTATGTTGGATTTAGCTGTCTTTTTGCTTCTTTTGCGTTTTTGAGCTCATTTAATCCTGAAAATACAAAAGGAAGACAAAAACACTCTTTTTCCAATATTAGTACTTAAAAAGGGTTAGTTTTATGCCTCATTTGATGTAATTTATATGTTGCATTTTACACACATCAAATACCCCCACACTTGAACTTTTGCTTGTCCTCAAGCAAAACTCTTTAATATGTGGCTTACACTCCCAAATGGAATAGGTAGAAGAGAAGGTTTTGAGCTTGTCGTAGAGTGTCGGGAATCCAAGGTCTTTTTTGGGTTTTATCTTTATTTATTTACAATCCTATTCGTAATGATTTATTTAGAACGTTTCATAGGAGAAATTACTTATTTGGGCATAACATGCCTTTTTAAAATTCCATTTATATACAAGTTCACATACCTCACGGGAGAAATCACTCACACTCGGCCGAAGGTGTATTTTTAGTGAATCACTCGAGAGCGGCATGGAACTTATTCCTACCATAGGCTTGCCAAGCAATCAATCCTCCTCCTTTTTAACTTTTATGCCTTTGTAAATATCAAGAGGACTTTGTGGGTTAAGGGTTAGGCTTGGGTTAAAGGTAGGTGGTTGGGATAGTGGTTAGTGGTTAGTGGTTAGTAGAAAAAGGGCGAAAAAGCGTAACAAGTGTCGGTTTTCGTAAGATTTTCTATTTTTTCAACTTTTTATTTTGATGAAGCTTTTATTCAAACAAAGTTATTTTTGATGAACTTGTTTGTTTATTTTTCTTTTTGCTTCATCATCAACACATTTTTTTTTTTTTTTTTTTTTTTTACGAAAAACCGAACTTGTTACTAAAACAAAGGGTTAAAAATAAAAAGGTTTTGGTGGGTAAAAGGGTTTTTGGTTTGGGTGATGAAATGAAAAGGTTTAGGCTCAAAGGGGCTAACTAGGGGGATTTTTGGGTAGGTGGTAAAAAAAAGAAAAATAAAGGTGTAGAAATAAAAAGGGTTAGTCCTAATGCCTCCATCATTTACTTACTCGGGTTTAAGTTGATAAGGACCGGGAATGTATCGTCAAGGCAAGTTCTGGAGTTGTAAGAACCAAGCGGCTATTAACACAAGAAACGAAAAATGAGCATTTAGTCTAATGATATGTAATTGTGCTCAATAAAGGTTCAAAACTCACTTTTTGTGGGAATGGGTTTTTATGTGATCGAGTATATATAATCAAATTTTAACTAAGTTTGCCATGCCTTTTCATAATTTTCTTATGTTGGTTCTTTTTATCACTACGCTATCGGTTGTAAATTCGTAAAAATATAACCTTTTTGAGAACTTGAATTTCCCGAGTTAAACCTAGACAAGTAAAAAAAATGAAATTTTTGAAAAAAAATTGGGGTGATTAGCGGTTCCAATAGAGTTTTGTGTAAGGCTTGTATTTAGGACTTGCAAAATTCAAGGTTTTAGCATCCCCCCCACACTTAAATTACACATTGTCCTCAATGTGTCCCAAAAATAAATTTTTAGGTTGATTAGATGTGTAAAATAGTGTTTAAAAAGCAAAAATTTGTGTTACTGGGCACTGAACACGGCCCCGTGTTATCCGGGCACGGCCCCGTGTTCAAGTGCCAGTAACAAAATTAAAATAAGAGAGACAGAAGTCTGGACACGGGGGCGTGTTGGGTGAACACGGCCCGTGTCCAGGTACCTGAACTGGGCGTTTTTCTGCAGGTGGTCCAGCACGGGGCCGTGTTGGTTGGGCACGGCCCGTGTTGAACCTTCTGAAATGAAGAGAATTGTCGGGTTGCCTTGTTCTTGTGCATGGGATCATTTTTCTCGTTCCTCTTTTCATCCTTTACCACCATGAGTGTGTTTTATTCATTACAAACCATCCAAACCTTAAAACCATCATTTCATTTCATCATAGAGAGAACTTACATAGTCCTAATATTAAACTAGATAAAACAGGGAAATAATAAACCATGGAGTCCTAGCCTTTATTTTAATTAGCAAAATTTCCAAGAAGTAATTAATC
This sequence comes from Helianthus tuberosus, assembly GCA_030545235.1. Taxonomy (NCBI): domain Eukaryota; kingdom Viridiplantae; phylum Streptophyta; class Magnoliopsida; order Asterales; family Asteraceae; genus Helianthus; species Helianthus tuberosus. The sequence goes on from JARYGA010054168.1 coordinate 620,106, forward strand.
TTGGTTAAACAAGGCCTTTTTGAACTCCATCTTCCGCGTGCGGTTCTCCTCAAATGTCGGCGAGCCATTCTTCCACCTCCCTTGGAAGGAGAAAAAAAGGCTCATTGGCATTAGTTTGAGGAGTTTCAACTTCCACCGGGATCTCTTGTTGGTGTTCCATGGGAGGTTCCGCCGGAAAGTCTTCCCACCCGGTAGGATTGTTGATTCCGAGTGCCAGGTTCCAATCCTGTTGAGGGAGGACTGGTTCCATCGGAGGTGCTACAAGAATATTTAACCTCTGGTGCAAGAGGTTAATTTCTTGGAAGCTGCTTTCAAGTCCCATCGTAAGATCGTTAATACGGTCAATTAGGACCTCCTCTACTGAAGTCATTTCGTCGAGAGCCTCCCTTAATGCTACCACATAGTGCACAAGTGTAGCTTCAATGGAGGGTCTTCTTCCTCTTCGGCTGTTTGACGAATGCACAGAAGATGTTTCGCTGTTTTCACTCGACATTCTACGAAAAATAAACTGAAAGAGTTTATTTAATGAAACAGTTATCGGACACGGCCCCGTGCTCAATGAGCACGGCCCCGTGTTCATCTTTCTGCAGAATTTTGGAACAAGGAAACTTGGATTTTTAAGTTATTTTCTGAATTTGTGAGGTCTTTTTAGTTGCTAATAACTTAAAACAATGTTACATAAGATGTTTTTACCAAGATCCCTTTAACAAAACTCATTAATCCCTATCACAAAGTTTGAATAATTCAAACTTTTAATGGTAGTTCTTTGAAGAAAGATGGAGAAGAAGGAAATGGCTAAAAGAGGAAGGGACAAGATGGGTTGTTGGAACCTTCTTTTAGACTTACCTAGGATAGTTTGAGAGAAGATTCCTGCAAATCTCTGCCCCAAGTTGGTCCAAATGTGCAGAATTCTTGGCTGCATTTATAGAAAACGACAGCATCCTGGACACGGCCCCGTGCCCAGTGGATATGGCCCCGTGTGCAGGTGGAGTTCTTACACAGTTTGTCCGCATTCTGACGTACTGATCAGAATGGAATCTTTTGATGGACACGGGGGCGTGTTGGCTGGACACGGCCCCGTGTCGAGGGACTGTTTTATGAAGTAGTCTAGTTTTTAAGGAACTTGTTAGTATCGGGCGGTTCCTGACTGGTTGGAACAACCCCAAAGTGCCTAAGATACCTTAATTGTCCCAGACTAAGGCGAGAACGCAAGAGGTTGTCAGTGAGGGTAATTCCTATTTTCATTCTAGGTGGACAAGTCCAACCCTTTCCCGGGATCTTGTTAAAGAAGGTGTATGCCGAATCGCTCAGGTCTATGTATGCACCGAACGAAGTCGATGGAGAGTCCTTCACGGCACAATCGACACAGGGACGACTATCGTCCAAGTCTTTGCTAGGAACGAAGGTATTTTCGGGAGCAACGAGGTTGTCGGAATGCGGTTCCAACAATTCTTCATGGTTATCGTCTTGGGGCGGATCAATAAAATCCTTCCTAAGCTCTTCTAACCAATTCTGAACTAGCTTTTCTAGTTGAAATAACTCATCAAGGAGCATTTCCCCTAGAATATCTGGCTGGGCGCATTCGAGGGAGAAATAGTGCTTATTTTTACTTTCGCCCCTCTTAAGGTTGTAAGAAGTCGGTGGGTTCATGTAGTGGGGCCTATAATTTAGAAAGTAGCATTCTACTTCTTCATGTTTGCCACCACATAATTGACACCACTTACCATAAGAGTGCCGAAAGTAAAAATAATTACTATCACTCATGTATATATCAGAAATTACCAACCACCGGGATCTAACGGTTCTGTTTTCAGTAACTGAAACTTGGGCACGGGGGCGTGTTGAGTGGGCACGGCCCCGTGTTTAGCTTACTGTCTGACGTAAAACAGGATTGCCAGTTCCAATGATTGAGCACGGGGGCGTGTTTTGCGGGCACGGCCCGTGCTGAGCTCTGCAGAAGTTGAAAAACTAAGAAAATCCTAAAAATTAAAAAGAAAAAAAATAAAAGATGATTAGGCCGTTGATTCCTAACTTTCTTAAAATCCTTGTGTCCCCGGCAACGGCGCCAAAAACTTGATGCGTGTAAAGTGTTACTATTATTAGGTGTATATTTTAAGCCCTTTTTAACACTTATTTTAGCCAAGTTTTAAATTTATAAAACACGATATTTCACTAACACTAAATACACATATGGGCAAGTGCACCCATCGTTGAGTGTAATATAGCGTTGGTAAGATACCGAGGTCGTCCAAGGACACAAGAGCTTTTAGTACCGGTTTATCCTCAACGTCTAATCAAAATAAAAGTTTAGAAAAATGTTTTAAACTAAGAAAAATAAAAACTAACTAAAATGCTGAAAATAAAATAAAAGAAAAACAGATAGACAAGATGAATCACTTGGTTCCGACTCGTATCTAGTATAACCTTTGATTATTTCCGCACTTTTGCACATAATTAAGAGATTATCTTAGTTATTGTAGTAGGCCCCTCTTTTGAAGGTGACGTTACCCTCACCCCAGTAGTTTGAGTCAGCAAGGATACAATCCTAAAAGGGTGGATTATTGGAAGATAATGAATTAAGTTATTAATGCAGTATTGTGGTAGGCCCCGCTTTTGGCGGTGACGTTACCCTCGGCTAAGTAGTCTGAGTCAGCAGGGATACAGTCCTAAATAGCCGGGTTATAGTATTAATAGTAGTTAACTTATGAGGGGATCAAAGAGTTTGGACCCCCGCCATCCAATACCGTGAAGCATAGAAGGAGGTCCTACTAAATTTGACCCAGGTCCATTGCAGGACCTCTAAACGCTGAACAATGGCAAGACATTTACCAAACCGTTCCCTTAACCCCCGACCAGGTAGCCAACATACCTCCATATAGACCGTGGAGATATGAATGATGAAAATCCTTTATTTTATATAGACAGTAAAATAATGCCAAGACACCACGGACAAACGATAAGGAAAGATCACCTTCAACATAAGTAACTAGTTATTAAAGTCATTAATACAAAACCAAATAAAAAGTGCAAAAGATTAGAAATAAAAAGTATTATACTAGACACTTTGTCTTCACCAAGTGATGTAAGAGACTTAGGCAAACATGGCCTTGATTTTCAAGAACTCTTACGATCAATCTTGGATCCCGAGACGACTCACACACTCTATGATGGACAATGGATGATGGTGGTGGATGATGGTGTTGTGATGGTGGTGGGTGGTGGATGAAGTGTGAGAGAGGTGGTGTGCCAAGGGATGAGATGAAATGAATCCAAGCACTCCTATTTATAGGCTGAACAGAGAGCTGGACACGGCCCCGTGTCCGCTGGACACGGCCCCGTGCCTGTCTGACACTCTCTCTCCACATTAATTGTAATTCGCAATTACAATAAATGCGCCTGCTGTACTTTCAACACGCCCCCGTGTCCGCTGAGCACGGCCCGTGGTGGGCAATAGAAGCTTCTATGGATTTGTCATTTCTGCTGCTTCTTGGGCACGGCCCCGTGCAGGCTGAGCACGGGGCGTGTTCATACTTCTGTCTTCTCCATTTTGCTTTGGAAGGTGCCGTTGAGGGGTCGGGCAGTCCACTAATGTTCCTTTTCTTGTATTTATGTTGGATTTAGCTGTCTTTTTGCTTCTTTTGCGTTTTTGAGCTCATTTAATCCTGAAAATACAAAAGGAAGACAAAAACACTCTTTTTCCAATATTAGTACTTAAAAAGGGTTAGTTTTATGCCTCATTTGATGTAATTTATATGTTGCATTTTACACACATCAGTACTTAACTTCACCATTGGATCTGAACAGGGTCAATACATGGGTCTTTTGATCAGACATGCACTTTAGTATTTTTGAACCCAATGGGTTTCTTGGGAGAGGCTTATTTACTGATGAGTTGGGAGATTTTGGCCTTGTAAATATTTGTAAAGCAGTATCTTGAGCTTTTGCTAGCTCAGAATTTTCAGACATTTGTTGGAAAGCCATTTTTATGACATCATTTGCTGCAGCTATATCTTCTGCAACTTCTTTGTCAATCTGCTCTTGTCTCTTTTGTTGATCTAGCTCAATGTCTGATATTTCTGCTGATGTGTTTGGTGATGATGGTTTGTTCAAAACCTTTTTGGCAAGGTTTTGAAGTCTTGTTGAGCTGTCTTAATATAAAGCCATTTTCTTGATGGCGTCTTCAAAGTACTCAGCTTCCTTTTCCTTTTCTTCTGCAACAGTCAGCTGTTTCCCCTTTTCTTGGTCAATCATAGTGACAGAGGTATCTGCTGATGTGATCAGTGGTTCAGAATCAATGACCTGTTTTAGCTCTTTGTGGTCAGGCTTCTTTGGTGAATTAGGATCTGCCATTTTTCTTCTTTTCAGCCTTTCATAAGCCTCATCTGTATACTGCTTTGTCCATTTTGCTATGGCTTTAGCAGTATCCACCTTTGCATCTACCAACTCCTACTTCTTTCTTTTGTACTCAGATGTAAGATCAGCAATGAGCTTTTTGTATTTGCTCCAGTTTGGAGTTATCTTCTTCTTGCTTAGATCATTTCTGATTCTTTCAATTCTGTTTCCCTCATGCTTTAATGCAACTATTAGCCATTCTTCAAATTGTTTTTCTTCAGCTGGATAGAATTTTTCTTTCATGATGTATGCAAGATATTCTTTTCTCATTTCTTTTCGTAGATCTGTTTTGGGTGGTCAATTTGCCATTTCTTTGCTCAGATCTCTTGCATAATCTTCCATCTGTTTGACTTTGGTGAGCAAAAATTCCATTCTTTCAGAAATGGCTTTGTCACTTTTATCTTCACATTCAAGTTTGGCTCTTATCTTAGCCTGCCTTGCTTTGAGCATGAGGTATTCATCCATATTTTCTGGGATTATGAAGCCTATGAGAGAGGGAAATCTTCTTCTCGAAGGATCATCCTCAGTATAGAATTGTCTCATCTCATTTTGACAGCTTCAGGTTCCAGTGGATATTTTGCAGCAATAGGATCATATTTGTCATCACCTACCTGGGTTGTTTTTCTTTTTCTGGTGTAAATTTTCTCTAGTGAAGGAGTGCTTTTGGGTGATTTGTTGATTGGAGTAAAGATGGTTTGAAGTGAAGTGAAGGTAGTGGTGGATGGTAGCTGACTAACAGTTATTGAAACAACTGGTGTTTTAACCTCTGTTGTCATTACAACTATTGATGTGTCAGTAGATGTCTTCTGCTTTTGAGCAGGAGTTGAAGGTGGTGAAGTTGTTTGTGGTGGTGATGGAGAATCATCATCAGGAATGAAAATCCTTCTCCTTTTTATTGTAGGAGAGGCTGATGATGTCTTGGGTGTATCAGTGGTGGTGGTTTGAGTAATGGAAAGTGTCTGACTAACAGGTGTGGAAACAATTGGTGTTTCAGCCACTGTTGTCATTACAACAGATGTTGTAACATCTGTTGTCTTCTGCTTTATGGCAGGAGGAGATGATGGTAGGATAGTGGTTGTGGTTGTGGCTGTGGTGATGTGTGGTGAAGTAGTGTGTGTTGAAGTGGTGGTTTTAACAACTGCTGAATCTACTGATGTACCAACAGTTGTTGACACAACAGGAGTTACAACAACTGTTTGGGTAGATGGTTTAGAAGCCTGCTTTTCTTTTTCTAGTTCAACAAAAATACCATCTTCAATTCCCTTTTTCTTCAACTGCTTGATTTTCTCCCCCATTTTGGCATTATCTGGAAGGGGGTTATCCATGAAGAGAATAGTGGAAGGAACTTTTCCAGTGGTACTTTGTATATGAGCCTTGATAGCTTTGATGTCTGCTTGAGTATCTTTAAATCTTGACTCCACCATGTTTGTTAGCATTTGTACATGTATTGCATGCTGCTGATCTGCCATTTGTTTTTGTTTTTCAAGCAGGGGTTGAAATACATTCCATAGCTCATTTGCAGCAGGTGCAGGTTGTGCAGGTGCTTGAACTGGAACAGCAGTGGATTGTGCTTTTTGAGCTTTTAACAATTGTTGCACCATATCCTTTATTTCAGCAACTGATGTCTCAAGAGTTTCATTTCTGTCCGTCAATTTCTGATATTTCAAATCATCACCCAAGTTAATGGGATCATCTGATTCCCCACCAGCAGTGGTTGAATCAATGTGTGACTTAGGACATGAAGCCCAAAAATCATCCATTGATGCCCCTTGTTCTTGGTACTGGGGACTTCTTTCTTCAACACTTGATAACCTTTTTTAGGGTACCAGTGGTTAGAACAAATTCACTGGTGGTTACCAGAGGTGCTATAGAAGAAATTGCCTTCAAGGGAGTCTTACTAATGAAACAACTGTCCAAATGTAGATCTGTTGATCCATCACTTGTAGTTGTTGCTCCACTTGAACTACCACCAAGAGTTACTTGTAACTCAAGGGGTGTAACCTCCTCAGTTGTTGCTGGGATAGCAGGGATAGTAGCATCAGACCCAGTCACTTGTGGGAGTGTACTCTCAGTAATAGGTGATAGAGAGGAACTGGTTTGTGTCTGAGCTATAGCAACTGCATGCAACAAGGGTATTATGGATTGTGGAAATGTGATTGGTGAGGGTATGGGTGTTGAAAGAGACATGTCCTTGGGATCAGGACTGAGGAAGATGGAACCAATCAGATCCAGAGCTTCATAATGTGGGGTCCCTGTGCTTACAACCTGATCCTTTTGTGAGGATGCAGGAGGAGTTTGAGGCAATGGTGGAGATCTTTCTTCCATCTGCTGTGAGGAAGTAGCAGCAGTGGTTGTAAGTGACATTTGTGTTGTCACTGGCAGTGGCTCTGGGATCTCATCTTCCAGAGTTGCCTTTGTTTTGGGTTTGGAGATCTTTCTGAATGTTTTCTTTTTGGTCTTTTTGGTAATGGCAGGTGTGGGTTTCAAAGCAGTGGTTGTGCTGCTATGATCACCTGGAGCAGTGGGCTCAGCAGCTGATACCTGAGGAGCAGTGGTAACTGCTAAATTCTGCTCAGGCACCTCTGCTTTTGTTTTTAAAGGTGTTAACATTCTAGTGAATGTTTCAGGTGTTAAACCTTTTATTTGAAAATAAACACCTTGTTCAAGCAAATTTTCATTTTCTTTTCCAAATTTTTGTTTAAAATAGTAGCTTAGAAATCTTGGAAAAAGTAGAAATGCTTTGCTGTCAACATTTTTTACCAAATCATCAAAGATCTCCTGGGAATAGTTATAATTTTCATTATTTAAAATAGCATAACCCAGACATTGGATCTTCAATGGTATTTCGTTAAAAGCAGTTGTTTTATTTGAAACACACATCAAAAGTGTGTGGAATAAAAACCTAGGTGCAGAAGGAAAGAAACCTTTTTGTAAGGTATCTCTTTTTGCTTGTTCTGCATACCCCCTTTTCAGAAAATCAGTTTTCAACTCGTTTTTAAGAAAAGAAGTTTTACCTTGCTGATCGTCGAGTTTAAAGACTTCTGAAATAGATTGTGTAGTAATTTGAATCATTTTACCCTGTATGGAAGAGTTGATGGCTATGACTTTATCGTCTTGTTTTTCAAGCGTAGCCTTTTTCCAGAACTCTCTGTGGGTTTGTTGATAAATTGGAGCATCTGCTGTGAGCAAAGTTTTATACTTTGATGCAGTCATGATGTCGATGATGGAATCGAAGGTGTTATTATTGGTGGGTTTTATGAGTAGACCCAAGTAGTTGTGAGGGGATTTGTATGGAATTTCAATGGGTTCAGCAGCCATTTGAGTGTCCTCTTTGGGAGATGAGGATGATTTTGATTTTGATTTCGTCATTTTGATGAAGAGGAGCGAAGAATGATTTGGGATGAAAGTTTGGAAACTGCTTTGAGAAGAGAATTTTGGAATTCAATTCGACAGTGTAAAACCCTGTTTGGGGTTTTGATTAGGGTTTTATTTAGGGAAAAAATGAATGCTGACGTGGCAGCGGTTATAACGATCTGATGGCTAAAAATTGACCACGTGCCAACCTCTGATGAAGGGATGAATAATGGAGGACAGTTGTTTTGGAGAACCACTGATGAAGCAAATATCAGTGGTTACAACGGTAACAATATGAGAGCAGTGGGTGATTTTTACTATCAGTGGATAGCATATCAGTGGATAAGACCCTGATTTTGAGCATCAGTGCTTGCCAAGAAAATGAACGATCAGAGGCTGACTTTCAGCAGTGGACAGTATTTAGGAAATAAATGTTTTAACAAAACAGTGGTTAGGGGTAAAGTAATGGTAAGGATTTGAAATGCTAGTATATCAGCAACTGTTAGTGCATCAGTGGATAAGCTTTTATAGATTTCAGACAGTGGTTTAGTATCCCAGATGATGAAAACCCTTTTACTAAGGCTACTCATTTTGTGTCATAATATTTTAATTATAACATGAGTACCCAAGTATTTTAGGATCTGTTAATAGTCAGTCTTTTGCTCAGTGTTAAAACCAAACTTGAGTTTGACATGACCTTAACCTTGACACCTATACCATTTCCTTTTGATCCATTTTTGAGGATAATATCACCAAAACAAATAAAGGTTCTATATCCAGACAGGAGATTGAAACTTTTACTATCGAAAACCAATAAAAGTACAAAATATATTATTCTTAAAGAAAAATAAAGAATAATATATCCTGCTTTATTTGAGAAATTCCTTTTCCAGGAAAAACTAATTAAAGGATTTTCTGAAAACAGCACCAAACGGATATGGTATATTTTCTAATAGAACTCATAATCATATCATTCTCAAGTTTATGAAAATGGTCAGTGGTTTGACAACAGTGGTATGAAATTGTTAACACATTTTGACCACTGTTTGGTACCATTTTCTTGTTAGTTAATTGCAAAAATAAGGACACATGAACACATAAGTATTTGAAAACCCTGTTATAGATTTTGTTACCATGTGATGATTCTGATAGCTTGTCTAGTCCTATTGTAAGTTTATTTACTGGAGATACTATTTATACCTGAACTTCCATGTACCAATGAGTGCACACAGTTGGTTGATGACCATTGTTCACCCTAATTTTGGACTCTTAAGTGTTTTACATTTATACTCTTTTCTTTTGACTACAAAAGTTTTGAGATAAACACACTTTTGAGATTTTGAAATTTTTCTTTTTCCCATTTTACCCTTCCCATTCATAAGTACTGAAATACTCACTGGGAGGTTTTATTGAAGGAATACTTATTCCAAAAACATTTTGTAGTAATGATTTGAGAGATTTGGTCATTTCTGCGCATGCTTATGCCAAATTTCACATCACCCATGATCAGGACATTTTTTACTGCTGATTTTCTTAATGTATTCTTAACACAATTGATTTTTGGTCCTTTTGAAGGATTCTCAACCTGTTTTTCAATACATAAGATCTAAATGACTAAAGTTTTAATTTCCCTCTTTTTATATAAACAAAAACACTAATGTTTTTATGAACATAGGTTTTTGTTAATCTGAGGTTCATACTTTAGCATCAAACATGATGAAACCATCACAAATTTCATAACAACAGTTGAAATCAATTTTCAAAAGAATTGATCATCCCATAGTTACCAGACATGTTCTCAGATCTGAGAACTATGGGTGACTTGTGCATGACATCACTTGTTATGTGAAATTTGTTTATCTTATGACATCTTGGTTGTTTTACAGAGTTTTTGAATAGCAACTTTGAACGTGATCACTCGTTACTCTGTTTTTCAACTAAATGCAATCAACCTTAGTATCAATGAATTTTGAGCTGAACTGTTATGTCAAATTGACTGTTAGATCGAATTTGACTGTCCAGGCTCTGATACCAATTGTTAGGATCGGAGGCTCTCATGATTGTGTTTGTTTGTAATAAATGAACAGTTAATAAACAAGATTCAATGATTTATGTAGCGGAAATGAACACAAACTTTGTAAACACAATCACAGAGGGAAATAGTTTTGATAAACACATGCTTTTCATCAGTCGAAAGGTTACAAAGCAAATCAAACGATTACAAAGCAAGCTTACAAACTAAACTCCTCCTCAGCCTGATGCCCCAAGGTTGATTGCACAAGATGAAAGGATTAGACATGAGGAGAAGAACTCGCTTAGTCAATCAAATGTAACAGTACAGAGTACTGCTTCATTTATAGGCAAACCAAACCACTGAGACATCTCAGCTGACGTCACCATGAAAGTGACATCTAACAACCTAACAAACTCTATCTACAGCTCTATAACTACTAACCATACAGACACTGATTACATTCTAAGCACTGATGTATAAATACTGATTCTTCATTCCACTGATGTAGTCAACCACTGATGTTGATCATCAGTGCTTTCTTCAAAGGGTGATCAGACCTTGAATGGGCAGTGCTTTACCTCTTCAGCAGTGCTTGGATTCCGTCAGTAGATTGAGCTTCAGTCTTTAATCTTCATCAGTACTTTAGTAACAGTTGTCTTACTGAGCAGTGTTTTGAAGTCTGTCAGTTGCCAGATAACCACTGTCAAGGGGAAAGCTTAATGCAAACAGCTGCTTATTTTGAATCCACTGTTGTGATCCGGTTTTGGCTTTAATTATCTGTTCCTCTGGTAGGGTTCAATCCCAACACTCTCGTTTAAAATGACCTTTTTCTTTGCATTTAAAACATGTGACTTTTGATTTTTCAAACCCGAGCTTTTGATCAGGTCCTGAAAGACTGTTCTGACCTGTTATTTCCATAAATCTTTGAGCTCTCCTCACTAAGCTCACCATGCCCCATTTGATGTCGATAAGCTCTAATTCTTCAGGATCAATTTGGTCGTAATCCTCCTTGGTCATGTCAGGATTACCGATCCTTCCAGCAACTAGGCTTTCATAGGATTCGAGAACGGAAGCTAACAGTGTGATATGTTGCTTTGCATCTGCTTCTGTAAACTCCTGACCATTCTTGATGTTTACAGCAATATTGCACTGTATCCCAGAAGCGTAACTCTGATTGTTTGAGCTTGATGAACTTTGAGGAGACACTTGTTCTTGAACCTTAGGATTTGGTTCAAAACTAGCAAACGGTGAATGACTGCAGTTATATGTGCCTTGTGAAACTCCAGAGGTAGGCTCAGCACTAAATGCTGTCTGAATTTTAGGGCTTAGATTTGATGTTGCTGATGTCTTCCTTTGTAATACAATGAAACTGTTGGACTCTGTATGCCCAAGACACATATTAAATTGATGTGGCTAGTACGCTATGATCCAAGTTGAGTCATACCCAAATACAAGCTAGACAAACACTTAGAATATTTATTTGTGATATGATCAAACAAATAAATATTAACACTTAGAATATTTAGAAATCGGTTTTCTAAATAATTGCACTTGACAAACTAATAAATTATATGGATAATTTATTTTGAGAGAATATTTTACTTTGTTATTTAATTGGTTAAATAACATTTTTAAAGGTTATGAGATATTGCATAAAGTCTTGTAATATGATATATTTTATAAATTTTATAAAATACATATACAAGACTTATATTTTATAAAAGAATTTGTATTTTTTTTTATAAAATATAAAGCTAGGCCGCCACCCCCACATGTGTTCTTCCCTAGACATTTTAAGCCAATTAGTTTACATGCAATTGCATGGATCTTGATTGGGGAAGACTTTGGTCCAATGCATGTACATGCAATTTGCATGTGAAGGAAGGTTATGATTGGCTTATATGGGTGGCATCCTCTCTCATACTTTGATATATACATTATGTATGAAAAATAATAAAGGAACTTGAAAGAATGCTCAAAAATCGGCCAAGAGAGAGCAATTTTAGTAGCTGATTTTCAAGTGTAAATCTTGATAAAACTGTCACACCCCGACCACGTAGAACATACAAAACATGGCGGAAAACGTCGGGGAGTGTTGTAACAAAATTAATTGTTTCATAACTATGGCATACAAAGTTGTATTTTATTTATCAACATAAGAGTTACATTGTCTTAAACAGGAAACAAAGAGTACAAACATAATTAAACTAAGTCTATCTTTGTTTTATGTCTCTAAGGCACAGGTCCGCCCTAGTGTCACGATCATCATCCTACGCAAAAGCTCCTGAAAACACATGTGAAAATAGGTACGTCAGCATAAAAATGCCTGTGAGATACATAGGTTTTGTAAAAAAATGATTCATGACTTATGTTTAAGAAAATGTTTAGTCATGAACCTTGTAATTTTGCTTTGTCTTATAAATCATTTGAAAAACGATAAGATCAGATGATATGTATAAATAAATGTAAGGTTAAATGAATAACCATGTAAAAATGAGTTTGTGTAAGATAAGTTGTTTGTAAACAATGTCTTGTAAAAAGTATGTTATTTGTATAAAATGTCATGTGTCTTAAATTGAAATGATTTAAATAATGCTACGTTATGTAATACCATACAAACACTTATATATAGGAAGTACCGGCGGCGTATCCACCATGCTTGTATCATATTACACACGCCTTGTTACTTAAATCACTTACTCAAACCAAACCACCAATGTAAATTGTTTATGTATAATCAAATGTCAAAATGTTATTGTGTATACCATATCAAATGTATGTGTTAAATGTAAATCATGAATTGTGTATATCAATGTCAAAATGTTTATGTCTAATGTAAATCATGTAATGTGTATCCAAAAATGTCATGTATGGTAAGTGAAATATATCAAATAACCATATGTAAAATGCACAAAAACAAGGTATTGAAGTAAAACATGGTTTAAATCAAAGTTATGTTTTGTGGAACAAATGCATGCTATACTGATATAAACATCTATGCGGTATTGTTATAATGCATACACTCAAGCCTTGAGACTGTGGCAATAAACCCTTAAACAAATTAAAGGTTTATCTAAGTTATGTATATCGAATTCGGTCATTCCTTCCAATCCAAACAAACCCAGGATTTCAGGAACGGGAGTTGTCAATTCCTATGGTACCACTACCTACTAACGAACAGCGTAGCTAATGTTAATGAATGTATTGTTCCATTGAAACAAACCAAATGTCATACCAAAATGAAATGTAATGTAAAACAATGTACTAAGTACGCACACAATGGGCATACATAGCATGAAATGTAATGTAAAGCAATGTACTAAGTACGCACACAATGGGCATACATAGCATGAAATGTAATGTAAAACAATGTACTAAGTACGCACACAATGGGCATACATAGCATGAAATGTAATGTAAAGCAATGTACTAAGTACGCACACAATGGGCATACATAGCATGAAATGTAATGTAAAACAATGTACTAAGTACGCACAAAATGGGCATACATAGCATGAAATGTAATGTAAAACATGTACTATAATGTACTAACGAACATAGCAGGTATATGATGTGAAAACATGGAAAGCATGAAAGTAACAAGTAGGCACATGTGTTTCACCCCAAAACAGTTTGGAAAACAGTAAAAGAGGGGTCTATGTACTCACTTGAGATTGCTCAGAAGTCCTAAGATAACCACCAAGCAATGCTAGAGATCACGGAATCAAACGGCACCTAATATAGGTAACTATGTTAATAAACCGGACCTATATCGGAAGATCGGGTAGCATGAGGGTTTGTAACCCAAATGAGTGTAGGAACTCATGTAATATGGTTTAACAAAGTCTACATACTAAAATGAAACTTAACCTAAGTGCTTACGACCCATTACGACCCGTTTAGGTAGCTTATGCTACTTTAACGCGTCGTTCGCGTGAAACGCGTTCGGACCGCTTACCTAGTCCTATGACAACTAATATATGCCTTAACATGTCTAATATTGTCGCCAAATCAGTTTAGATGTCAAAAGTTATGTCACATATGTTTAAAATGAATTTTGGCATTAAAGGGGTATTTTGGTAATTTACCTAAGGCATATAAACTACCTATCATACAACTAACTAAACGTCGTGACCATAAGGTATAACCTCGGAAGGTTATTCCCTATATACTATGGTCACCTAATGTGTTTGGTCGGATCCTAATGATCGACCAAGTGGGTCGGGTTCGAAGGTATAAGCGATTTATCAGATCGCTTACCCTTACGACCCTAGACAACGTGGTAATCAGTAGGCATAGTCACAAGGGACTATAACCATCGTGATTACAATCACGTTGCGAAGTTCAAACGAACTTCGCATTGACCATGAACTGGTCAATTCAGAAAGTCAAAAAAAGTTTGACTTTCGGACTCGAAAAGCAATAAAAGAACGAAGGAACACTTACAAAGGGTCCCCGAATGCTAATCTAGATCAAAATAGCTCAGGTATGAAACAAAGGTTTCAACTTAGAGCACATTAGATCAGATTCTTGTGAGGAATGAGTGAACATAAGGTGGGTATTTATAGTAAATGGTCCACCGTTAGGATCGTTTCTTGGAGAAGAGGGAATGATCTCGTCCGTACACTTGTCGGAATGTTGTGGTAGCTCATTTTGCCCCCACTACAAGAGTTTGACAAGTGGCATTGGCCTTTGGGGAGTTGAAAGGCTGTTACCAGCTTTTTAAACACTGAATCTGGTCCAGAAGGGGCCTCGCGTGACGCCTAGACCCCTCGCGTCACGCCTAGCCCTTATTTCTGTAGAATTTGCAGAAATGGTCCCTGCACATGTTTCGTTGCGTAACGGCACTTCTAACACCCGTCAAACCCAACTTCATGCTCCACAAGGATGCCTAAACATTGTAGACATGAAACATGCTCAAAAATATGTCGGATGTTGGTTCGTTTGGTCGTACGAACGCGATGTTCGCTTAATTACGACGGAATGCGCATAAGCGCGAAAAACGATCCAAATTGCGCGACGAATGGATTTTTCTTATGCCAAACACTAAAATAAAATATTGTAGTGCTTACATAAATTTTTGGATGTCCGTAGGTATTCAGAACGTAAGTTATGCGTGAATATGCAAACTTGTGCACTTTTTGACGCTTTTAGTCCCTGAATGACCCAAAAGTTTATTTTAGCACACCGAACCCCTCAAAGTCTATTTCTAAGCTATATAAAGGATATTTAAGGTGTTTTTAACTTAAGGTCATGTTTCGGAATGTTCGTTACAGTTTAATTTGGCATACTTTCGCAGTTTGTCAAGTTTAGTCCCTGTAAGCGAATTAACTTGTTTTTGCTATACCAAAGCCTTCAAAACTTATTTCTAAGTTATGTAAGGGTTATTTAAGGTATGTTAAGCATATGTTGATGTTCTGGAGTATTTGTCGCATTAAACTGATTACGTTTACGCACCAGTTTGCGTATAACTCTCCAGAAAGTGATATAGAGTTTGAAATTACACAAAAGTCAAAACATGAAAAATGTCAAACATAAATAAACAAACATTGGGATCAAATAACTTTGTTTTATTGATAACCGAACTGTTCACTATGATTACAGGAACAGATGTTACAGTCTCCCCTACTTGTGGAAATTTTGTCCCGAAATTTATTTAGAGGAAACTCGTGGGAAAAGATGCGGATATTTCGCCTTCATTTGATCTTCGCGTTCCCAAGTAAACTCGGGTCCACGTTTAGCTTCCCAGCAAACTTTGACCAAAGGAATGTGCTTGCATTTAAGCCACTTGACTTAACGTTCCCTGATTTCCACTGGCTTCTCAACAAATTTCAGTGTTTTGTCAACACGAATTTCATCAAGCGGTATGTGGAGGTTCTCATCAGCTAAACACCTCTTGAGATTGGACACATGAAAGGTTGGATGAACATTTCCAAGTTCAGGAGGTAACTCAAGTCTGTAGGCTACCTTTCCGATTCTTTCGACGATCTTGAATGGTCCAACGTATCTAGGTGCAAGTTTTCCTTTCTTTCCAAATCTGATCACACCTTTCCAAGGTGACACCTTAAGTAATACTCGATCACCGACTTGAAATTCCAAGGGCTTGCGTTTTGGGTCCGCGTAACTCTTTTGACGGCTTCTAGCTGTCTGAAGGTTATCACGAACTTTCTTAATCTTGTCAGTTATCTCTAAAATGAGGGCAGGTCCAGTAAGCTGAGCCTCGCTGATCTCATTCCAGCAGACTGGTAAACTACATTTTCGACCATAGAGAGCCTCGAAAGGAGCCATTTTGATGCTGGTGTGATAACTGTTTGTGACAACCCTCACTAAACCAGGTATCCGTACGACTTAATTAATAATTAATTACTGCTTAATTACTGTGCTTGTTTGAAATTACTGATGAACTGCTACTTGATTTCTGATACATGCATATACCTGCATCATATTTTACTTACTGTCACTACATTATTTACATGCTGAACCTTAGTGACAAACATGATGCACAAAAGCACAGTAGCACTATAAACAGATAACCTATAGAACATGCTGATAAAGCCAGCATCAGGCAGACACTGCCTCTAAGGCCTGTATGAGCCAGAAATATTTTGCTACACTAGTGGTGAGTGTAGGGATACAAGGGTTGTAAAACTGCGTCTCTAGGAATAAGTTACAATGACTGGATGTGCCTAAAATGTACTCTAAGTACAAAATTCAGCACTTTACATAATAATTCAGCTTTTAGCAAACTAATAAAGTGCCAAAACATGAGAAAAATATTACTAGACACTTTCCAAAGTGTCAGAAATGAGTTGTGTCACTAAAAAGGGTATTAACGACACTTTAAAGCTTGTTTAAGCACATTAACGGATTACTATCCAACCGAACAACCGGACTATACCCGGAACATGAAAATATTGTTAATAACATTGTTTGTCTTTTTCTGAGTCAGTTAGGGTCCCTGAATACCCTAACACCCGTCATAACACACGACACACAACTAACCGGGTTAAGCACTTAACTAGTTTACTTAACCTAACTATTATCCTAACTAACTAGTTAGAATCGAACTAGACCCCCCCCCCCCCCTTAACCAAACCGTCCCCATGAGGGGGACACACTTGTCCTATTTGTTGAATATTATATTAAGTGTGCTTAGTATCAAGAAGACATTAAATCCATTGGGTAATTAGCATGAGAATTGTCTATAAGTATGAGCTTATACACACATGATCATTTCCATCACACAACACCACTCCACAACTCTCTCTCCCTCCCTACTAACTCTCGGCCGAACACCCCTCCTACATACATCCATTTTCGGTTTTTGATCTTCACATTCCAATCATCTACAAGTGTTAAGGGCCGCATATAAGGAACCTTGGAGCAAACGGAAGGTGAAGGACCTCTTTATCTTGCTTTTATCCACCCGATTTACGTCTAGATTCTTCCCTAGCCTCGAGCTAGTGGTATGTTGCTTAAATCACCTTCTCGAACTATTTTGAAGTGGTTAATACGATATGTAACGGTTAAAAGTCATGAACATGCAAGTTGAAGCTTAAAAGTCTACTAAAAATGCTATAAGTGTTGGATAAAAGCTCATATGTTGTGTAAATCATGTAGCATTTGATTTGTGTGATTATTTGGACCCGATCTATGTTGTGGTAGCTCGGATCATCATTTAACCCGGTTTAGTCATGATCTTGGATTATGACATAAAGCTTGTTTTAGTATAACAAGGGTTAGAAGATGAAACTCTACCACACTCGAATCATGAACTTGTGTAAAAGTGTTTTAGCTTGTAAAATAGTGATTAAAACTAGTAGATCTACGAATCTACAGGTGGTATTTTTAAAGGACCGAGTGTCAAGAAATCATGTTTTTCTAAAGACGGATCTTACACTAACAAGAATGGTTTTTAGAACACACAAGTGTGTAAACACTTGTGTAACACAAAGTTTCGACAAAATAACTATTTTTGAAAAAGATGACGAGAAGTTGTAAAGACGGAACTTCCATAAAAACGAGGTTTTTACACAATCGGATAGTTTTATATAAAGATCCACTAAAAGTAATGGGATTTACTTCATAGTTTGAATAAATCACAAGTTCATGAAATTTATGCGATTTATATATATTTTGACTAGTTTGTGGTTTGAACATTGTTTTGATTGAATAATAAAAATGGTTGGTTTGATTTATAAAAGAAAATGATACGCTTGAAAGCATGGCCACTCCAGTTACAGAGGAAACTCTGGCGAAATTTTTCTAAAAACCTAACACTTAGAATTATTTTCACTATAAGTGTTAGAGATACTTGTCGACTTGTTTTCAAACTATGAATTTCGCCACGACTTTATTTTTAAAATATCGGAGGTGGGATTTCACAAAATAAAACGTGATACATAAATATATTTAGTATATATTTTTCACAACATCACTTGTATAAGTGTTTATGATTATTTTGTGAACTACATAAATATTATTTTTAGGGTAAAAATAATATTACTAAGTATTATTTTGGGAAAATCACATGTATTAAAATATAATATTTTTGGGAAGAACACTTATATTTTGAAGTTGGAAATAAAATATATTAAGTGAGACTTAATAATGAAATCCGAATTATACGAACGCACATGTATTAAATCCCCCATCCTTGGGAAGGAAAATAACTACCAAGTATACAGAATGTAAACACGAAATAGTTGCCTAACTATTTCCCAAAAACTTAAACCATAAAGCTAAGGCACGGCCATCCGTCTAATAGAGTTAGCACGTGTAGGTCGTCATACAGCTGATCGATTTGGAGGCATACTTGGTAGAGACGCACCACGGTGAGTTCATGTCCCCTCTTTCTCTTAACTGTTTTCAGTTTTCTAAACTATGGGGGTGAAATACATGTTACTATGATTACGAGTACTTTTTACATGGTATGGTTAGCGTAAGGAGGTTTACTCTTAGATCATGTGAGTGGGTAGGCGTGAACTGGAGGCCATTAATCCTCATTATAGGACCGAGGGACGTAAGCGGTAGATCTATCTGGGTGTAGCGAGCCCAACCCCAGGTCCAACAGTACGGACCTCGGGGTGACTTTGTGCCCCGACGCAAAATCGCAAGGTTTGAGTCTTCCTACTTGCACTTCACACATATCAATGGCCTTGCAAACCGTTGGTGATCTCTTTTTCCTTATTTGCTACATACTAGGATTTTTATACATACAAGGTTTATTTACTCACTTACACATGAACTCGCTCAACATTATTGTTGATTTTTCAACTTACATGTATTTCAGGAAATTAAGGATCTGGTGCGGTATGTTATGTTTTCCAGCTGCATAAGGGTTCCAAGGTCATCCCAGTTTAGGAAATGTGACTCTTTCCTGGACAAGTCACAAATCTTAAACTGCGTATATTTCATGTCGGTGTTTATGTTTTTCAAGACAATGTTTTATGTTATGATGTTGTAAGTCTCTAAGACAATGTTATGTTACTTCAGTTTTAAAACTTAAATCTTTGGATGATCTTGCATGATTTCATTTCATATAGCTTTGTTATGGTTAAGCTATGGTATTAAGAAGTCACACCAAAATAACCACGCTTCCGCAAAGCCAGGGTGTGACAGCTTGGTATCAGAGCTCTGATCATAGCGAACTAGGATTCTTTCTCGAGTCTAGACTATGATCACTAGGGCTCTCACGAAAACATTTTTACTGCATACCACTTAAGTCCAGATCCAAAACTTTTTACAAACAAATGTTGAGCACATTTATTTATTATTTATAGGCTCAGTCTTGGAGGCTGAGGCTCGGTCTTGGAGGCCGAGGCTCGGTCTTGGAGGCCGAGGCTCGGTCTTGGAGGCCGAGGCTCGGTCTTGGAGGCCGAGGCTCGGTCTGAGAGATCGAGGTAGTTGGCTAGTGGGACTAGGAGAATTGGCTAGTGGGACTAGGAGAATTGGCTAGTGGGACTAGGAGAACTATTTGAATGCTTACTTGGTAACTTATGTGATTATCTGATTGTATGATTGACTGTTTGTGCATGTTTGTGTTTATGTTACAGACACCATGGACACCTCTGGCACTGGTGATTCAGACACCACAGGACCTAGACCTATAGTATCGGACGACCTAGAGTCTTCTGAGCGCGAGGTTCACACATCCGACGTTACGAGCACGGACGAGGATGATTTCCAGCCCTTCGCTTTACCTGATGGTGCTGATGAGCTCGCTGATGGCCCTTTGGCCGGGGACCTACCGTTAGTGGTAATCCCTGCTCCCATACCACTTGCTTCATATCCTGCTTACGATTTACTCATCGACGCCGACGCTGACGACGACGTCGATCTTTTTGATGACGAGCCCTTAGAGGACGAGGTTCAGGGCGAGGCCCTTCTTGCTGCTGGAGATCTTTTGATGATCGCAGATGCTCCCGCCGAGGAGTCACCTGCTCACTCTCCGGTCCCAGACTCTTTCGAGTCTGTGGCCTCCGCACCTTCACACACTCTGAGTGCGCAGCACTTTTCTCCTGGATCAGATCCCGACCAGGCATCCTCTGTCGCCCTTATTCCTAGTTTTGCTTGTGACCACGATGATTTGGAGGATTCCGATCCTGTCTTTCCCCCAGGATTCGACCCAGATGAGGATATAGAGTTTATACCCATGGATCAGCCTATGGAGGATCCAGTCGACCCAGTTGACCCCATCGATCCCGAGTTTGATTTTGAGATGGCCTTTGATGAGCCCGAGCAGCCACTAGACCCTGCTCCTGACCCAGTACTTGAGCATGACCCAGTTCATGCTGACGCACCTATTATTGAGCCTGTCTTTGCTGACCCACCTATTGATGATCACCCTATAGATGCTCCGTTGTTGGAGGGCGATCATGTCATTACTGCTGATCATGTTGATCCCCCACTTATTGCTGATGCACCAGTTGACCCTCTTGTTACACCTCACCTTGACCCTATGCCAGTTCAGTTTGACCGTGCACTTTTTGAGGCACAGGTGGACCCACGAGACGAGCACGCCCAGTGTGGGTGGATTCCTGCTGATGACGAGGTCCCACCTTTTCCCCCTCAGATCACTGATACCCGACACATAGATACTTCCTTTTCATTTCCTCGGTTTACACTTACAGCACGAGCTGGAGAGGGTTCTTCGGCTCACCCTTTTGGACATGTACCGGTATCTATCCCTGTTATGCCACCGTCTGCTACTTTTCCCCCTGTTTCTCCATTTCATGTGGCACCTTTTGATCCCACCAGTGAGCCGTTTCTCTGGTCATCACCTTCTGCTATGCCACCGACTGACCCCTACCATTCTTTCCACATGCGGTATACTATTGAGGACGTTTTGATGTCTTTTGTCGCGCAGCACGAGGCACACACACAGTGCATTCAGGAGCTTGAGAGAGCTCAGACGTCGCCGTGTCGGTGCCAGGGTCAGACCCACTCTCCTTTGCAGCCCTCTCGACCTGTACCACCAGACTATGCTGCACGCCTTTTTGCCCTGGAGCAGCAGGTTGCTTCATTCTTGCGTACCCAGAGAGCCATGGAGGAGGACTGGCTCCATTTGCGCCGCTTGTTTTACACTCACTTTCCCCCTCCTCCACCGCCATCCGTGTAGAGCTCTTCAGTACCGTATGGGTAGACGCTGGTGAGAAGACGGCGATTGCTTTTGACTGCACAGCATTTTTGGAGACTACATTTTGATTCTGACTTTTGTTGATCATGTATCTGATGTATTGACACTGATTTGATATAGTTTTTGGACTAGGGTGATGTAGCCCTTAGTCGACTGATGTTGTATAACACTGTGATGTACTTGTACGCTTACTATGTGGTCTCAATATATGGCAATCGCAGTATTCTCACCATACTTGATGCTTGATTTGGTTATTTGTATTTTATGACATGGGATGTTGTGTGATTGATGTTTGTGACATGGGATGTTGTGTGACTGATATGATTATAACATGAGATGTTATGTACTATTACTATCATAAAGCGTATATATTATAACTATGGCCTGACCGACGTAAACACATCTTTTAGAAGATGTCGCCGAGACGTGAGACACGCATGCCTACCAATGAGGCAGAACTCCAACAAGTCATCGCTGCTGCCATCGCACAATACGCCGCCTCTCAAGGAGGGACTAGTGGAAGCAACTCTGGCAACACTGGCAACAATAATCCACCTCATGGTAATACTAAGACATTTAGACATACCATGACCTAATTGGATATCTTTAGAAATGATGCTAATGCCGGTCGTATGTTATAACGTATGTACAGGGTGCACCTACAAGCAGTTTCTAGACTGCAAACCGGTCAACTTTGATGGCACAGGAGGTGTTGTCGCCTTTGTTCGTTGGGCCGAGAAAACTGAATCTGTTCTTCGCATGAGCAAATGCGCACCAGACCAGCAAGTCACCTATATCTCAGGGCTATTCTTGGATGGAGCCCTCTCTTGGTGGAATCTGCAAGTACAGACACTTGGTGAAGCTGCTGCCTACGCGCTAACCTGGACCGAACTGAAGGAACTTATGCGCAGGAAGTACTGCTCTCGCGCGGGAATCCAAAGATTGGAAACCGAGTTCTGGCATTTGAAAATGGACGGTCCAAAGATCGCAGAATACGTTCAAAGGTTCCATGACTTATCGCATGTGGTACCCTACATGGTCACTCCGGAGTTCAAGAGGATTGAACGTTTCATTTGGGGATTAGCTCCTCAAATCATAAGCATGGTAACCTCATCCAAGCCTGCGACCATTACTGAGGCGATTGATTTGAGCGTAGCTCTCACTGAGGAGGCGATCCGCCTAAACAAGTTTGGTGATGTTGAGCAAAAGAAGAAAGAGACTCACGTCGAGTCATCAGGAGGAAACAAACGGAAGTTCTCGAACTTCAAGCAGGGCGCCAGTGTGATTGTTAAGAAAGGAGAGCAAAACGCGCCAGCTCAGGATACAGCTGGTGGTAGGAGGAAAGGTAAGGGATATATGGGTGCACATCCCAAGTGTAACTCTTGCCAACGCCATCACTCTGGCCGATGTGGGCCAAAAGTATGTGAAGCTTGTGGAAAGACTGGTCACTTGAAGGATTCTTGTTGGGCTAGTGCTGGCCGGGGAGGCCAAGGAGGATTTGGGAATAGAAATAATGATCGTGGTGGTATGGGGAATCGCCACAAGGAAACAATGGAGGTAATGGAAATCGAGGCAACATTGTGAATCAGGCTGGTAATGCGAACCAAAACAACAACCAAGCTGGAAATGGAGGTGGAAACGGGCAGAGACTTGGATGCTTTAACTGTGGAGATATCGGGCATTTTAAGAGGAACTGCCCAGAGTTAAACCAAGCCCGTGGAAGAGTGTTCCAAATCGAAGCAAGGGAGGCGCGCCAGGACCCCAATGTTGTTACTCGTACGTTCCCTGTAAACCAACGCTATGCATCTGTTTTATTTGATACTGGTGCCGATTATAGCTTCGTGACGTTAGAGTTTAAGAATATGCTTGGTTTAGCCGCTAATAAGTTAGATATTCCCTACTCAATCGAATTGGCTAATGGGAAGTTAGTAGAAGCCAATGAAGTTATCAGAGGTTGTGTGATCGAATTGGGAGAGCGTGAGTTTGCTTTGGATCTACTACCAGTCCAGTTGGGAAGCTTCGACGTGGTGGTAGGAATGGATTGGTTATCAGGCAACAAGGCATAAATTGTTTGTCATGAAAAGGTTGTTCGTATCCCAACCGAAGATGGCGAAACAATTGTGGTTCACGGGGAGAAGCGTGATGCGCCGTTAAGGATTATCAGTTGCCTGAAAGCGCGAAAGTGTTTGCAGAAGGGATGTGCTGCCTTCCTGGCACACATCGTAGACAAGAAAGCTGCAGAACCGAAGATCGAAGACATCCTTGTCGTGAGGGAATATCCAGAAGTCTTCCCAGAAGACTTACCTGGACTGCCACCTCAGAGGCAAGTAGAGTTTCACATTGACTTAGTTCCAGGCGCCGCGCCTGTGGCTAAGGCACCTTATAGACTTGCTCCGTCTGAGATGCAGGAACTGTCGACACAACTTCAAGAGTTGTTAGACAAGGGTTTTATCTAACCAAGCTTCTCGCCTTGGGGAGCTCCGGTCCTGTTTGTCAAGAAGAAGGACGGTAGTTTTCGTATGTGCATCGACTACCGGGAGCTGAACAAGCAGACGATCAAGAATAGATATCCTCTGCCAAGAATCGATGATCTATTCGATCAACTGCAAGGCTCAAGCTTTTATTCAAAGATCGACCTTCGATCTGGATACCATCAGTTAAGGATACAAGAGGAGAGTATCCCAAAGACAGCCTTCAGAACTCGTTATGGACACTACGAGTTCCTTGTTATGCCGTTTGGTTTGACAAACGCACCTGCAGTCTTTATGGACTTGATGAATAGAGTTTGCAAGCCGTACTTGGACAAGTTCGTGATTGTGTTTATCGACGACATCTTGATTTATTCAAGGACAAAGGCTGAGCACGAGCAGCATCTAAGAGCTATTTTGGAATTAGTGAAGAAAGAACAACTGTATGCCAAATTCTCCAAGTGCGAATTTTGGCTACGTGAAGTCCAATTTCTTGGACACGTGGTAAATGGAAATGGAATCCATGTTGATCCCACAAAGATCGAAGCGATCAAGAATTGGGAAACGCCAAAGACGCCAACCGAGATTCGACAATTCTTGGGTTTGGCTGGCTACTATCGAAGGTTCATTGAAGATTTTTCAAAAATTGCTCAACCATTGACGCTCCTCACGCAGAAAGATAAGAAGTTTGATTGGGGAATCAAACAGGAAGAAGCGTTCCAGATATTGAAGGATAAGCTCTGCAATGCGCCAATCTTAGCACTACCGGAAGGTACAGATTATTTTGTGGTATACTGTGACGCCTCGCGTCAAGGATTGGGTTGTGTGTTGATGCAATGCCAAAAGGTTATTGCTTACGCATCGCGTCAACTGAAAGTGCACGAGAAGAACTATACCACACATGATTTGGAACTTGGCGCAGTGGTTTTTGCATTAAAGATCTGGAGACACTACCTTTATGGTACAAAGTGTACAATCTTTACAGATCACAAGAGCCTACAGCACATATTCAACCAGAAGGAGCTGAATATGAGGCAGAGACGATGGGTTGAGTTGCTGAACGATTACGACTGCGAGATAAAGTATCATCCAGGGAAGGCGAATGTGGTCGCCGATGCCCTAAGTCGAAAGGAGAGGATCAAGCCCATAAGGGTTAGGGCTTTAGAAATGATTATCCGAACCAATCTTTCCTTGCGCATTCGTGCCGCGCAGAAAGAAGCTCTCAAGGAAGGAAACCTTGAAGAAGAATATCTCCGTGGGATGGAGAAGCTACTGGTACCAAACGAGGAAGGAACGTTATGTTTTGAGAAAAGGATTTGGGTTCCTTTGTTTGGAGGTTTAAGGAAGGTTATTTTCGATGAAGCTCACAAGTCGCGGTACTCTATCCACCCTGGAGCGGATAAGATGTACCAAGATCTCAGAGATTATTATTGGTGGCCTAGGATGAAAGGCGATGTTGCTGTTTATGTGAGCAAATGTTTAACGTGCGCTAAGGTGAAAGCGGAATACCAGAAGCCTTCAGGACTTCTGCAACAACCAGAGATTCCCAAATGGAAATGGGAACAAATCTCCATGGATTTTATTACAAAGTTGCCAAGAACGCCAAGAGGCCATGACACTATTTGGGTAATAGTGGATCGATTAACAAAGTCAGCACACTTCTTACCTATCAGAGAGAAGGATAATATGAGCAAATTGGCTGAAATTTACATGAGAGAGATCGTCGCACGTCATGGAGTGCCTCTCTCAATCATTTCTAATAGAGACGGAAGGTTTGTGTCAAGGATATGGCAATCCTTCCAAGAAGCCTTTGGCTCACAATTGAATCTGAGCACTGCGTTTCATCCGCAAACTGACGGTCAAAGCGAGCGAACGATACAGACTTTGGAAGACATGCTGAGAGCGTGTGTTATGGATTTGGGCGGTAGCTGGGATAAGCATTTGCCTTTGGTCGAATTTTCATACAACAACAGCTACCACACCAGTATTGGTGTCGCGCCATTCGAAGCCCTTTACGGACGCAAGTGCCGATCACCCCTATGCTGGGCTGACGCAGGTGACAGGCAGCTTGCTGGTCCCGAAATCGTCCAAGAGACAACAGACAAGATTGCGCAGATTCTTAAACGCATCGAAGCAGCTCGCCACAGACAGAAGGCCTATGCGGATCCAAACCGGAAACATGTGGAATTTCAAGTGGGAGAAATGGTTTTATTGAAAGTTTCACCCTGGAAGGGTGTGGCACGCTTCGAAAAGCGTGGGAAGTTAAATCCGCGCTACATTGGTCCTTTTAGAATTCTGGAAAGAATAGGACTAGTAGCATACAAGTTGGACCTACCTGTTGAACTCCATTCAGTCCACGATACATTTCATGTATCCAACCTGAAGAAAAGTCCAACTCAAGATAACATTGCCATTCCCATCGACGAGATTCATGTTGACGACACGCTCCATTTCGTTGAAGAACCGGTTGAGGTTACGGATTGGAAGGAAAACAAGACCCGCCGGAGCAGTGTCAAGCTCGTCAAAGTTCGTTGGAATGCCAGACACGGTCCTGAATACACCTGGGAGCGTGAGGACCGGATGAAGGAGAAGTACCCCCACCTATTTCCTAAGAACCCTGCATCTACAAGCAGAACTTAAAATTTCGGGACGAAATTTTTCTAACGGGGGGAGAATGTGACAACCCTCACTAAACCAGGTATCTGTACGACTTAATTAATAATTAATTACTGCTTAATTACTGTGCTTGTTTGAAATTACTGATGAACTGCTACTTGATTTCTGATACATGCATATACCTGCATCATATTTTACTTACTGTCACTACATTATTTACATGCTGAACCTTAGTGACAAACATGATGCACAAAAGCACAGTAGCACTATAAACGGATAACCTATAGAACATGCTGATAAAGCCAGCATCAGGCAGACACTGCCTCTAAGGCCTGTATGAGCCAGAAATATTTTGCTACACTAGTGGTGAGTGTAGGGATACAAGGGTTGTAAAACTGCGTCTCTAGGAATAAGTTACAATGACTGGATGTGCCTAAAACGTACTCTAAGTACAAAATTCAGCACTTTACATAATAATTCAGCTTTTAGCAAACTAATAAAGTGCCAAAACATGAGGAAAATATTACTAGACACTTTCCAAAGTGTCAGAAATGAGTTGTGTCACTAAAAAGGGTATTAACGACACTTTAAAGCTTGTTTAAGCACATTAACGGATTACTATCCAACCGAACAACCGGACTATACCCGGAACATGAAAATATTGTTAATAACATTGTTTGTCTTTTTCTGAGCCAGTTAGGGTCCCTGAATACCCTAACACCCGTCATAACACACGACACACAACTAACCGGGTTAAGCACTTAACTAGTTTACTTAACCTAACTATTATCCTAACTAACTAGTTAGAATCGAACTAGACCCCCCCCCCTAACCAAACCGTCCCCATGAGGGGGACACACTTGTCCTATTTGTTGAATATTATATTAAGTGTGCTTAGTATCAAGAAGACATTAAATCCATTGGGTAATTAGCATGAGAATTGTCTATAAGTATGAGCTTATACACACATGATCATTTCCATCACACAACACCACTCCACAACTCTCTCTCCCTCCCTACTAACTCTCGGCCGAACACCCCTCCTACATACATCCATTTTCGGTTTTTGATCTTCACATTCCAATCATCTACAAGTGTTAAGGGCCGCATATAAGGAACCTTGGAGCAAACGGAAGGCGAAGGACCTCTTTATCTTGCTTTTATCCACCCGATTTACGTCTAGATTCTTCCCTAGCCTCGAGCTAGTGGTATGTTGCTTAAATCACCTTCTCGAACTATTTTGAAGTGGTTAATACGATATGTAACGGTTAAAAGTCATGAACATGCAAGTTGAAGCTTAAAAGTCTACTAAAAATGCTATAAGTGTTGGATAAAAGCTCATATGTTGTGTAAATCATGTAGCATTTGATTTGTGTGATTATTTGGACCCGATCTATGTTGTGGTAGCTCGGATCATCATTTAACCCGGTTTAGTCATGATCTTGGATTATGACATAAAGCTTGTTTTAGTATAACAAGGGTTAGAAGATGAAACTCTACCACACTCGAATCATGAACTTGTGTAAAAGTGTTTTAGCTTGTAAAATAGTGATTAAAACTAGTAGATCTACGGATCTACAGGTGGTATTTTTAAAGGACCGAGTGTCAAGAAATCATGTTTTTCTAAAGACGGATCTTACACTAACAAGAATGGTTTTTAGGACACACAAGTGTGTAAACACTTGTGTAACACAAAGTTTCGACAAAATAACTATTTTTGAAAAAGATGACGAGAAGTTGTAAAGACGGAACTTCCATAAAAACGAGGTTTTTACACAATCGGATAGTTTTATATAAAGATCCACTAAAAGTAATGGGATTTACTTCATAGTTTGAATAAATCACAAGTTCATGAAATTTATGCGATTTATATATATTTTGACTAGTTTGTGGTTTGAACATTGTTTTGATTGAATAATAAAAATGGTTGGTTTGATTTATAAAAGAAAATGATACGCTTGAAAGCGTGGCCACCTCCAGTTACAGAGGAAACTCTGGCGAAATTTTTCTAAAAACCTAACACTTAGAATTATTTTCACTATAAGTGTTAGAGATACTTGTCGACTTGTTTTCAAACTATGAATTTCGCCACGACTTTATTTTTAAAATATCGGAGGTGGGATTTCACAAAATAAAACGTGATACATAAATATATTTAGTATATATTTTTCACAACATCACTTGTATAAGTGTTTATGATTATTTTGTGAACTACATAAATATTATTTTTAGGGTAAAAATAATATTACTAAGTATTATTTTGGGAAAATCACATGCATTAAAATATAATATTTTTGGGAAGAACACTTATATTTTGAAGTTGGAAATAAAATATATTAAGTGAGACTTAATAATGAAATCCGAATTATACGAACGCACATGTATTAAATCCCCCATCCTTGGGAAGGAAAATAACTACCAAGTATACAGAATGTAAACACGAAATAGTTGCCTAACTATTTCCCAAAAACTTAAACCATAAAGCTAAGGCACGGCCATCCGTCTAATAGAGTTAGCATGTGTAGGTCGTCATACAGCTGATCGATTTGGAGGCATACTTGGTAGAGACGCACCACGGTGAGTTCATGTCCCCCCTTTCTCTTAACTGTTTTCAGTTTTCTAAACTACGGGGGTGAAATACATGTTACTATGATTACGAGTACTTTTTACATGGTATGGTTAGCGTAAGGAGGTTTACTCTTAGATCATGTGAGTGGGTAGGCGTGAACTGGAGGCCATTAATCCTCATTATAGGACCGAGGGACGTAAGCGGTAGATCTATCTGGGTGTAGCGAGCCCAACCCCAGGTCCAACAGTACGGACCTCGGGGTGACTTTGTGCCCCGACGCAAAATCGCAAGGTTTGAGTCTTCCTACTTGCACTTCACACATATCAAAGGCCTTGCAAACCGTTGGTGATCTCTTTTTCCTTATTTGCTACATACCAGGATTTTTATACATACAAGGTTTATTTACTCACTTACACATGAACTCGCTCAACATTATTGTTGATTTTTCAACTTACATGTATTTCAGGAAATTAAAGATCTGGCGCGGTATGTTATGTTTTCCCGCTGCATAAGGGTTCCAAGGTCATCCCAGTTTAGGAAATGTGACTCTTTCCTGGACAAGTCACAAATCTTAAACTGCGTATATTTCATGTCGGTGTTTATGTTTTTCAAGACAATGTTTTATGTTATGATGTTGTAAGTCTCTAAGACAATGTTATGTTACTTCAGTTTTAAAACTTAAATCTTTGGATGATCTTGCATGATTTCATTTCATATAGCTTTGTTATGGTTAAGCTATGGTATTAAGAAGTCACACCAAAATAACCACGCTTCCGCAAAGCCAGGGTGTGACACTGTTGTTGTAGGAGAATTCAATCAACGGAAGATGTGAATCCCAACTACCACCAAAATCGATCACACAAGCTCTAAGCATATCTTCCAGAGTCTGGATTGTTCTTTCAGATTGACCATCCGTTTGCGGATGATAAGCTGTGCTCAGGTTAAGTTGGGTCCCCATAGCAGATTGCATGGTTCTCCAAAAATGAGAAGTGAAACGAGCATCTCTGTCAGAAATGATGTTCAAAGGAACACCATGTCGAGCTACAATTTCATCCACATAAATTTTAGCAAGTCTGTCAGCAGGAAAATCCTCACGGATTGGCAAGAAATGCGCTGACTTAGTAAGACGATCAACAACTACCCAGATGGCATCATGACCTTTCTTTGTGCGCGAGAGTTTAGTAATGAGATCCATAGTAATGTTTTCCCATTTCCAAACTGGGATCTCTGGTTGCACCAATAAACCAGAAGGACGCTGATGTTCAGCCTTAACCTTAAGACAAGTAAGGCATTTTGATACATATAAGGCAATGTCTTTCTTCATACCAGGCCACCAATACTGAATACGAAGATCCTTATACATTTTATCTGAGCCAGGATGAACAGAATAACGAGACTTATGGGCTTCATCCATAAGCAAGGTGCGAAGGTTATCTTGGCTTGGGACCCACAAACGGTCCATGAAATAATACGATCCATTGTCCTTCAGTTCCAGAGCAGGTGTTATGTGATAGGGAAATTCCTTATCCATTAAACCTTGTGAAACACAAGATTGTTGAGCCTGAGAAAT
Organism: Helianthus tuberosus; assembly: GCA_030545235.1. Lineage (NCBI taxonomy): Eukaryota > Viridiplantae > Streptophyta > Magnoliopsida > Asterales > Asteraceae > Helianthus > Helianthus tuberosus. The sequence goes on from JARYGA010054168.1 coordinate 650,727, forward strand.
GCGTGCTTGGATATCAGATCGAGCTTGAATAACAGATTGAACACGAATACAATGAAGCTTAGTATGTTCCTTACGACTCAATGCATCGGCTACGACATTCGCCTTACCAGGATGGTAGCGAATTTCGCAGTCATAGACGTTTAGAAGCTCAATCCAACGTCGTTGCCTCATGTTGAGTTCTTTCTGGTTGAAGATATGCTGAAGACTTTTGTGGTCTGTGAAAACCACACATTTTGTACCGTACAAATAGTGTCTCCAGATCTTAAGAGCGAAGACAACTGCACCCAACTCAAGATCATGAGTGGTGTAGTTCTTCTCATGTATCTTCAACTGCCTCGATGCGTATGCTATGACTTTGTTCCTTTGCATCAGAACGCAGCCAAGACCTAATTTAGATGCATCGCAATAAACGACGAAATCATCATTGCCCTCAGGCAAGGTTAGAACAGGCGCGTCACAAAGTTTTTGTTTCAAAGTTAGAAACGCTTCCTCTTGCTTGAATCCCCAATCAAAGGGCTTGTTCTTCTGAGTTAGAGCAGTTAGAGGAACTGCAATTTTTGAGAAGTTTTCAATGAAGCGGCGGTAATAACCCTCTAGACCAAGAAAAGGACGAACTTCAGTAGGAGTAGTAGGCATATCCCAATCCTTAATCGCACTGATCTTGGAGGGATCTACATGGATACCTTGTTCGTTGACAATATGTCCTAAGAATTGAACTTCTTTAAGCCAGAATTCACACTTGGAGAATTTGGCGAAAAGTTGCTCTTTCTTTAGGAGTTCCAAAGTAAGACGAAGATGTTGCTCGTGATCAGCTCGCGTCTTAGAATAAATCAAGATGTCGTCAATAAAAACAATGACGAACTGATCCAAATAAGGCTTGCAGACCCTATTCATTAAGTCCATGAAAACAGCAGGAGCATTAGTCAAACCAAATGGCATGACTGTGAACTCGTAATGCCCATAACGAGTGCGGAACGCTGTCTTGGGAATGTCTTCTTCATGCACCCGAAGTTGATGATATCCAGATCGCAGATCAATCTTCGAAAAATAAGAAGCACCTTGTAACTGATCAAAGAGATCATCGATGCGAGGTAGGGGATATCGATTCTTGATGGTAAGCTTGTTAAGCTCACGATAATCGATACACATCCTAAAAGATCCATCCTTCTTCTTGACAAAGAGAACGGGAGCACCCCAAGGTGAAAAGCTAGGACGGATAAAACCTTTGTCAGAGAGCTCCTGAAGCTGCTTAGACAACTCTTGCATCTCAGACGGTGCAAGATGATATGGAGCTCTGGCAATGGGATTTGCATCAGGTACGAGATCAATTCGGAACTCGACTTGGCGTGCTGGGGGTAGACCAGGTAAATCTTCAGGGAATACTTCAGAATAATCCCAAACAACATGAATATCTTGGATAGACTTACCTTTGCCTTTATCTGCTGTGACATGTGCCAAGAAGGCCACATAATTCTTTCGCAGATACTTTCGAGCTTTAAAACAAGACATGAGTTTGAGACCACCAGTAGGTTTCTCACCATGAACCTGTAGGATCTCACCTGTCGGAAGCGGCATACGAACGATCTTCTCGAAATAAACCACCTCTGCGTGATGCTTGGCTAACCAATCCATACCCACAATAACGTCGAAGCTTCCAAGTTGCATAGGCGTGAGGTCAATAGGAAAAAGATGGTCGTTAAGGTTCAACTGGCAGTTGCGAAGAACAGAATCAAGAACAATGGGTTCACCATTAGCAACTTCTACTGTCAAAGGCTTACCTAGTTTTGTTCTAGACACGCGAAGCATTGGCTCAAAAGACAATGACACAAAACTCTTATCGGCACCCGTATCAAAAAGAACAGATGCAGGCTGATTATTAATAAAGAACGTACCGTTCACCACATTTTCGTCCGCATGTGCCTCTTGGGCATTCAAGTTAAAAGCTCGCCCTCAAGCCTGAGCCTGATTCTGGTTTGCATTCACCAATCTTGGGCACTGGTTACGGTAGTGGGTCAGATCCCCACAGTTATAACAAGCACCCGGTGGGTAGTGTGGTCGTGCAGCTTGACCCTGTTGTTGAGCAGGAGGCTGAGCAACTTGTTGAGCCGGGTTCTGAACTGCCCGATTCTGAGCAAATCGACAAACATTGGCAAGATGACCTGACTCCCCACAGTTATTACAGAAACGACACTGATGTTGCGGCTGATGGTGACTGTTGCATCTATTGCACAAAGGTGCATTCCCTGAATAGGGTTTCTTCCCTGGAGGCTGTGCGGGTTGGTTGGGAGCTGCCTGGTTAGCTTGGGCAGTGACAGCAAAATTTTGGGAGGCCTTACGCTTCCTTGACCCTCTCGAAGAACTGGAATTCTTTCCATTCTTGTTTTGACCTTTCTTGCTATCTTCCTTGTCAGCCGACTGTTTCTTGCACTTGTCACCCTTCCTGTGTAACTTATTCTTCTGAATTTGTGAGTCAGTCAATGTCGCTACTAACTCGATAGCCTGACGGAGTGTGGTAGGGTTACTACCAGTAATGATGTCTTGTACCGAGTCAGGTAGGCCGTCGATGTACCTTTCGATAGCCTTGTCGAGTGGGGTAACCATAGTCGGGCAAAGCAGACTCAACTCCTCAAATCTATCAGTATACGCCCTGTGCTCACCATTATCTTGCTTCAAATCATCGAACTCTCTCTCCAAAGCTCGCAATTCATGACGAGGACAAAATTCCCTCATCATAAGAGCTCTAAGTTCAGCCCATGTCTGTGCTAGAGCAACTTCTGCACCACGATCTCTCATAACCACGTTCCACCATGTGAGAGCCCTCTTCTGAAACACACTCGAAGAAAACTCGACCTTGCGATTGTCAGGACACTGCACGTGGCGGAAAGTATTCTCAATGCTCTCGAACCATTGAAGAAGCCCAGTCGCTCCCTCAGAACCACTAAACTTGAGTGGTTTAGCCGAGTTAAAATCCTTGAATTTACATGGAGCATTGTTGTTGTTGTTGGCTTGGTTCCATTGAGCAAAGAGGTTCGGGAATTGAGCAGCCATTTGCTGCGCAATGATTTCTGCCAGTTCGGCAGTCGCTATCTGGTTTTCGCGTCGAGGAGGCATTCTAAAGGAGGAAAACATGAAAGGAAACGAGTGAGATGATTGAATGAAGAGAATGAGATGATACAAAAAAACAAGAATTGACAACACCAAAGATGGTGGTCATTTGTTTGTTACCATAAGGCAAACAAACGACACACTGTGACTAATCAAAGTAAATGGGTCAAAAATAATGTATCGCGAAGACATGCTCGCCTATAAGTGAACACTCACCCCAAGAGTTCCCAGGTAAGAGTGACTGGTCCGATTATGTGGATTTGTACGAACACTCTAGCCTTAGACAGAAAACCCAGGGTACAGGCATTCACCCTTCCAGTTTGCACGTGTTCACATTATTTAAAACCCAAAACCTTGACGAGATTTTGAAAACTCAAAGGGGTTCAAAACCATATAACAGAGGGTTCAAAACCTTACAATAGAGGGTTCAAAACCTTGTAATAAATCATCCAAAAACAGATGATTGTTTTTCAAAAATCGTTTTCGGAAAATTTGGTTTTTTTGTTTTGATAATCACCTAAGGATAGGTGATGTGCATGTTTTGAGATCTAAACACAAGATAACTTGTGTTAGGGTCCTAGAAAGGTTATAGTCTAGGTCAAAGAATTACTAATAACCTAATTCCCTATAACCATTGGCTCTGACACCAACTCTTCTGTCACACCCCGACCACGTAGAACATACAAAACGTGGCGGAAAATGTCAGGGAGTGTTGTAACAGAATTAATTGTTTCATAACTATGGCATACAAAGTTGTATTTTATTTATCAACATAAGAGTTACATTGTCTTAAACAGGAAACAAAGAGTACAAACATAATTAAACTAAGTATATCTTTGTTTTATGTCTCTAAGGCACAGGTCCGCCCTAGTGTCACGATCATCATCCTACGCAAAAGCTCCTGAAAACACATGTGAAAATAGGTACGTCAGCATAAAAATGCCTGTGAGATACATAGGTTTTGTAAAAATATGATTCATGACTTGTGTTTAAGAAAATGTTTAGTCATGAACCTTGTAATTTTGCTTTGTCTTATAAATCATTTGAAAAACGATAAGATCAGATGATATGTATAAATAAATGTAAGGTTAAATGAATAACCATGTAAAAATGAGTTTGTGTAAGATAAGTTGTTTGTAAACAATGTCTTGTAAAAAGTATGTTATTTGTATAAAATGTCATGTGTCTTAAATTGAAATGATTTAAATAATGCTACGTTATGTAATACCATACCAAACACTTATATATAGGAAGTACCGGCGGCGTATCCACCATGCTTGTATCATATTACACACGCCTTGTTACTTAAATCACTTACTCAAACCAAAGCACCAATGTAAATTGTTTATGTATAATCAAATGTCAAAATGTTATTGTGTATACCATATCAAATGTCTGTGTTAAATGTAAATCATGAATTGTGTAAATCAATGTCAAAATGTTTATGTCTAATGTAAATCATGTAATGTGTATCCAAAAATATCATGTATGGTAAGTGAAATATATCAACTAAACCATATGTAAAATGCACAAAAACAAGGTATCGAAGTAAAACATGGTTTAAATCAAAGTTATGTTTTGTGGAACAAATGCATGCTATACTGATATAAACATCTATGCGGTATTGTTATAATGCATACACTCAAGCCTTGAGACTGTGGCGATAAACCCTTAAACAAATTAAAGGTTTATCTAAGTTATGTATATCGAATTCGGTCATTCCTTCCAATCCAAACAAACCCAGGATTTCAGGAACGGGAGTTGTCAATTCCTATGGTACCACTACCTACTAACGAACGGCGTAGCTAATGTTAATGAATGTATTGTTCCATTGAAACAAACCAAATGTCATACCAAAATGAAATGTAATGTAAAACAATGTACTAAGTACGCACACAATGGGCATACATAGCATGAAATGTAATGTAAAGCAAAGTACTAAGTACGCACACAATGGGCATACATAGCATGAAATGTAATGTAAAACAATGTACTAAGTACGCACACAATGGGCATACATAGCATGAAATGTAATGTAAAGCAATGTACTAAGTACGCACACAATGGGCATACATAGCATGAAATGTAATGTAAAACAATGTACTAAGTACGCACACAATGGGCATACATAGCATGAAATGTAATGTAAAACATGTGCTATAATGTACTAACGAACATAGCAGGTATATGATGTGAAAACATGGAAAGCATGAAAGTAACAAGTAGGCACATGTGTTTCACCCCAAAACAGTTTGGAAAACAGTAAAAGAGGGGTCTATATACTCACTTGAGATTGCTTAGAAGTCCTAAGATAACCACCAAGCAATGCTAGAGATCACGGAATCAAACGGCACCTAATATAGGTAACTATGTTAATAAACCGGACCTATATCGGAAGATCGGGTGGCATGAGGGTTTGTAAACCAAATGAGTGTAAGAACTCATGTAATATGGTTTAACAAAGTCTACATACTAAAATGAAACTTAACCTAAGTGCTTACGACCCATTACGACCCGTTTAGGTAGCTTATGCTACTTTAACGCGTCGTTCGCGTGAAACGCGTTCGCACCGCTTACCTAGTCCTATGACAAGTAATATATGCCTTAACATGTCTAATATTGTCGCCAAATCAGTTTAGATGTCAAAAGTTATGTCACATATGTTTAAAATGAATTTTGGCATTAAAGGGGTATTTTGGTAATTTACCTAAGGCATATAAACTACCTATCATACAACTAACTAAACGTCGTGACCATAAGGTATAACCTCAGAAGGTTATTCCCTATATACTATGGTCACCTAATGTGTTTGGTCGGATCCTAATGATCGACCAAGTGGGTCGGGTTCGAAGGTATAAGCGATTTATCAGATCGCTTACCCTTACGACCCTAGACAACGTGGTAATCAGTAGGCATAGTCACAAGGGACTATAACCATCGTGATTACAATCACGTTGCGAAGTTCAAACGAACTTCGCATTGACCATAAACTGGTCAATGCTGAAAGTCAAACAAAGTTTGACTTTCAGACTCGAAAAGCAATAAAAGAACGAAGGAACACTTACAAAGGGTCCCCGAATGCTAATCTAGATCAAAATAGCTCAGGTATGAAATAAAGGTTTCAACTTAGAGCACATTAGATTAGATTCTTGTGAGGAATGAGTGAACATAAGGTGGGTATTTATAGTAAATGGTCCACCGTTAGGATCGTTTCTTGGAGAAGAGGGAATGATCTCGTCCGTACACTTGTCGGAATGTTGTGGTAGCTCATTTTGCCCCCACCACTAGAGTTTGACAAGTGGCATTGGCCTTTGGGGAGTTGAAGGGCTGTTACTAGCTGTTTAAACACTGAATCTAGTCCAGAAGGGGCCTCGCGTGACGCCTAGACCCCTCGCGTCATGCCTAGCCCCTATTTCTGCAGAATTTGCAGAAATGGTCCCTGCACATGTTTCGTTGCGTAACGGCACTTCTAACACCCGTCAAACCCAACTTCATGCTCCACAAGGATGCCTAAACATTGTGGACATGAAACATGCTCAAAAATATGTTGGATGTTGGTTCGTTTGGTCGTACGAACGCGATGTTCGCTTAATTACGACGGAATGCGCATAAGCGCGAAAAACGATCCAAATTGCGCGACGAATGGATTTTTCTTATGCCAAACACTAAAATAAAATATTTTAGTGCTTACATAAATTTTTGGATGTCCGGAGGTATTCAGAACGTAAGTTATGCGTGAAAATGCAAACTTGTGCACTTTTTGACGCTTTTAGTCCCTGAATGACCCAAAAGTTTATTTTAGCACACCGAACCCATCAAAGTCTATTTCTAAGATATATAAAGGATATTTAAGGTGTGTTTAACTTATGGTCATGTTTCGGAATGTTCGTTACAGTTCAATTTGGCATACTTTCGCAGTTTGTCAAGTTTAGTCCCTGTAAGCGAATTAACTTGTTTTTGCTATACCAAAGCCTTCAAAACTTATTTCTAAGTTATGTAAGGGTTATTTAAGGTATGTTAAGCATATGTTGATGTTCCGGAGTATTTTTCGCATTAAACTGATTATGTTTACGCACCAGTTTGCGTATAACTCTCCAGAAAGTGATATAGAGTTTGAAATTACACAAAAGTCTAAACATGAAAAATGTCAAACATAAATAAACAAACATTGGGATCAAATAACTTTGTTTTATTGATAACCGAACTGTTCACAACGATTACAGGAACAGATGTTACAAAAACTCTCTCTCAAATTTTGGTTATGGAAAGGGTTCCATGAGGGAATTTTTCAAGATCAATTTCAAGTGCAAGGACTCTAGTAAATACTCTCAAAATTTCGGCCATGAGGTGGTTGTCAAGAGGGTTTTTCAAGTGAGTTCATAAGTGTAGGAATCCTAGCTAAACACAAGTGTTTGTTGGAAGGCTTGGGGTATACAAGCTTGAGGTCTTCTACACTTGAAGGCAACTGTCACACCCTGGCTTTGCGGAAGCGTGGTTAATTTTGGTGTGACTTCTTAATACCATAGCTTAACCATAACAAAGCTATATGAAATAAAATCATGCAAGATCATCCGTTTGATTAAGTTTTAAAACCAGAGTAACATACCATTGTCTTAAAGACTTACAACACCATAACGTAAAACATTGTCTTGAACAACATAAACATGAAATAAACGTAGTTTAAGAGTTGTGACTTGTCCAGGAAAGAGTCACATTTCCTAAACTGGGATGACCTTGGAACCCTTATGCAGCGGGAAAACATAACATACCGTGCCAGATCTTTAATTTCCTGAAATACATGTAAGTTGAAAAATCAACAATAATGTTGAGCGAGTTCATGTGTAAGTGAGTATGTAAAACACTTGTAAGTATAAAATTTCCCTGGTATGTAGCAGTGTAAGGAAAAGAGATCACCAATGGTTTGCAAGGCCATTAGTATGTGTGAAGTGCAAGTAGGAAGACTCAACCTAGCAGATTTTGCGTCGGGTACAAAGTCACTCAAGGTCCGTTCTGCTGGGCCTCTTAGAGGTCCGTTCTGTTGGGCCTAGAGTTGGGCTCGCTACACCCAGATAGATCTACCACTTATGTCCCTCGGTGTTTCTGCCTACCCACTCACATGATCTAAGTAGTAAACCTCCTTACGCTAACCATACCGTGTATAAAGTACTTGTAATCAAAGTAACATGTATTTTGTAACACTTGTGCCTCCACGGCCATCAAACAAATACCAAACCAATGAAATACTATATTTCAAACTTGGGATTTGTAAAAATATGTGTATCATTTGCACATATCAATTTTTGTTTCATTCCAAACTCTAAATCGCTTTCTGGAAGGTTATACGCGCACCGATGCGTAAATATAACCAGTTTAATGCAACAAACCCTCCGGAATAGTGACATAGGCTTAACATACCTTAAATAACCTTTACATAACTTAGAAATAAGTTTTTGAGGGGTTCGGTGTGCTAAAATAAACTTTTGGGTCATTCAGGGACTAAAAGTGTCAAAAAGTGCACAAGTTTGCATTTTTGCGCATAACTTACGTTCTGAATACATCCGGACACCCAAAAATTTATGTAAGCATGACTACATTATTTTTTAGTGTTCGCCATAAGAAAAATCCATTCGTCGCGTCATTTGGATCGTTTTTCGCGCTTGTGCGCATTCCGTCGTAATTAAGCGAACATCGCGTTCGTACGACCAAACGAACCAACATCTGACATATTTTTGAGCATGTTTCATGTCCACAATGTTTAGGCATCATTTTAGGGCCTTAAAGTTGGCTTTACGGGCCTTAGAAGTGTCGGAAATGGCCTTAAACATGTGCAGGGACTGAAACTGTCAAAATGGAAACATGTTTGCTGATCAGAAGCCTCAGGCGGCCCGCCTGAGTTTTCCCTGATCCTGACGCGGGCCGCATCCGTCTGTCTGTTCAGATAACAACGAACAGTCAGCAACTTCCAGTTGTTTTAAACACAACCACACACTCACCACTTGACATTTCAGCTGATAAGGACCAATTTAAGCCACCACAACTTTCCGACACTTGTACGGATGGGATTAAGGCACGATATTCGACAAACGATCTTAACGGTTACCCGAAAACTATAAATACCCCACCCCCCATTACTCCAAAACCACTAGAATCTGATCTAAGTGACTCTAAGTTGGAACCATTGTTTCATACCTGAGTTATTAAGATCTAGATTAGCATTCGGGGACCCTTCGTAAGTATTCTTTCGTTCTTTTCCTTATTTTACTGCTTTTCGAGTCCGAAAGTCAAACTTTGTTTGACTTTCAGCGTTGACCAGTAATGGTCAATGCGAAGTTCGTTTGAACTTCGCAACGTGAGTGTAATCACGTTGGTTATAGTCCCTTGGGACTATGCCTACTGATTACCACGTTGTCTAGGGTCGTAGGGTAAGCGATCTAATAAATCGCTTATACCTTCGAACCCGACCCAGTTTGATCGATCATTAGGATTCGACCAAATACATTAGGTGACCCTAGTATAGGGCATAACCTTCCGAGGTTATACCTTATGGTCACATCGTTTAAGTAGTTGTATGATAGGTAGTTTATATGCCTTAGGTAAATTACCAGAATACCCTTTTCATGTATAATTAGTAATTAAGCATATGTAACCTAAACTTTTGTCACGTAACTGATTATATAACATGTTTAGGCATATAATACTTGTCATAGGACTAGTTAGGCGGTCCGAACGCGTTTCACGCGAACGACGCGTTAAAGTAGCATAAGCTACCTAAACGGGTTGTAATGGGTCGTAAACACTTAGATTAAGGTTTCAATTAGTATGTAGGCTTTGTTAAACCATATGACACGAGTCTCTATACTCGTTTGGTTTACGAAACCTCATTCTATCAGATCTTCCGATTTAGGTCCGGTTTATTAATGTAGTTACCTATATTAGGTGCCGTTTGATTTCCGTGATCTCGAGCATTGTTTGGTTGTCACTCCAGAACTACTGAGCAATCTCAAGTGAGTACATAGACCCCTCTTTTACTGTTTTCCAAACTGTTTTGGGGTGGAACACATGTGCCTACTTGTTACTTTCATGCTTTACATGTTTTCACATCATATACCTGCTATGTTCGTTAGTACATTATAGCACATGATCTCATTGTGTTTTATGCTATGTATGTCCATTTAGTTCATACTTAGTACATCGTTTTACATTTACATTTTATGCTATGTATGTCCATTGCGTGCATACTTAGTACATTGTTTTCATCACATGCTTACATTTTGGTATGACATTTGGTTTGTTTACATGGGACAATACATTCATTAACACCGATCATGCCGTTCGTTAGTAGGTAGTGGTACCATAGGAATTGACAACTCCCGTTCCGGACGTCCCACGGAAAGGGGATGAAAGGAATGACCGAATTCGATGATATAAGACAGATAGACCTTTAATTTGTTTAAAGGGTTTATCACCACAGTCACAAGGCTTGGATGTATGCATTTTCACAATACCGCATAAATGTTCATATTAAATATTTGCATGCATTTACACAAAACATAGCTTTGATTTAAACCAAGTTTTACTTCAATACTTTGTTTTTGTGCATATGGTTTAGTTGAGACATTTCACTTGCCATACATGACATTTTGACATAGACATTTGACATGGATATTTGACATAGACATTTGACATGGATATTTGACATAGACATTTGACATGGATATTTGACATAGACATTTGACATGGATATTTGACATAGACATTTTGACATGATTTACATCTTGACATGAACACTTTGACATATTATTCAATACATTTGACAATTGGTTTAAACATAAACTTCTTACATTGGTTGGTTTGGTTTGATTAAGTAACGATGTGTGTGTAATATGATACAAGCATGGTGGATACGCCGCTGGTACTTCCTATATATAAGTGTTTGTATGGTATTACATGTCGTAACGTTATTTGAATCATTTCAGTTTGAGACATAGAACATTTCATACAAATAACATACTTTTCACAAGACATTGATTTATAAACAACTTATCTTATGCAAACATATTTTACTTGGTTATTCATTTAACCTTACATTTATTTATACTTATCATCTGATCTTATCGTTTTTCAAATGATTTAAAAGACAAAGCAAATAACAAGGTTCATGACTAAACATTTTCTCAAACATAAGTCATGAATCTTATTTTCACAAAACCTATGTATCTCACAGGCATTTTTATGCTGACGTACCTATTTTCATATGTGTTTTTCAGGAACTGTTGCATAAGATGATCAAGATACACATAGGCAGACTTGGGCTTTAGTGACAATAAAAGATGCAAGACTAGTTAATTATGTTGTATTTCCTTGTTTGGTTAAGACATTGTAACACTTTTAATCAATAAAACGAAACTTTAATTTCCATGGTTGTGAAACATTAATTCTGTTACAACACTCCCCGATGTTTCCGCCACGTTTTGTATGTTCTACGTGGTCGGGGTGTGACAGAAAAGATGGTATCAGAGCTCATGGTTATAGGGAATTAGGTTATTAGTAATACTTTGACCTAGTATATAACCTTTCTAGGACCTTAACGCAAGTTTACTTGCGTTTAGTCATAAAACAATACTGTCACCTATCCTTAGGCGACAACCACAACAAGAACATAAATTTCAAAACCGCTTTGAAAACTAATCATCTGTTCTAGGATGATTGATTACTAGGTTTTGAACCCTCTATTGTAAGGTTTTGAACTCTCTATTATATGGTTTTGAACCCCTTTGAGTTTTCAAAATCTCGTCAAGGTTTTGAGTTTTAAATAATGTGAACACGTGCAAACTGGAAGGGTGAATGCCTGTATTCTGGGTTTTCTGTCTAGGCAAGCACTTCGTATACATCTCATCAGACGCGAGACCAGTTGTGCTTACCTGGGAATTCTTGGGATGAGTGTTCACTTATAGGCGAGCATGTCTTCGCGATACATTATTTTTGACCCATTTACTTTGATTTGTCACCATCTCATTTGTTTACCTTAGGTAACAAACAAATGATCACAATTTTCATTCGTTAACATTCTGCATTGATTTTCCAATAACCTTTCACTTGCTTCTTCCTCTGTCTTTCATTTTCTTTTAGAATGTCTATTCCTCTCAGCACTGGTCAAATGCCCGAGCGAACAGCCAAATTTGTCCAGCAAATTGGCGAAGTGATTCAGAGGACTGTGGATTTAGGTATTGCCATGGCTCGTCTTAACAATGAAGCCTCTCGTCTCGACAATGAAGCCACTCAAGAGCCACCAAAGGAAGCAGAAGTCAGGCTTGCACCAACATCAAGGAAGCGTAAGGCTTCAAGGAAACCCGCAGCGGTTACACCTAATCAAGCTGGACCTAGCCAAGTGGCAAGGCCACCAGCTAGGAAGCCGTACTTAGGAACTGCTCCTAGGTGCAAGCGATGCAACGGTCATCATTCAAACCTCATACCCTGCTGGAAATGTACCTACTGTGGACGGCGGGGACATTTGGTCAACACATGCCGCTTTGCTATCCAGAACAAAGCTGTTGCAAATCTTGCTGCTACCCAACTCCAAGTCAACCCTACTCAAGCTCGTTTCCCGCGTGGTACTTGCTACAACTGTGGCGATACGAGCCATTACAGGAACAACTGCCCGAAGATAGTCAGTGCAAATCCAACCCTCGGATGAGCATTCGGCTAAACAAAGGATGTGCTGTCTAATGCCTTTGTTTCTTTTGTTTTCGTGTATTGTGAAACAATATGTCTTATTCATAAATAAAAGTTGTTGTTCGCAATTCTGATATACAAGTATCATTACATGTGTTTATGGCTTTTTCCTATAATACCTGCACTAAGGAACTATGTTCCTTACAAACTACTCTTGTGATTCTCTCTTTCAAGTGATCGCTCATAATTTCCTCGAAAGTTCTAAGTACTCGTTTCATTCTAAGAAACGAAGTACAGGAAATAAAGTGAAATTATGAGTAATCGTGCTTTTTACACATCTGTATTTTTGAATCCTTGGTTCGATAACTAAGGATATTTTCAAATCTCATACCCATTACGTTTTGATTTTTCAACATTCACAGTACAAGTATTTCAAAACAATCTTCATGATTACAAAACATTTCATATAGTTTGAAAACAATTTTTCTAAATGCCTTGTCTATGTTATTTCAAAAACATTGGCCATGTTATCAAAACCAACCTTTCTAATTTCAAAATATTTTATATAGTCTGAAGACAATATTAACACAATACATTTTCTGATCAAGTGCATGATTTCGAAAAGCATCATTCATGTCTTTCAAAAACCTTATACATAATTTCAAAATTCATCTCGCATGATTTTAAAACATTTTTTATAAATATACCTATATAATACACCTACTTTATGATTTCCAAAAAGTATTATATATAAGGTTTCAAAAACGTTAAACACATTTTTCTTAAAGGAACCCCATGCATAGTATTCAAAAATATTTTCCTCATACATTGACTTAACCTTCAAATTCCGCTTCATATGTCGCCTTGACATATCAGGCATCTCAACTTCATAAGCATTTTACCTCATGTTTTGACATAAGCACGTCCAATGCAAGGTTTCAAAACATCTTCAACTTCTAAAATCCATATGGGATCTTCTTGTCTTCACATTTAGACCCTTGTGGATGATTATCATTCAAATCAGAGTCCTTAATTGGATTCCTTATGTACCTGAATTCGGACATTTCGGTTCCTCATAATCGAAATCGAATTTTTATTTTAGAAATCTTTCTATCTTTATAGTTAGATTCTTGATAATGTTTAAAGTACCAAATGAAATCCACGAGATGGATTTCTAGTGTGCTTTAAATACATGTGCTCTGTTAGCAGGACAAACTTCTAGTTAAACAATTTTGTGGTTATGTGACTATGTGTTTATTCATCTTATGTTTTCTTTTATGCATTTTTGTGTTTTTTTTAATACTCTGGATATTCGTTATCCAAACCCTCGCAGGATCTTTCATATCTTCATATGAGGGATTCGTAGCAGGATATTCAAAAGGTACTACCTTAAATCCTTAATGGGCTTCTATGTAATAGTTAAGACCCTTGGATTATATAGTACCGCTCCATGATTCATAGGAGACCCTTTAGTGGTCTAGTCAAAAAGATTGATTCACAATTTGGTTAAAAGACGACATCTAGTGATGTAGCTGGACAGACTCCTTGATAGTCTATTTAGATCATTTATTGATTTAGTCAAAAGGACTCTATGGCGGTCTAGTCACACTCATCACAGGATTGTTCATTTGGTTTTTCCCTACACATTATAAAATAGACTGTGTGAACTGTGCAAGGAATTGTCTGATTATGGACGCGTACATAATTATGAAATTTAGTGCACAGAAACCTAGTAAGGTTTATTATGTGTAAGAACCGATAGTGACAACAATAACAAAATGAGAACGATGTAATGGAGGCATGGTGGACGCACCAATGACGCTTCATATACTTGTATATAAGTGTCCCTCTTACATTGCAAGCATAATGTTATTTAAGGTTACTAGAAGTTCGGAACCCTAACCAGTATTGTTCGATCTTTTCAACTTCATGTTTCAGGCTCTCACAAGTTTCCTCTAAATAAATTTCGGGACGAAATTTCCTAAAGTAGGGGAGACTGTAACACCTGTGCCTCCACGGCCATCAAACAAATACCAAACCAATGAAATACTATATTTCATACTTGGGATTTGTAAAAATATGTGTATCATTTGCACATATCAATTTTTGTTTCATTCCAAACTCTAAATCGCTTTCTGGAAGGTTATACGCGCACCGATGCGTAAATATAACCAGTTTAATGCAACAAACCCTCCGGAATAGTGACATAGGCTTAACATACCTTAAATAACCTTTACATAACTTAGAAATAAGTTTTTGAGGGGTTCGGTGTGCTAAAATAAACTTTTGGGTCATTCAGGGACTAAAAGTGTCAAAAAGTGCACAAGTTTGCATTTTCGCGCATAACTTACGTTCTGAATACATCCGGACACCCAAAAATTTATGTAAGAATGACTACATTATATTTTAGTGTTCGCCATAAGAAAAATCCATTCGTCGCGTCATTTGGATCGTTTTTCGCGCTTGTGCGCATTCCGTCGTAATTAAGCGAACATCGCGTTCGTACGACCAAACGAACCAACATCCGACATATTTTTGAGCATGTTTCATGTCCACAATGTTTAGGCATCATTTTAGGGCCTTAAAGTTGGCTTTACGGGCCTTAGAAGTGTCGGAAATGGCCTTAAACACGTGCAGGGACTGAAACTGTCAAAATGGAAACATGTTTGCTGATCAGAAGCCTCAGGCGGCCCGCCTGAGTTTTCCCTGATCCTGACGCGGGCCGCGTCCGTCTGTCTGATCAGATAACAACGAACAGTCAGCAACTTCCAGCTGTTTTAAACACAACCACACACTCACCACTTGACATTTCAGCTGATAAGGACCAATTTAAGCCACCACAACTTTCCGACACTTGTACGGATGGGATTAAGGCACGATATTCGACAAACGATCTTAACGGTTACCCGAAAACTATAAATACCCCACCCCCCATTACTCCAAAACCACTAGAATCTGATCTAAGTGACTCTAAGTTGGAACCATTGTTTCATACCTGAGTTATTAAGATCTAGATTAGCATTCGGGGACCCTTCGTAAGTATTCTTTCGTTCTTTTCCTTATTTTACTGCTTTTCGAGTCCGAAAGTCAAACTTTGTTTGACTTTCAGCGTTGACCAGTAATGGTCAATGCGAAGTTCGTTTGAACTTCGCAACGTGAGTGTAATCACGTTGGTTATAGTCCATTGGGACTATGCCTACTGATTACCACGTTGTCTAGGGTCGTAGGGTAAGCGATCTAATAAATCGCTTATACCTTCGAACCCGACCCAGTTTGGTCGATCATTAGGATCCGACCAAATACATTAGGTGACCCTAGTATAGGGCATAACCTTCCGAGGTTATACCTTATGGTCACATCGTTTAAGTAGTTGTATGATAGGTAGTTTATATGCCTTAGGTAAATTACCAGAATACCCTTTTCATGTATAATTAGTAATTAAGCATATGTAACCTAAACTTTTGTCACGTAACTAATTATATAACATGTTTAGGCATATAATACTTGTCATAGGACTAGTTAGGCGGTCCGAACGCGTTTCACGCGAACGACGCGTTAAAGTAGCATAAGCTACCTAAACGGGTTGTAATGGGTCGTAAACACTTAGATTAAGGTTTCAATTAGTATGTAGGCTTTGTTAAACCATATGACACGAGTCTCTATACTCGTTTGGTTTACGAAACCTCATTCTATCAGATCTTCCGAGTTAGGTCCGGTTTATTAATGTAGTTACCTATATTAGGTGCCGTTTGATTTCCGTGATCTCGAGCATTGTTTGGTTGTCACTCCAGAACTACTGAGCAATCTCAAGTGAGTACATAGACCCCTCTTTTACTGTTTTCCAAACTGTTTTGGGGTGGAACACATGTGCCTACTTGTTACTTTCATGCTTTACATGTTTTCACATCATATACCTGCTATGTTCGTTAGTACATTATAGCACATGATCTCATTGTGTTTTATGCTATGTATGTCCATTTAGTTCATACTTAGTACATCGTTTTACATTTACATTTTATGCTATGTATGTCCATTGCGTGCATACTTAGTACATTGTTTTCATCACATGCTTACATTTTGGTATGACATTTGGTTTGTTTACATGGGACAATACATTCATTAACACCGATCATGCCGTTCGTTAGTAGGTAGTGGTACCATAGGAATTGACAACTCCCGTTCCGGACGTCCCACGGAAAGGGGATGAAAGGAATGACCGAATTCGATGATATAAGACAGATAGACCTTTAATTTGTTTAAAGGGTTTATCACCACAGTCACAAGGCTTGGATGTATGCATTTTCACAATACCGCATAAATGTTCATATTAAATATTTGCATGCATTTACACAAAACATAGCTTTGATTTAAACCAAGTTTTACTTCAATACTTTGTTTTTGTGCATATGGTTTAGTTGAGACATTTCACTTGCCATACATGACATTTTGACATAGACATTTGACATGGATATTTGACATAGACATTTGACATGGATATTTGACATAGACATTTGACATGGATATTTGACATAGACATTTGACATGGATATTTGACATAGACATTTGACATGGATATTTGACATAGACATTTTGACATGATTTACATCTTGACATGAACACTTTGACATATTATTCAATACATTTGACAATTGGTTTAAACATAAACTTCTTACATTGGTTGGTTTGGTTTGATTAAGTGATTAAGTAACGATGTGTGTGTAATATGATACAAGCATGGTGGATACGCCGCTGGTACTTCCTATATATAAGTGTTTGTATGGTATTACATGTCGTAACGTTATTTGAATCATTTCAGTTTGAGACATAGAACATTTCATACAAATAACATACTTTTCACAAGACATTGATTTATAAACAACTTATCTTATGCAAACATATTTTACTTGGTTATTAATTTAACCTTACATTTATTTATACTTATCATCTGATCTTATCGTTTTGCAAATGATTTAAAAGACAAAGCAAATAACAAGGTTCATGACTAAACATTTTCTCAAACATAAGTCATGAATCTTATTTTCACAAAACCTATGTATCTCACAGGCATTTTTATGCTGACGTACCTATTTTCACATGTGTTTTTCAGGAACTGTTGCATAAGATGATCAAGATACACATAGGCAGACTTGGGCTTTAGTGACAATAAAAGATGCAAGACTAGTTAATTATGTTGTATTTCCTTGTTTGGTTAAGACATTGTAACACTTTTAATCAATAAAACGAAACTTTAATTTCCATGGTTGTGAAACATTAATTCTGTTACAACACTCCCCGATGTTTCCGCCACGTTTTGTATGTTCTACGTGGTCGGGGTGTGACATATTTCACCCCCGCAGTTAAGAAAACTGAAAACAGTTAGAGAAAAGGGGGACATGAACTCACAGTGAAGCGTCTCTACCAAGTATCTCCTGCTCACGCAGCTGTGTAACAACCTACACGTACTAATTCTATTAGACGGACGGCCGTGCCTTAGCTTTATAGTTTAAGTCTTTGGGAAATAGTTAGACAACTATTTCGTGTTTACATTCTGTATATACTTGGTAGTTAATCTCCTTCCCAAGGATGGGGGATTCAATACATGTGCGTTCAAATTATATCATTAAGTCTCACTTAATATATATATATATATATATCCAATTCCAAAATATAAGTATTTTTCTCAAAAATATTATATTTTCATTTCACATAATTTTTCTCCAATAATACGTTGTTAAAATACGCGTTCATAAATATTTCCGTAAGTGCGTAAGTTACGTTTTAACAATCGAGTGGTAATATAATTACCGGTGTAACTTATATATTTATGGTGAAAGCGTTCGTATTATTTTGGATTCGTTAACGTTCGTAAATATTATTTTTACTCTAAAAATAATATTTATGTATTTCACAAAATAATCATAAACAGTGTGTGAAAAATATATATATTTATCACGTTAAATTTTGTGAAAATCCCACCTCCGAATATTTAGTAAATAAAGTCATGGCGGAATTTATGTTTCGAAAACATGTCAAAAATAATTCTAACACTTGTAGTGCAAATAGTTCTAAGTGTTAGGTTTTTAGAAAAATTTCGCCAGAGTTTTCTCTGTAACTGGAGGTGGCCACGCTTTCAAGCGTATCATTTTCTTTAACAAATCAACTCAACAATTTTCTTTATTTGATCAGAACAACTTTTATCACAACAACAAATCAACATATGTGTAAATTGCCAAAAATTACATGAACTTGTAGTTTTCCCAAAACTGTGGTGTACATCCCCTTAAATTTAGTAGATCTTCATATAAGGTAATTTGATCTTGTAAAAACCTCGTTTTTAGAGAAAATCCATCTTTACAACTTCCCGTCATCTTTTACAAAAACCGTTATTTTGTCGGATCTTTTTATTTCACAAGTGTTTACACACTTGTGGTTTATAAAAATCATGCTTGTTAGTATAAAATCCATCTTTTAAAATACATGATTTCTTTGATACGTGGTTCTTTGAAAATACCACTTGCAGATGTGTAGATCTGCTAGTTTTAAACATAACTTTAACAAGTAAAACTCTTTTACACAAGTTCATGATTCGCGTGTGGTAGAGTTTCACCTTTTAACCCTTGTATTATTCAAAACAAGCTTATGTTAAGATCCATGATCTTACCAAACCGGGTTAAACGATGATCCGAGCTACCACATCATAGATCGGGCCTAAATGAACACAACTTTCAATTACTACAACATTTACACAACTTATGTGCTATTAACCACCATTTTTAGTGTTTTTAGTAAACTTTAAAGCATCAACTTGCATGTTAACGAGTTTTAACCGATACAAATCCTTTTAACCACTTTAGATTAGTTCAAGAAGGTGTTTTAAGCATTATACCTCTAGCTCGAGGCTAGGGAAGAATCTACGCGCAAAAGAGGTGGATAAAAGCTAGATAACGAGGTCCTTCACGTTCCGCTTGCACCAAGCTTCCTAATACGAGACCCTTGATGCTTGTATGATGATGGAATGTGAAGATCAAATTGAAGGATGGATGGTTGTGGATGTGTGTGTTCGGCCGAGAGCCAAAGAGAGGGAAAAGAGAGAGAGTTTGGTGAGTTGTGTGATGATGATTATCTTGTGTAATTAGAGGAACTTATAGACTAAGATCAAGAGTATTAACCAATGGGTTTTGTGCCCCCTAGATATTATGCATACAAGATCTAGTGAATCAACATGGTACAAGAGTGGGGTCACTTGGTGACCGATTCGGTTTGGGGGGGGGGGTCCTTGGTTCGATTTTAACTAGCCACTAAGTATATAGTTAGTTTAAACCAAGTTAGTTAAGTGTTTAACTTAGTTGCTAAAGTGTAGTGTGTTACAACGGGTGTTAGGGTAATCAGGGACCCTAACTAGCTCAGAAAAAGATAAATAATGAAAATAACAATATTTTCATGTTCCGGGTATAGTCCGGTTGTTCGGTTGGATAGTAATCCGTTAAAGTGTTAATCAAAGCTTTAAAGTGTCGTTATTACTCTCTTTAGTGACACAGCTTATTTCCGACACTTTGGAAAGTGTCTAGTAATACTTTTCTCATGTTTTGGCACTTTACTAGTTAGCTAGAAGCCGGATTGTTATGTAAAGTGCTGAGTTTTGTGCTTAGAGTACGTTTTAGGCACATCCAGTCATTGTGACTTATTCCTAGAGACGCAGTTCCACAACCCTTATATCCCTACACTCACCACTTAGTGTAGCAAAATATTTCAGGCTCTTACAGGCCTTAGAGGCAGTGTTTGCCTGATGCTGGCTTTATCAGCATGTTCAATAGGTTATCCGTTATTGTGCTACTGTGCTTTTTGTGCATCATGTTTGTCACTAAGGTTCAGTATGTAAGTATTGTAGTGACGACAAGTAAAGTATGATGCAAGTAAGTACATGTATCAGATATCAAGTAGCAGTTCATCAGCTAGTTCAAACAAGCACAGTAATTAAGCAGTAATTCATCAATAATTAAGTCGTACGGATACCTGGTTTAGTGCGGGTTGTCACATTCTCCCCCCGTTAAATAAATTTCGTCCCGAAATTTAAGTTCTGCTACTAGATGCAGGGTTCTTAGGAAAAAGGTGGGGGTATTTCTCTTTCATCCGGTCCTCACGCTCCCAGGTGAACTCAGGACCATGTCTGGCATTCCAACGAACTTTGACGAGTTTGACACTGCTCCGGCGGGTCTTGTTAACTTTCCAATCCGTAACCTCGACCGGTTCTTCAACGAAGTGGAGCGTGTCGTCAACATGAATCTCGTCGGTGGGAATGGCAACGGTGACTTGAGTTGAACTTTTCTTTAGATTGGATACATGAAATGTATCGTGAACACCAGTTAGTTCAGCAGGTAGGTCCAACTTGTATGCTACTAGTCCTATTCTTTCCAGAATTCTGAAGGGACCAATGTAGCGCGGATTTAACTTCCCACGCTTCCCAAAGCGTGCCACCCCCTTCCAGGGTGATACTTTCAATAACACCATTTCTCCAACTTGGAAATCCACATGTTTCCGGTTTGGATCCGCATAGGCCTTTTGTCTGTGGCGAGCTGCTTCGATGCGTTTAAGAATCTGTGCAATCTTGTCTGTCGTCTCTTGGACGATTTCGGGACCAGCAAGCTGCCTATCACCTGCGTCAGCCCAACATAAGGGTGATCGGCACTTGCGTCCGTAAAGGGCTTCAAATGGTGCGACACCAATACTGGTGTGGTAGCTGTTGTTGTACGAAAATTCGACCAAAGGCAAATGCTTGTCCCAGCTACCGCCCAAATCCATAACACACGCTCTCAGCATGTCTTCCAAAGTCTGTATCGTGCGCTCGCTCTGGCCGTCAGTTTGTGGATGAAACGCAGTGCTCAGATTCAATTGTGAGCCAAAGGCTTCTTGGAAAGATTGCCATATCCTTGACACAAACCTTCCGTCTCTATCAGAGATGATCGAGAGAGGTACTCCATGGCGCTCGACGATCTCTCTCATGTATATTTCGGCCAATTTGCTCGTATTATCCTTCTCTCTGATAGGTAAGAAGTGTGCTGACTTCGTTAATCGATCCACTATCAC
Organism: Helianthus tuberosus; assembly: GCA_030545235.1. Taxonomy (NCBI): domain Eukaryota; kingdom Viridiplantae; phylum Streptophyta; class Magnoliopsida; order Asterales; family Asteraceae; genus Helianthus; species Helianthus tuberosus. Next base: position 672,588 of record JARYGA010054168.1, read on the forward strand.
CCAGATAGTGTCATGGCCTCTTGGCGTTCTTGGCAATTTCGTAATAAAGTCCATAGAGATTTGTTCCCATTTCCACTTGGGAATCTCAGGTTGTTGCAGAAGTCCTGAAGGCTTCTGGTATTCCGCTTTTAACCTTAGCGCATGTTAAACATTTGCTCACATAAACAGCAACATCGCCTTTCATCCTAGGCCACCAATAATAATCTTTGAGATCCTGGTACATCTTATCCGCTCCTGGATGGATAGAGTACCGCGATTTGTGAACTTCATCGAAAATAACTTTCCTTAGATCACTAAACAGAGGAACCCAAATCCTTTTCTCGAAGCATAACGTTCCTTCCTCGTTTGGTACCAGTAGCTTCTCCATCCCACGGAGATATTCTTCTCCAAGGTTTCCTTCTTTAAGAGCTTCTTTCTGCGCGGTACGAATGCGCAAGGAAAGATCGGTTTGGACAATTATCTCTAAAGCTCTAACCCTTATGGGCTTGATTCTCTCTTTACGACTTAGGGCATCGGCGACTACATTCGCCTTCCCTGGATGATACTTTATCTCGCAGTCGTAGTCGTTCAGCAACTCAACCCATCGTCTTTGCCTCATATTCAACTCCTTCTGGTTGAATATATGCTGTAGGCTCTTGTGATCTGTAAAGATTGTACACTTCGTACCATAAAGGTAGTGTCTCCAGATCTTTAAAGCAAAAACCACTGCGCCGAGTTCCAAATCATGTGTGGTATAGTTCTTTTCGTGCACTTTCAGTTGGCGCGATGCGTAAGCAATAACCTTTTGGCGTTGCATCAACACACAACCTAATCCTTGACGTGAAGCGTCACAGTATACCACAAAGTCATCTGTACCTTCCGGTAGTGTTAAGATTGGCGCATTACAGAGCTTATCCTTCAATATCTGAAACGCTTCATCCTGTTTGATTCCCCAATCAAACTTCTTATCTTTCTGGGTGAGCAGCGTCAATGGTTGAGCGATCTTTGAAAAATTCTCAATGAACCTTCGATAGTAGCCAGCCAAACCCAAGAATTGTCGAATCTCGGTTGGCGTCTTTGGTGTTTCCCAATCCTTGAGCGCCTCGATCTTGGTTGGATCCACATGAATTCCATCTCCATTTACCACGTGCCTAAGGAATTGCACCTCACGTAGCCAAAATTCGCACTTGGAGAATTTGGCATACAGCTGTTCCTTCTTCAGCAGCTCTAGAATGGCTCTAAGATGCTGCTCGTGTTCAGCCTTCGTCTTTGAATAAATTAAAATGTCATCGATGAATACAATCACGAACTTATCCAAGTACGGCTTGCAAACTCTATTCATTAGATCCATGAATACCGCAGGTGCGTTTGTCAAACCAAATGGCATAACGAGGAACTCGTAGTGTCCATAACGAGTTCTGAAGGCTGTCTTCGGGATGCTCTCTTCTTGTATCCTTAACTGATGGTATCCAGATCGAAGATCGATCTTTGAATAAAAGCTTGAACCTTGCAGTTGGTCAAACAGATCATCAATTCTTGGCAGAGGATACCTATTCTTGATCGTCAGCTTGTTCAATTCCCGGTAGTCGATGCACATTCGAAAACTACCGTCCTTCTTCTTGACAAACAGGACCGGAGCTCCCCAAGGTGAGAAGCTTGGTCGGATAAAACCCTTGTCTAACAACTCTTGAAGTTGTGTTGACAGTTCTTGCATCTCAGACAGAGCAAGTCTATAAGGTGCCTTAGCCACAGGCGCGGCGCCTGGAACTAAGTCAATGTGAAACTCTACCTGCCTCTGAGGTGGCAGTCCCGGCAAGTCTTCTGGGAAGACTTCTGGATACTCCCTCACGACAGGGATGTCTTCGATTCTTGGCTCAGCAGCCTTCTTATCCACAATGTGTGCCAGGAAGGCAACACATCCCTTCTGCAAACACTTTCGCGCTTTCAAGCAGCTGATAATTCTTAACGGCGTATCACGCTTCTCTCCGTGAACCACAATTGTTTCGCCATCTTCAGTTGGGATACGAACGATCTTTTCGTGACAAACTATCTCAGCCTTGTTGCCTGATAACCAATCCATTCCTACTACCACGTCGAAGCTTCCCAACTGGACTGGTAGCAGATCCAGAGCAAACTCACGTTCTCCTAATTCGATCACACAACCTCTGATAACTTCATTGGCTTCTACTAACTTCCCATTGGCCAATTCGATTGAGTAGGGAATATCTAACTTATTAGCGGCTAACCCAAGCATACTCTTAAATTCTAACGACACGAAGCTATAATCGGCACCAGTATCAAATAAAACGGATGCATAGCGTTGGTTCACAGGGAACGTACCAGTAATGACATTGGGATCCTGGCGCGCTTCCCTTGCTTCGATTTGGAACACTCTTCCACGGGCTTGGTTTAACTCTGGGCAGTTCTTCTTAAAATGCCCGATATCACCGCAGTGAAAGCACCCAAGTCTTTGCCCGTTTCCACCAGCTTGATCATTCCTCTGATTACAATTCATAGTGCCCGCTTGGTTAGCATTGTTGCCTCGATTCTCGTTACCTCCATAGTTTCCTTGTGGGCGATTTCCATTCCCACCCCGGTTGTAACTTCTGTTTCCGAATCCTCCCTGGCCTCCCTGACCAGCAGTGGCCCAACAAGTGTCCTTCGAGTGACCACGTTTCCCACATGCTTCGCATACTTTCGGCCCGCAATGACCAGAATGGTGGCACTGGCAGGTGTTGCATTTGGGCTGGGTGCCCATGTATCCCTTTCCTTTCTTCCCTCTACCAGCTGTAACCTGAGCTGGCGTGTCTGATCCTCCTTTCTTAACCGCCACACTGGCACCCTGCTTGAAGTTTGAGAACTTCCGTTTGTTACCTCCTGATGACTCAACATGAGTCTCTTTCTTCCTTTGCTCAACATCACCAAACTTGTTTAGGCGGATCGCCTCCTCAGTGAGAGCTACGCTCAAATCAATCGCCTCAGTAATGGTTGCAGGCTTAGATGAGGTCACCATGCTTATGATTTGAGGAGCTAAACCCCAAATGAAGCGCTTGATTCGCTTGTATTCTGGTGTAACCATGTAAGGAACCACTTGAGATAAGTCATGGAACCTTTGAACGTACTCCGCAACTTTCGGGCCTTCCATTTTCAAATGCCAAAACTCGGTCTCCAATCTCTGGATTTCCGCGCGAGAGCAGTACTTTTTGCGCATAAGTTCTTTTAGTTCGGTCCAGGTCAGCGCGTAGGCAGCAGCTTCGCCTAGTGTCTGTACTTGCAGATTCCACCAAGAGAGGGCTCCATCCAAGAATAGCCCTGAGATATAGGTGACTTGCTGATCCAGTGCGCACTTGCTCATGCGAAGAACAGATTCAGTTTTCTCAGCCCAACGAACAAAGGCGACAGCACCTCCAGTGCCATCAAAGTTGACTGGTTTGCAGTCTAGAAACTGCTTGTAGGTGCACCCTGCACATACGTTATAACATATGAATGGCATTAGCATTCTTGCTAGAGATATCCAATTAGGTCACGGTATGTCTTAACGACTTAGTATTACCGTGAGGTGGATTGTTATTGCCTTGGTTAATACTTCCGCTCGTTCCTGGCTGAGACGCTGCATACTGTGCTATGGCAGCAGTAATGACTTGTTGTAGTTCTGCCTCATTAGTAGGCATGCGTGTCTCACGTCTTGGCGGCATCTTCTAAATGATGGTTTAAGTTGGTCAGGCCATAGTAAAGCTCCCATGTTATAATACGTAGGTCAGGTCATAATGTAGCGTACGTATATAACGATAATAATAGTAAAAACACATAACATCTCATGTTATCAATACATCACAAATACCAATCACACAATATCCCATGTCATAAAAATACAAGTAAGCAATCAAGCGAATCAAATATGATGAGAATACTGCGATTGCCATATATCGAGACCACATAGTAAGTGTATCAGTACATCCCTGTGTCATACAATCATCAATCAACTAGGGGCTACATCACCCCTGTCCAAAAGCTACATCATGTCAATGTCAAATACGTCAAATACAAGTCAAAAGTCAGAATCAAATGTAGTCTCCAAAAATGCTGTGCAGTCCAACAATCACCGTCTTCTCATCCTCGTCTACCCAAACAGCACTGATGAGCTCTATACAGATGGTGGTGGAGGAGGGGGAAAGTGGGTGTAAAGTAAACGACGTAACTGGAGCCAGTCCTCCTCCATGGCCTGCTGGGTACGAATGATAGAAGCAACCTGCTGCTCTATTGTAAAGAGACGGGCAGCATAATCTGGAGGTAAGGGTCGAAATGGCTGCAGAGGAGAGTGTGTCTGACCATGGCACTGGCATGGCGGCAGCTGAGCTCTCTCAAGCTCCTGGATGCGCTGCGTGTGGGACTCGTGCTGGGCGACAAAAGACATCAAAACGTCCTCGATAGTATACCCCATGTGGAAGGAATGGTAGGGGTCAGTAGGTGGCATAGCAGAGTCCGGTGCCCAAAGGAACGGCTCACTGGTGGGGTCAAAAGGTGCCACATGAAATGGAGCAACAGAGGGTGGAACAGATGATATCTGGGGCATGAAGGGGATAGACATCGGTATGTGCCCAAAAGGATGGGCTGAAGAACCCTCTCCAGTCCTCGCTGGAGGTACAAACTGTGGAACCCGAAAAGCAGAATCAACATGTCGTGTATCAGGGATCTGAGGGGGAAAAGGTGGAACATCCTCATCAGCAGGTATCCAACCGTGCTGTGCATGCTCATCTGGTGGATCCATGCGTGCCGCGAACAGTGCATGCTCGGGCTCTAGTGGAATGGGATCGGGTGCAACAAAAGGGTGAACAGGTGCAATGTGCTCAACAGGATGATCAACAGGTATATCAACAACAGGTAGAGGAACGACAGGATCAACAACGACATGATCGCCCTCTATCAAAGGAACATCCACGGGGAGATCATCAACAGGTGGGTCTGCTATAACAGGCTCAATAGGGATGCCAGCATGTACGGGGTCATGCTCAAGTATGGGGTCTAGAGCGGCTGCCTGCTCAGGAGCGACGACAGGCTCGGGATCATCAAAAGCCATCTCGAAGTCAAACTCGGGGTCGATAGGATCTACTGGGTCAGCTGGATCCTCCATGGGCTGATCCATAGGTATAAACTCGATATCATGATCCAGGTCGTATCCCGGGGGAAAGATAGGATCAGAGTCCTCTATGTCATCATGGTCAAACGCAAAACTGGGAATAGGTGCAACAGAGGATGCTTGGTCAGGATCAGAATCATGCACAAAGTGCCGTGCGCTCAATGTGTGAGAAGGTACGGATGCCACAGACTCGAAGGAGTCTGGGACAGGAGAATGTGTAGGCGAATCCTCAGCGGGAACGTCAGCGATCATCAGAAGATCATCCGCAGGAAGAAGGGCCTCGCCCTGGATCTCATCCTCAAAGGGCTCATCCTCAAACAGGTCAACATTGCCGTCAGCCTCGGCGTCAAGAAGAAAATCATATGCTGGATAAACGGCTAAGGGTATAGGAGCCGGAATCTCTACTAGGGGTAGGTCCTCAGCGGGAGGGTCATCTGCAGGCTCATCAGCACCATCGGGTAGTGCGAAGGGCTGGAAATCATCCTCGTCAGTACTGGTATAGTCAGATGTGTACACCTCGTGCTCGGAGGATGTGAGGTCATCAAATACGATAGGTATGGGTCCAGTAGTGTCCGAATCGCCAGTACCGGCTGAATCCATGAGTCTGTAACATAAACACAAATATGCTCAAATAATCAGTCATACAATCAGATAATCACATAAGTCACCAAGTAAAGTATCACATAATTCTCCTAGTCCCACTAGCCTCCCAGTCTCCTAGACTGCTCTATCAACTACCTCGACCTCTCAGATCGAGCCTCGGTCTCCAATACCGAGCCTCAGCCTCCAAACTGAGCCTACTCTTCCTAGTCCCACTAGCCAATCCTCCTAGTCCCACTAGCCAATTCTCCTAGTCCCACTAGCCAACTAACCTCGATCTCTCAGACCGAGCCTCGGCCTCTCAGACCGAGCCTCAGCCTTTCCAGACTGAGCCTATAAATAGTAAAATGTGCTCAACATTTGTTTGTAAAAAGTTTTGGATCTGGACTTAAGTGGTATGCAGAAAAATGTTTTCGTGAGAGCCCTAGTGATCATAGTCTAGACTCGAGAAGGAATCCTAGTTCGCTATGAACAGAGCTCTGATACCAAGCTGTCACACCCTGGCTTTGCGGAAGCGTGGTTAATTTTGGTGTGACTTCTTAATACCATAGCTTAACCATAACAAAGCTATATGAAATAAAATCATGCAAGATCATCCGTTTGATTAAGTTTTAAAACCAGAGTAACATACCATTGTCTTAAAGACTTACAACACCATAACGTAAAACATTGTCTTGAACAACATAAACATGAAATAAACGCAGTTTAAGAGTTGTGACTTGTCCAGGAAAGAGTGACATTTCCTAAACTGGGATGACCTTGGAACCCTTATGCAGCGGGAAAACATAACATACCGTGCCAGATCTTTAATTTCCTGAAATACATGTAAGTTGAAAAATCAACAATAATGTTGAGCGAGTTCATGTGTAAGTGAGTATGTAAAACACTTGTAAGTATAAAATTTCCCTGGTATGTAGCAGTGTAAGGAAAAGAGATCACCAATGGTTTGCAAGGCCATTAGTATGTGTGAAGTGCAAGTAGGAAGACTCAACCTAGCAGATTTTGCGTCGGGTACAAAGTCACTCAAGGTCCGTTCTGCTGGACCTCTTAGAGGTCCGTTCTGTTGGGCCTAGAGTTGGGCTCGCTACACCCAGATAGATCTACCGCTTACGTCCCTCGGTGTTTCTGCCTACCCACTCACATGATCTAAGTAGTAAACCTCCTTACGCTAACCATACCGTGTATAAAGTACTTGTAATCAAAGTAACATGTATTTCACCCCCGCAGTTAAGAAAACTGAAAACAGTTAGAGAAAAGGGGGACATGAACTCACAGTGAAGCGTCTCTACCAAGTATCTCCTGCTCACGCAGCTGTGTAACGACCTACACGTACTAATTCTATTAGACGGACGGCCGTGCCTTAGCTTTATAGTTTAAGTCTTTGGGAAATAGTTAGACAACTATTTCGTGTTTACATTCTGTATATACTTGGTAGTTAATCTCCTTCCCAAGGATGGGGGATTCAATACATGTGCGTTCAAATTATATCATTAAGTCTCACTTAATATATATATATATATATATATATCCAATTCCAAAATATAAGTATTTTTCTCAAAAATATTATATTTTCATTTCACATAATTTTTCTCCAATAATACGTTGTTAAAATACGCGTTCATAAATATTTCCGTAAGTGCGTAAGTTACGTTTTAACAATCGAGTGGTAATATAATTACCGGTGTAACTTATATATTTATGGTGAAAGCGTTTGTATTATTTTGGATTCGTTAACGTTCGTAAATATTATTTTTACTCTAAAACTAATATTTATGTATTTCACAAAATAATCATAAACAGTGTGTGAAAAATATATATATTTATCACGTTAAATTTTGTGAAAATCCCACCTCCGAATATTTAGTAAATAAAGTCATGGCGGAATTTATGTTTCGAAAACATGTCAAAAATAATTCTAACACTTGTAGTGCAAATAGTTCTAAGTGTTAGGTTTTTAGAAAAATTTCGCCAGAGTTTCCTCTGTAACTGGAGGTGGCCACGCTTTCAAGCGTATCATTTTCTTTAACAAATCAACTCAACAATTTTCTTTATTTGATCAGAACAACTTTTATCACAACAACAAATCAACATATGTGTAAATTGCCAAAAATTACATGAACTTGTAGTTTTCCCAAAACTGTGGTGTACATCCCCTTAAATTTAGTAGATCTTCATATAAGGTAATTTGATCTTGTAAAAACCTCGTTTTTAGAGAAAATCCATCTTTACAACTTCCCGTCATCTTTTACAAAAACCGTTATTTTGTCGGATCTTTTTATTTCACAAGTGTTTACACACTTGTGGTTTATAAAAATCATGCTTGTTAGTATAAAATCCATCTTTTAAAATACATGATTTCTTTGATACGTGGTTCTTTGAAAATACCACTTGCAGATGTGTAGATCTGCTAGTTTTAAACATAACTTTAACAAGTAAAACTCTTTTACACAAGTTCATGATTCGCGTGTGGTAGAGTTTCACCTTTTAACCCTTGTATTATTCAAAACAAGCTTATGTTAAGATCCATGATCTTACCAAACCGGGTTAAACGATGATCCGAGCTACCACATCATAGATCGGGCCTAAATGAACACAACTTTCAATTACTACAACATTTACACAACTTATGTGCTATTAACCACCATTTTTAGTGTTTTTAGTAAACTTTAAAGCATCAACTTGCATGTTAACGAGTTTTAACCGATACAAATCCTTTTAACCACTTTAGATTAGTTCAAGAAGGTGTTTTAAGCATTATACCTCTAGCTCGAGGCTAGGGAAGAATCTACGCGTAAAAGAGGTGGATAAAAGCTAGATAACGAGGTCCTTCACGTTCCGCTTGCACCAAGCTTCCTAATACGAGACCCTTGATGCTTGTATGATGATGGAATGTGAAGATCAAAATCGAAGGATGGATGGTTGTGGATGTGTGTGTTCGGCCGAGAACCAAAGTGAGGGAAAAGAGAGAGAGTTTGGTGAGTTGTGTGATGATGATTATCTTGTGTAATTAGAGGAACTTATAGACTAAGATCAAGAGTATTAACCAATGGGTTTTGTGCCCCCTAGATATTATGCATACAAGATCTAGTGAATCAACATGGTACAAGAGTGGGGTCACTTGGTGACCGATTCGGTTTGGGGGGGGGGGGGGGGTCCTTGGTTCGATTTTAACTTGCCACTAAGTATATAGTTAGTTTAAACCAAGTTAGTTAAGTGTTTAACTTAGTTGCTAAAGTGTAGTGTGTTACAACGGGTGTTAGGGTAATCAGGGACCCTAACTAGCTCAGAAAAAGATAAATAGTGAAAATAACAATATTTTCATGTTCCGGGTATAGTCCGGTTGTTCGGTTGGATAGTAATCCGTTAAAGTGTTAATCAAAGCTTTAAAGTGTCGTTATTACTCTCTTTAGTGACACAGCTTATTTCCGACACTTTGGAAAGTGTCTAGTAATACTTTTCTCATGTTTTGGCACTTTACTAGTTAGCTAGAAGCCGGATTGTTATGTAAAGTACTGAGTTTTGTGCTTAGAGTACGTTTTAGGCACATCCAGTCATTGTGACTTATTCCTAGAGACGCAGTTCCACAACCCTTATATCCCTACACTCACCACTTAGTGTAGCAAAATATTTCAGGCTCTTACAGGCCTTAGAGGTAGTGTTTGCCTGATGCTGGCTTTATCAGCATGTTCAATAGGTTATCCGTTATTGTGCTACTGTGCTTTTTGTGCATCATGTTTGTCACTAAGGTTCAGTATGTAAGTATTGTAGTGACGACAAGTAAAGTATGATGCAAGTAAGTACATGTATCAGATATCAAGTAGCAGTTCATCAGCTAGTTCAAACAAGCACAGTAATTAAGCAGTAATTCATCAATAATTAAGTCGTACGGATACCTGGTTTAGTGCGGGTTGTCACAGCAACCATTCAAGAAGCATCATCTTCTTCATATCCATTACTCCATGGAAGGTAGTATTTTAAACACCCTATGGTTGTGGTTTAAATATTTGATAGCATGCATGTTCGTATATGGATCCGGTGATTGGGTTTTTCATATAAAATGGGTTTTATATCATGATAGTAAACATGTTTTAAATAATATTTTCCGCTGCGTTTTTATTTTATATGGATAAAATACTTTGATAAACATGTGAAAAACCCAACAGTGGTATCAAAGCCGCTTATATGAGTGCATGCTTCATAGGATATGAAATTTTCGGGTTTCGGGTTTGGTTAAAACCCTATGGCCGAAATTTTATATATGGTTATCCTTTTGTTTTTCAAGATTATTTTAATACATGCATAAAAGTATCTTGAAAAATTATGTCATTTGGATGATTTGTTTGTTTGGACAAAAACCCACTTTTTCGGTTTTTTCATTCTTGACCGAAAAGTAGGTTGTAAAAAGGAAACCATTATGCTTCTTGAAATTTAGATATATATATATTTGGATATATATTTTGGTGCATATAACCTAGTCATGACCTTGTGTTGAATAATTGTGTTGTGATTTATTTTATTTATTATTTCAATGGGTTGTAATAATTATTATTTTGTTCTTCCATTTGTAAGATATGTAATTTATTTATTTTCTTTTGGTATGTAAAATAAATAGATTAGGTGCATTTTATTTTACTAGAAAAATGTATTAGGATACCTTTTGTAAAAGAAGATGCACACAAAAATGCGTTTTTGGTTTTGACTATTTTCAGGCCTAAAGGACTTCATAGTTCTTAACGGGATTTTAGCCCAATAACCAAAACACATTTTCGGAGCCCAAAGGAGTTTGGAGCTGAATTAAAGTACATTTTGGAAGCTCAAAGAAAGTGGAGAAATCACAACACAAAAGGGAGACTTGAAGCATTTGGATGCGGGATCAAGTGGGAGTTCAACGACACATTATTTGTGTCTATATTCACCCCTTAGGAAGGACCTTTTGGCACACTTGTTTCGGCTAACAAGTGTTGTTAAAATAGTTGGCTATGGTTATGCACCTATTGATATATGTGTTATGCTTGTGTGGTTGCTTATTTTATTGTTTGGATGATATTTGGATATGCATGCTTAACAAACTAATAATCAACAACAAGCTTAAAAATGGTTCTTTGAAATATCATTAAAATTGGTTAATAAAAGGTTATTAGAAAAATTAATGATTTTATAATAAAATGGGTTTTATCAAAAAGAACCTTGAAAATTGATTTTCACTAAAGTACCAAGGATTTGAATGCATGCAAATGTATGGTACATAAAGTTTTCTAAACTAGAATTTTGAAAACTCAAAATCCCTTTTATAAAACAAGTCAAACACCATCCTTTTATACAACACTCGAATCACTTGGGAATTCTTTTGTGGGATAAAGATCACCTAACCACATTTGAGGGAACTTGTATATTCGAGGTGGGTTTACCATGTTTGTGGGATAAAGGTCACCTAACCACTTATGTGTATAAACTCACACGTGTGTGTAAGTTGGACGACTTGATTTGGAAACCATGAACTTAGGGTCACCGAAGCATGGGGAACAAAGGTGTTGATGGGATTAAACATGCCAACTAAACATAAAGATGTTTAACCGATCCCATATGGCTAGAAGTTGCAAAGAGTTGCAATTGTCAAACGTTGACTACCTTGTTAATTTAAATAGAGGGATAAAGGTCACCTAACCAATATTTAAATGTAACGTTGGATTCTAGATTTTAATTATTAATTGTCTATGAGATACAAAAGGGTATTAATGATTAAAATATAATAATATCGAAAATACTAAAATTGAACCTTGTTAAATTTTGTAGATGGCCGCTAACAATATTACCCAAACCGTTCGTAACCTATCACTAAAAACGATCCTAATCCCAGTGAACCTCTTATGGAAGATAAGGATGCCTATAACGATTGAATTAAGTATATCGAGGATACTACGCAAGCCTATTGCCTCATGTTAGGAATTATGATTCCCGATATTCAAAAGGATTTTGAACATCATGAACATACGACATGATTAACCAATTGTAGGAAATGTTCCTAAGAGTAGAACGCTTCGAAACGGTTCGAGCGCTTCATGCATGTCGAATGGAGGAAACCCAATCGGACTCATCTTATGTCTTTAAGATGAAAAGTCACATTGATCACCTCGAAAGGCTCAACATGGGTAAAAGGGTTTTATCCATTCTAACGATCAATGAGGGTGGCAACTAGAAAGGGCATCACCCCGACACCAAAGCAAATGTTGAAAATGGAAACGGGTAATTCAAAGGGAAATGATTAGAAAGACTAAAGCGAAACCACCGAAACCAAAAGACAAGAAGGCAAAGGTTGCCATGAACGATCTATGCTTTGAGTGTGGTAAGATAGGACATTTAAATAGGAATTGTCCAACCTATCTCAAAGAGTTGAAAAACAAGAGGGATGCTAGGTAAATCTCAGGTACATTCTTTATGAAACATATTGGCCTTAATGTTATTTCTTCAAACACACGGGTATACCGGATGTGGAACTCATGTTTGCAATTTGTTGCAAAAGGGTTCAAAAGAAATAAACATTACAAGAAAGGAGACTATGTTTTAAAACTTCCAAATGGTTTGGAAATTGTTTTAAAATGTCTTGAATGCTCCTAGTTTGACTAGGAACATTATTCAAGTTTTCCTTATAAGACAATATGGTTTTGACTCAAAGTTTGCAAACATTGACATTTATATCGATGAATGACATGTTTTACTTTAAATCTATGCCTTCAAATGGTATTTATGAATTGGTTCATAATAAAACATCATTTGATAGTTTAATGTACCAATCAATCACCAAGAAACTCAAAATGGATTTGAGTAAAACCTATCCTTGGCATTATCGCCTTGGTCATATAAACAGATGTCGCATGTAAACACTTCGAAAGAGTTGTCTTTTGGAAACAAATGAAATTGGTTCATTTGATACATGCGAATCTTATTTACAAGGTAAAATGACCAAGTAATCCCTTAGTGGGAAAGGGCAAAAGATTTATTAGGTATCATACATTCGAATGTATGTGATCCTTTAAAGCCAATGACTAGGAATGGTGAAAGATACTTCATTAATTTTACCGACAACTATAGTAGTTGTGGTTATGTGTACTTGCTGAGACACAAAGTTGAAGTTTTGAAATGTTCAAAGCCTTCAAAAGGTGAAGTTCAACTCAACTCAATCAAAGTTCTTCGTTCCGATAGAGGAGGAGTCGAACTCTATTAGATATGGTTCGATCTATGAGAGCATTATCTCTATCACTTTGGGGTTACGCTTTGCTCTCCGTGGCTCGTATATTAAATATGGCCCAAACCAAGAAAGTGGATAAGACACCTTTTGAAATATGGCATGGAAGGGTTCCATCATTATCATATTTAAAGAAAAGGGGTTGTAAAGCTTATGTTAAGCTATACACCTCAAATAAATTGAAAGTCCGATCCACTAAGTGTATCTTCGTAGGATATCCTAAAGATGGTATAGGATATTATTTCTACGATCCAACAGAGCAAAAGGTATTTGTTGCTCGAAAGGCTGAGTTCTTGGAAGCTAAGTTCCTTGTGGAAGGAATTAGTAGAACAATGGAACTTGATGAGGATCAAGAACCATAAGCCGATACACGTTTGGTTGATACTAGCATTCAACAAGAAGGTTGTTGAAAACAATCAAGTGGTTGATTAACACACTCAAAACGTTCGTAGATCTGGTAGAATTAGTAGTCCACCTGAAAGATATGGATTTTTCATAGATGGATGCTACGTGGTAGATTCAGGTGAATCAACCACATACCATGATGCAATGTCAAAATTCGATTGTGACAAATGGCTTGAAGCCATGAACGTAAAGATGCAGTCCATGTATAACAACCAAGTATGGGAATTGGTTGTAGCACCTCTTAACTCCAAAGTAGTTGGAAGTAAGTGGGTTTTCAGGAAGGAAACCAATATGCATGGTAACTTGGATACTTGTAAAGTGAGACCTGTAGCAAAACGTTTCGCTCAAACTCAAAGGGTTAATTATGATGAGACGTTCTCGCCCGTGGCGATGCTAAAGTCAATAAGGATATTATTTGCCATACCTACATAATATGATTATGAGATTTGGCAAATGGATGTCGAAACGACTTTCCTTAATAGATATCTTGAGGAAGATGTCTATATGGGTCAGCCTGAAGGTTTTGTCGATCCAAAACATCGTGACAAAGTATGTAAGTTAAAGAAATCAATCTATGGATTGAAACTAGCATCTAGAAGCTGGAATCACCGTTTTGATGAAGAGATTAGGGAATATGGATTCATCAAAAACGTTGATAAAGCTTGTGTGTATAAGAAGGCTAGTGGGAGCATTATTACTTTCTTAGTATAGTATGTCGATGACATTCTACTATTTGGGAATGACATTCCAACCATGGAAGGTGTAAAAGCTTGGCTTGGAAGTTGTTTTTCTATTAAGGATTTTGGTGAAGTCGCCTATATTATGGGAATAAAGGTCTATAGGGATAGATCAAAGCGCTTGATAGGTTTAAACTAAATTGCATACATTGACAAAGTCTTGAAAAGGTTCAGGATGGAGAACTCTAAGAAAGGTTTGGTACCTATTCAAAAGATGACAATATTGAGTGCGTCTCAATGTCCAAGCTCAAAGGATGAGCAAGAAAGAATGAAAGGAATCCCATATGCGTCTGCTATTGGATTCATTATGTATGTAATAATATGCACTAGACCGGACATGTCATGCGCATTAAGCATGACGAGAGGATACCAGCGAGTAACGGTCATTGGGTGACTGTTAAAAATATATATTGAAATACCTTAGAAGGACTAAGGATACATTTCTAATATATAGAACTGGTGAAGAAAAACTCGTTTTAAAGGGTTACAAGAATGCGAGTTTCGGAATTCGTTGTAAAGGGTTACATGGATACGAGTTTCCAATCTAATCAAGATGGTTCTCGATCACAATCAGGGTAACATTGTCCACTACATAATCAGAATACATCGCCGCTTCATTGATTGAGATAATTCATATGGATCTGCCACTTGAATTATTGTCGATCTAGGGGTAGTCCCTGCCATTAAGGCCCCAAGAGATCTTTGTGATAACGAGGGTGCGATTGCTTAAATCAAGGAACCTCGTGTACATCGAAAGACTAGGCACATTGAGCGGAGTTTCAACTACATAAGGGATGAAGTTGAAAAAGGGAAAGATATGTATTCGCAAAGTTCACACTGATCAAAATACTGCGGATCCACTCACGAAGCTCCTTGAATAGGCAAAGCATGAAAGGTCATACTTGTGCCTTGGGACTTCGATATTCTAGTGATTGGATTTGATCCATTTTGTATTTGGATATTGGAACAACTGTTATTATAACTCTTTATGGTATGTTGAGTTATGTTCCATTTTAGCATGTTTAAATCCGTGAATAAGTTACTTATTCTAAATGTCCGTAGTCGATCATATTTGTGGGAACAAATATGAATGTAAGACTATTATGAATTTGGATTGGTGGATATTCATTTAGAATGAATATAGAGCAAAGTGTTGCTGCCAAGGTTCATAGATATTTGTGGGAGACAAATATTGGACTGACTCGCCCTCAAATATTACTGCATGGAATCATTTGTGATTGATCATAAGTAAATTTGAGTAAAGGAGAATATCATAGTATCCTCAGACCTGAGATGCATATTGGGTCTTGATATTCAGCAAATATTGTACCTTGACTTATTTCTTCGCTGTAAGTAATATGACAGTACATAAGGCTAAGCTCAGGTGTGGTACAAGGTGATTGTGAGAGACGTATGTAGTCAAGATGGGATTTGTTCCTCTTATTCGTTGAGAGTAAGATGTCTAAGGCCTGCTAAAGTTAAATCAACAGAGAGTGATCACTCTGTGTCTCTGGATTTGACGTGACATCTGTAACGAAAGGATAAATGATAGATTCACCTAAATCATGTTCAAGTAAGGGACTTGAAGGGGATGATGTTATTGAATGGCACATATAGTCATACGTATTAGGGGTAGTAAACCGTAGTTAGGCGTTATTTACTGCTTGCATCAATCTTCTATGTATCTTGTGCAAGTGGGAGATTGTTGGACTATGTATGCCCAAGACACATATTAAATTGATGTGGCTAGTACGTTATGATCCAAGTCGAGTCATACCCAAATACAAGCTAGGCAAACACTTAGAATATTTATTTGTGATATGATCAAACAAATAAATATTAACACTTAGAATATTTAGAAATCGGTTTTCTAAATAATTGCACTTGACAAACTAATAAATTATTTGGATAATTTATTTTGAGAGAATATTTTACTTTGTTATTTAATTGGTTAAATAACATTTTAAAAGGTTATGAGATATTGCATAAAGTCTTGTAATATGATATATTTTATAAATGTTATAAAATATATATACAAGACTTATATTTTATAAAAGAATTTGTATTTTTTTTTATAAAATATAAAGCTAGGCCGCCACCCCCACATGTGTTCTTCCCTAGACATTTTAAGCCAATTAGTTTACATGCAATTGCATGGATCTTGATTGGGGAAGACTTTGGTCCAATGCATGTACATGCAATTTGCATGTGAAGGAAGGTTATGATTGGCTTATATGGGTGGCATCCTCTCTCATACTTTGATATATACATTATGTATAAAAAATAATAAAGGAACTTGAAAGAATGCTCAAAAAGAGAGAGCAATTTTAGTAGCTGATTTTCAAGTGTAAATCTTGATAAAACTCTCTCTCAAATTTCGGTTATGGAAAGGGTTCAATGAGGGATTTTTTCAAGATCAATTTCAAGTGCAAGGACTCTAGTAAATACTCTCAAAATTTCGGCCGTGAGGTGGTTGTCAAGAGGGTTTTTCAAGTGAGTTCATAAGTGTAGGAATCCTAGCTAAACACAAGTGTTTGTTGGAAGGCTTGGGGTATACAAGCTTGAGGTCTTCTACACTTGAAGGCAACCATTCAAGAAGCATCATCTTCTTCATATCCATTACTCCATGGAAGGTAGTATTTTAAACACCCTATGGTTGTGGTTTAAATATTTGATAGCATGCATGTTCGTATATGGATCCGGTGATTGGGTTTTTCATATAAAATGGGTTTTATATCATGATAGTAAACATGTTTTAAATAATATTTTCCGCTGCGTTTTTATTTTATATGGATAAAATACTTTGATAAACATGTGAAAAACCGAACAGAAACATCTTGTTGTACACTTGAAGACTTCATTTTTCTAACCTTCATCAGCTCAAGTTCATGTGATTCAATTTTCTCGATAAACGAGCTAAGATTCATCCCAACATACTCCGGTTTATTTTTCAAAACCAACAAATATGTTCCCCATTCATCATATGGTAAAGCATCTGCCAGCTTGTCAACCCATTCTTCATTTGGTTTTTCGATGCTTAAACGCTTCATGTCTACAACTAGATGACAATATCTCTTGATCAACTGTTTTGTTGATTCACCCTTGATACCCGTAAAAATATCAAATTCCTTTTTCATTAATGCCGTTTTGCTCTTTATCATTGAAACACTTCCAAGAAACTTCACTCTCAAAGCATTCCAGACAGACTGTGAGTCACCTTGATGCTGTAACAAAACTAAAATATCTACTTTGATCGCTTGCTGCAAGATACTCATCATTTTCTTTTCAGCTTTAAAGCTATCTTGTTCAAGTGGAGTAAACTGATGAAGTGCTTTCTCAATACCCGCTCCAGTCTTTGGAGGTTCATACCCTAACTCAATTTTCATCCAGCACTCAAAATGGTTTGCTTGCACCCATGTCTTAAACCTCTCAGACCATCCTGAATATTCGTCAATATTCATTAACTTCGGTGGTTTTTGCATAGTACAAAGTTCATTTTCTATGTTCACGTTTTGCACTATACTTGCTGGAGATTGTACTGCTGTCATTCCCCCACCGGCAAACATGTTGTAAAACTCTTGGTTATCCATTTTAAAATGTCGAAAAATTTTCTAAGTTTATGAAAAATTACCAATTTCACACGAAATCAGACTTTCAAACGAAATACCACACACGAAATGGACTTCACGCGAAAACAGATTTCACGCGAAAACAGATTTTAAACCAAATGAGGTGCTGATTTCGTACGAAATCAGTAAAACAATTGTTTTTGTGCGAAATACTCAAACGGAAACACTTTTCACACGAAAAGAATCATTTCGTATGGAATGAATAAAAGTTTTTCAAGCGGAATAACAAATTTTCACACGAAATAGCTTATTTCGTACGAAATAAACTGAATTTTCACACTAAATGTTGTACCGTTCACACGAAATCAATTGTTTTGCCCATTTTTATCAATTTTACTCCGAATTAAGTTCTGAAACTTTCAAGGATTGATTAAACAGGTGTTTTACACATTATACTCAAAACTCAGTCCATTTTGTCCGTGGAATTGTCCAAAAATCCAAGATTTTGTAGAAAAAATCACTGATTCAGCAAATTTGACTCATAACTGGCTCTGATACCAATTGTAGGATCGATGTACGATCAATGTGAGTCGTTCTGAGTCAAATCCAAGTCATTTGGAAGGCGGAAACAACCAAACAACTGAGAATCGGTGATAGAAAGGAGTAGAAACAGAGTATGATACTTAAAACACGTTTTCCATTGATATTAGACTTGATTACGTGGTGAAATTTCAGCAGCACTTCGTTACACTTTCACTGATTTCGTACCAAATGGAAAACACAAGATGCCTATTTATAGGCAACATGATTTCGCATGAAATAGCTACAAGCTATTTCATACGAAATAGCAACTTTGATTTCGTACGAAATAGCAACATGCTATTTCGTGCGAAAACACTATTACACAAACATAACTTTACAAATTGACCCATTAAACCCTATTACAAGCTACCGACATGACCTAGACTGTTGACGTAGGCGATAGACATCGTGCACCAACACCAGGTAAGAGTGACTGGTCCGATTATGTGGATTTGTACGAACACTCTAGCCTTGGACAGAAAACTCAGGATACAGGTGTCACACCCCGACCACGAAAAACAACAAATCGTGGCGGAATCATCGGGAGTGTTGTAACAGAATCATTGTTTCATAACACATGGAAATTCAAATGTTGTTTTATTGATTAAAAGAAGTTACAATGCCTTAACAACAAAGAAGCATAACGTAATTAACTAGTCTTGTATCTTTTATTGTCACCAAGGCCCAAGCCCGCCTAAGTGTATATTGATTAATCCTATGCATCATTTCCTGAAACACATGTGAAAATAGGTACGTCAGCATAAAAATGCCTGTGAGATACATAGGTTTTGTGAAAATAGGATTCATGACTTGAGTTTAAAGAAATGTTTAATAAAAATTTGTCATGAATCTTGTTAAGTGTTTTCTTTTATAAACCAAATGAAAACTTGATAAGAAAATCAAGTTTTATAAAAGAAAGGTGTATAGTTAATTAAATAACCAAGTAAAAATGAGTTGTATAAAATAAACTGTTTGTAAAACAATGTCTTGAGAAAAATATGTTATTTATGTAAAATGTTATATGTCTAAATTGAAATGATTTAAATAACGCTGCGATATGTAATATCATACAAGCACTTATATATAGGAAGTACCAGCGGCGTATCCACCATGCTTGTATCATATTACACACGCCTCGTTACTTAATCACTTACCCAAACAAACCACCAATGTAAAATGTTTATGTTTAAACCAATTGTCAAAATGTTTATGTCAAAATGTAAACCATGTAATGTATAATCAATGTCAAAATGTTCATGTGTCAAATGTAAATCATGTAATGTGTATCCAAAATATCATGTATAGCATGCGAAATATATCAACTAAACCATAGGTAAAATGCACAAAAACAAAGTATTGAAGTAAAACTCAGTTTAAATCAAGTTATGTTTTGTGGAAATGCATGCTATACTGATACAAACATCTATGCTATAATGTGAAAATGCATACATTTAAGCCTTGAGACTGTGGCGATAAACCCTTAAACAAATTAAAGGTTTATCTGAGTTATGTTTATCGAATTCGGTCATTCCTTCCATCCAAACATACCTAGGATGTCAGGAACGGGAGTTGTCAATTCCTATGGTACCACTACCTACTAACGAACGGCGTAGCTAATGTTAGTGAATGTATTTTTGTCCCATTTAAACAAACCAAATGTCATACCAAAATGTAAGCATGTGATGTAAAACAAATGTACTAAGTATGCAACAAATGAACATACATAGCATGTGACGTGATGTAAAATAATGCACTAAGTATGCAATAAATGGACATACATAGCGTGAAATGTAATGTAAAACAATGTCCTAAGTATGCACTAAATGGACATACATAGTATAAAATGAAATGTAAAACGATGTACTAAGTATGCACTAGATGGACATACATAGCATAAAATGTCATGTAAAACTATGTACTAAGTATGCAACAAAGGACATACATAGTAAAAACACAATGAAATCATGTACTATAAGTGTACTAATGAACATAGCAAGTATATGATATGAAAACATGGAAAGCACGAAAGTAACAAGTAGGCACATGTGTTTCACCCCAAAATGTTTGAAAAACAGTAAAAGAGGGGACTATGTACTCACTTGAGGGTGCTTAGAAGTCTTGAATAACAACCAAGCAAAGCTAGATGGATCACGGAAATCAAACGGCACCTAATATAGGTAACTATATTAATAACCGGACCTAACTCGGAAGATCGGATAGTATGAGGTTTCGTAAACCAAATGAGTATTGGAACTCATATGATATGGTTTAACAAAGCCTACATACTAAAATGAAACCTAACCTAAGTGCTTACGACCCACTTACGACCCGTTTAGGTAGCCTACGCTACTTTAACGCGTCGTTCCCGTAAAACGCGTTCGGACTTCCTAACTAGTCCTATGATAAGTAAAATATGCCTTAACATGTCTAATATTGTTTCCTAATCAGTTTAGATGTCAAAATTTATGTTACATATGCTTTAAATGAATTTTAGCGCAAAAAGGGCATTTTGGTAATTTTTCCTAAGGCATATAAACTACCTATCATACAACTAACTAAACGACGTGACCATAAGGTATAACCTCGGAAGGTTATTCCCTATGTAACTATGGTCACCTAATGTGTTTGGTCGGATCCTAATGATCGACCAAACGGGTCGGGTTCGAAAGTCTAAGCGGTTGTTTAGACCGCTTACCTTACGACCCTCTATAAGCACTGAACCTAATAGTGACGAGTTAAACATGTTTAACAAGGTTTGAAAACAAGTTTGGTATCAAAACAAACGGTTTTGATACCCAAGAGTAGTTTGGTTACAAAATACGTAAGAATACGCATTTTGGCCGAAACTACGACTCGTCACTATACCTAAACAACGTGGTAATCAGTAGGTATAGTCACAAGGGACTATAAACATCGTGATTACGCTCACGTTGCGAAGTTCAAACGAACTTTGTGTTGACCATAAACTGGTCAAAGCTGAAAGTCAAACACTGTTTGACTTTCGTGCTAAAAACGCGTAAAAGAACGAAAGAGGACTTACAAAAGGTCCAAGAATGGAAGTTTGATCTGAATTTTCTCAGGTATGAAGTGTTTCCACTTCAACTTAGAGAAAAATCTGATCAAGGTGTGAGTTCAAGTGAAGTGGGGGTGGGCTATTTATAGTAAAACCAAGACCGTTAGGATCGTTTCTTGAAAAACGTGCTTCGATCTCAGCCGTACACATGCACCCATGGTTTTGTAATACCATGGGCACTCCAAAATGGACCATAGAATGTTGAAAAACCATTTGCAACACTTGGAAACAGCTGGGACATGCTGTAAAACACTTTCTGCACATCTGATGTGCTTACAGGGCCCACGTAAGGGGACAGGCAGGGTCTACGCGGCCCGCCTGAAGTCTGCAGATCAGCAAATAGTTTTAAATGTTGCAGTTTCAGTCCCTGCATGTGTTTAAGCCTCATTTTGACCCATTAAAGGCCCGTTAAGCCATTTTCAAGGCTCTAAAATGATGCCTAAGTAAAAGGGACATGAAACATGCTCAAAATTATGTCGGATGTCGGTTCGTTTGGTCGTACGATCACGTTATTCGGTTAATTACGACGAAACACGAATGGACGCGAAAAACGATCCAAATTACGCGACGAATGGATTTTTATCATGCCAATCACTAAAATAAAATATTTTAATGATTACATAAATTTTTGGATGTCCGGATGTATTCAGAACGTAAGTTATGCGCGAAAATGCAAACTTGTGCATGTTTTGACGCTTTTAGTCCCTGAATGATCTAAAACTTTATTTTAGCATACCGAACCCCTCAAACCCTATTTCTAAGCTATGTAAAGGATATTTACGGTGTGTTTAACTTATGATCAAGTTCTGGAGTGTTCGTTACAGTACGAATCGACATACTTTCGCAGTTTGTCGAAATTAGTCCCTGTAAGCGAATAAACTTGATTTCACCATACCAAACCTTCCAAAACTTATTTCTAAGTTATGTAAAGGTTATTTAAGGTATGTTAAGCCCATTTCACTATTTCAGAGTGTTTGTCGTGTTAAACTGATTACGTTTACGCATCAGTTCGCGTATAAACTTCCAGAAAGCGATTTAAAGCTCAAAATCGAACAAGAATTGATATGTGCAAATGATACACATATTTTTACAAGTCCCAAGTATGAAACACAATATTTCACTGATTTGGTATTTGTTTGATGGCCGTTGAGGCACAAGTGTCCCAACAGGCATCCACCCTTCCAGATTGCACGTGTTCACATTATAAGACCCAAACTTTGACGAGATTTTTGAAAGCTTAGAAGGTTCAAAACCTAGTAATCAATCATCCTAGAACAGATGATTGGTTTTCAAAGCGGATTCAAAATTTGTGTTCTTGTTGTGGTTGTCGCCTAAAGATAGGTGGCGGTATTGTTTTAAAACTAAACACAAGATAACTTGTGTTAGGGTCCTAGGAAAGTTATAGTCAAGGTCAAAGCATTACTAATAACGTAATTCCCTATAACCATTGGCTCTGATACCAACTTTTCTGTCACACCCCGACCACATAAAACAACAAAACGTGGCGGAAACGTCGAGGAGTGTTGTAACAGAATTATTGTTTCCCAACCATGGATTTAATAGTTTTGTTTTATTGAATTAAATGTCTTACATTGCATTGAAATTAGAAACAAAACATGAACAAATAGACTTTCATTGTTATTAAGTCACTAAGGCCTCTTCCGTTCCTATGTGAGCATGCGTCAATATCATCATCAAACATCATCAACTATGGTACCTGACACACATGTGAAAGTACGTCAGCATAAAAATACCGGCGACTACATAGGTTTTATGTGAGTGTCAGGTTCATGGCTCGTTTTACCTTTTGAAAATAACTCAAAACAACTTTGTTATTTGACATTAGAAAACTTTGTTTTGTAAAATGTTTATATTGTGAATTGAAATAACCAAGTTAGAACAACTTTGTTATAATTTATAAAACCTCAAAGCCATAAATCTTAACTCCAAAACATTTATTTAAGTAAACCCAGATCGGAAATCGTTTTTGAAATAAAACTCGAATATGATATATTGTTAGAAAAACCTTGTAATACAACTTTGTTATGATAACGCAATGAAATACAATGTGTTAAAAGCACTTATATATAGGAAGTACCAGCGGCGTATCCACCATGCTTTTAACACATTACACCCACCCCGTTACCTAATCACTTACCATTAAACCAATTGTTCCAAAATAAACATGTACAACTCGATATACCACCCATGGGGTATCTTTAATAGGCCTTGAATGACCTCTTTAACAAGATAAACAACTTATCAAATGCTTTAATGATCATAAACAGTTTCGGTTGTTACCCGTATTACCTACCCAAAAGATAGTTCAATAACGGGTCTCGACAGATCCTATAGTACCATTACTTACTACCAATTGGCGTAGCTAATGTTAATGAATGTATTTTTTTTTATCCCATTTAAACAAACCAAATGTCATACCAAAATGTAAGCATGTGATGTGAAACAATGTACTAAGTATGTAACAAATGAACATACATAGCATGTAATGTAATGTAAAACAATGCACTAAGTATGCACTAAATGGACAGACATAGCGTGAAATGTAATGTAAAACAATGTACTAAGTATGCACTACATGGACATACATAGCATAAAACATAATGAAATCACGTACTATAAGTGTACTATTAAACATAACAAGCATATGATGTAAACATGTAAAGCATGAAAGTAACAAGTAGGCACATGTGTTTCACCCCAAAACGTTTGAAAAACAGTAAAAGAGGGGACTATGTACTCACATGAGATTGCTCAATAGTCTTCGGATAACAATCAAGCAATGCTAGAGGATCACGAAATCAATCGGCACCTAATATAGGTAACTATGTTAATAAAATCAAGCAAGTGCTTTCGACCCGTTACGACCCATTAAGGTAGCTTACGCTTCTTTAACGCGTCGTGCGCGCAAATGCGCGTTCAAGATGTCTAATTAGTCCTATGGTAAGTATTATATGCCTAAACATGTTGCATAATCAGTTAAGTGACAAAAGTTAAGTTACATATGCTTAATTGCCAATTATGCGTGAAAAGGGCATTTTGGTCATTTACCTAAGGCATATAAACTACCTATCATACAACTACTTAAACTATGTGACCATAAGGTATAACCTCGGAAGGTTATTCCCTATACAACTATGGTCACTAACTATGCTTGGTCGGATCCTAATGATCGACCAAACGGGTCGAGTTCGAAAGTCTGAGCGGTGGTTTAGACCGCTTGACTTTACGACTTTAAATAAGCACTAAACCTAAAGTGACAAGCTAAGCATGTTAAAACATGCTTAACTAATTTAGAAAACAGGTTTGGATACCAAAACAAAGTGTTTTGATACCCTAGGATAGTTTGGTTGCAAAATACGCACAAACGCGTATTTTGACCGAAACTATGACTCGTCACTACACCTAATCAACGTGGTAATCAGTAGGTATAATCACTTGGGACTATAACCATCGTGATTACGCTCACGTTGCGAAGTTCAAACAAACTTCGTGTTGACCATTGACTGGTCAAAGCTGAAAGTCAAACACTGTTTGACTTACATGCTAAAAAAGCGATAAAAGAACGAAAGAAGCTTACAAAGGTTCCAAGCAAGGAAATCTTGATCAATTTGCTCAGGTATGAGGTGTAAAACCCCAACTTAGAGCAACTTAGATCAGATTTGTGTGTTGCAACAATGAGAGGTGAAGGGTATTTATAGATTTCCTTGAACCGTTAGGATCGTTTCTCGCAAAACGTGTCCCACCCTGACTTTTGCAGAAGCGTGGGTTATGGTGTGACTTTCTTAATATCATTGCATTCAATCATAATATCAACTATATGATAAAACCATAGATTCGTCATCCATTAAATAAGTTTAAAACATAACAACGTTGTTTTAAAAGGTTGACTTCAAATTCAAGTTTTAAAAACCATACAAATTGTTTAAGGACTCGTCAAAAGATATTAAATAGCACCAGTGTTTGGGAGACGTGTCTCGTCCAGGATTAAGACAAACTGACCAAACCCAAAGACCATGGATGACATCTTTATTTCTCACGCAGCATAAAAACTTCCAACGCCTGCCAGATCCACTTACTAATTTCGTGAAATACATGTAGTTTGAAAACATCAACAAAAGTTGAGCGAGTTCATGTGTCCGTTTGTGTGTATGCATAAACCTTTGAAATCGTTGTAAGTAAATTCGTATGTAATTGAAATCCCGGTATGAAAGCAACAAGGAAACAGATCAATTAATGTGTAGCTAATACATTAATATACGTGACATGGTGCAGGAATACTCAAATCTAGCAGACTTGTACCGGGCTTCCGGCTGTAAGACATAGTCACCACATGGTCCATTCAGCGGTCTCATGGGTGGGGCTTGCTACACCCAAATAGATCAATTACTCCTATCCCTCGGTCCCACTACGAGGATTAATGGTCTCAAGTATCTGCTTACCCATTCACTTGATCTATGGTTCTTTCCTAGGCTAACCATAACAATTGTAATTGTATGTAATCCTTTTGTAACATGTATTTCACCCCTGAAGTTAATAAAGAAAACAGTTTAAAGAAAAGGGGGACATGAACTCACAGTTTTGCGTTCCTTGTATCCGATGTAACTCAAAGCTTCCTCTAGAACGCACGACTACCTACATGCGTACTACGGTCCGTTAGACGAGCGGGTCGTGCCTTGTCTTAGTATTGATTAGTGCCTTTGAGTTACGTTTTAAAGTGTCTTCGTCATTATTCCAAGTATATAATTATTTGTTAAAATAATTAATATTTTAACTTAAATTGTGTTTATTAAATTTTTGGAATAGTTGTTAAACAATATTTTGCAACATTACTTCTCAAGTATTCATATTCGTATTTCCTTCCCAAGGATGGGGGGTATCTCATACATGTATGTCCGTACTTTTGTATTTGAATATCTCGCCGTGTATTGGCGTCGTATTCCGGTGTACGATTCCAAATAAAAACATTGCCAATATATATTTCCAATATATATAATTTAAGGAATATCACTTAGAAAAATTATTAATAATTTTTCTTTTCGGCAAAAATATTTGTAATTTCAAAACAATATACTTTCAAGTCTCACTTAGAAAGCATCTAAACTTATTTTATCCCAAAAATAATGTATTTCAAGTTTATCCAAGAAATTATATATTCTTCCCAAAAATATTATATTTCTTAATAATTCCAAGAAAACGTATATATTTTTAATTGCCAAAAATTATATATTTCTTTCTTGTCAAAATATGATATAACTTTGTGATAATTGTGAAAAATCCCATTTTCATTCTTTGGTGTCTAAAATATTATTTGCCAAAAGTATACTTATAAACATATTTTCCGGAATATTTGGTAAGTTACATTTCTTGTTCGGCTTCACAGTATTATGTGTGTAACTTGTATATTTATTCCATGAAATTTTTGGTAATATTTTGGATTGTAATTTCTTGGTATTTGTTAAGTTATATTATTTCAAATCCTAAAATAATATAACTATCACACAAAGTATACAAGTAATCACACACATGTGTCTTTAAGGTAAACTGTCACACCCCCAAAATCCACATGCGGAGTACCACCGCTTGGAGGCGTGACTGACCAGGATCCAGCCACCGTGTTATACTGAGCATTGATAATAGACATCACAGTTTAAAGTCTTAAATGTTTCAATTCGAATAATAGTTTAAGTAAGCAGCGGAAGCACAAACCAAACAGTTTTCAAAACAAGGTTCATAGTTTAAAGATTATTTAAAACCCAACACACGGGTTAAGACGACCACTACACATCCCCAAGCTGCAAGCTCCTGATTCACTGGTTACCTGCAAAGCATGCAGTAGGGTGTCAACAAAAAAAATGTTGGCGAGTTCACGAGATGTCCAGTTTTAGCTTTTCAGAAGAAAATGTAGGTTGTTTAGGTAAAGCATTTATAATCACGTCATGGGGAGCTACCCCATATGAAAGCTACTAAACTTGAATTACCGAAACTGTTGACGAGAAGATTTGGTGCCCCAGGTCAATGTCTATCGTCATTGACCAAGATGCAAGGTCTACTAGTTCACGCCCGATCTCCCCCGGTCACGGTGTGAGGTTGTCAAACCTAATAGCGCTATCAACTAATAACCCGTTCGCCCCCGGCGATTAATCGGTACTATAAGCAGGGACTTTACATGATAGAGATTTGTTTAGTGTTGCTAGTTGTGATTTATAAATAATACCCAAACGTATCTCCCCCGGATGTAGTAGTACAAGAGTACCATTTGCATATTCCCCCGGAAATTATTAGTTTGAAAACATTCTTTAGTTTGTTCGTGTCCCTCCCTGGGACGCATGCTTTTAGTGTGTGAACTCACCTTGGGTTGCTCGGCAGATTAGCTTACTTGGTCAAGCTTGCTGGTCACCACGTCCTAACATGGTTACCAGTATAGGTCAGGTTTGGGGGTACAAGTAATCACGTTTATCTTACAGGTATCTAACACATCGAATGCATACAGTTACCATTTGAGTTATTGGGCCTGCCCTTATAATCATACGGTTAAACAGTAACAGTTAACACATTAGTCCAGTCAAACAATAATCATGCATAATCAGTCCATTTACTTCGGCCCAATAACGGAGATCAGCAGCCCACTCGAGACAAGGTGGTCTCGAGTCGAGACCAAGTGGTCTCGGGTTGTAGCGTAGTGGTCTCGAGTAGTGCTGGTCAGAGTCGCAACCTCAGGGATCTCGAGTCCAGTCTCGAGTCGCAATTAGGAGACTTCGAGTCGAGACCTTGATGGTCTCGAGTCCCTGAAGTCAGTTTTGAGTTGCTTGGACATGGTTTCGAGTCGTAATTGCTACAGTCTCGAGTTGTCCCGTGTTGTTCTCGAGTCGCAACCGGGTGTCTCGACTCGCAAACGTGCACATGAAGTCCTTCTAGAACATCTGATGTACTAACCAATAATGTTGCAATTTCATGTAATAGTGTACTAGCCAATAGAAATTCCCTAAACATGTTTCTTTGTCTAACATTTGATAAAAATGGATCAAACACACAATATTTCAAATATTCATGTCATATTCAAGAAGTTCATCATTAGGGTTTTCATCATAAACATGTTCATACGGTTCATCATGAGATTCATTAAAATAGATAACATTTCTTTTGTTCAAAGCATAAGCATACATCCTCATTCTACAATACATATCATGCTACTTGGTCAACAAGGATCATGTGAACATTTATTCTAAACATTAAACACCCTATACTAACAATCATTCATCATTCAATATCTTAGCCCTTTATTATCATGCAAGAGTTCACATGATTCATCCATCATTTCAATCATTCCAAGCAAGTAGCACCATTGTACATATAAACACATAATGAACATCTAAAGTACTAACCGGTTGAGGAAAGGCACCGAGTTAAGGAAGAAGGTGAGAAAATGAAGTGTCCGAGTAATGATGATGAGCTTGACCGATCCTCCTTGTTGTTGCCGATTTAATCCGAGGGGGAGAGGGGAGGAGGTGAGCTTGATTTGTTAGGGTTTTCTAGAGAGAGAAAGGATGAGAGGAGAGATAGAATGGATAAGGGAATGTTTGGGATTTGAGATGCTGATTTGTCTTGCCAAAAGAGGAGATATCGGCTACATATTTGGGGTTTTATACCCATTCCGAACATGTGCACCCTAAGGGTTTCTGAATGGGGGTGCGGCCCAAGCGGCCCAACTGTTCACTATTTACTCGAGACCGGGTGGTCTCGAGTCGTGGTTTCGGTTCACGAGTATCTTTATACACACATATATATTACATACACGTTATCGACACATAGCACAAGAAGAATCGCAACTTTCATTTAATAACATATATATATGTGACAACTGCCACTTTCGGGTAAATTACTTACATTTAAAACAATGATTTACATTATACAAGTATGTGTTTTGAATATTCGGACTGCATGATTACATGATATACATCTTAGAAAACTCATGGAATATTCAATTATGATGCACATGATTCATTTCATTGGGTACATTTGAAATAGTGCAAACAATTCACCGAAACAACTAGAGTAGTGCCTAGTGAACTAGAGTGCTGACGAAAACTCCGGATCCGCAGAAAATATCTAAAATGACATCTTTAGGACTCGGATGAGAGTCCAATATCAATTATATATTAAACCCTTTATAGGAATACAAGAGTTTGGTTAATATTTTACCGATGTCCGGTAGCACTAAAAACTGTCCGAAATGCGCTAAAAGTGACCATTTCATGAATTTTCCGCAAAATTCAGCAATTGTATTTTATTACAAGATGCAAAAATTGATGTTTAGGCACCAATTTCATATAAAAATAATTATGGAATATCCATTACACACATAACTGGAATTTTTCCTACAACTTCCTTAAGCGTACCTTTCGACTATCTACTTGCGAAACGAGCGCTATACATCGAGCCGAACTATATTTTGACACATGTAGCGAACTAGTGATTATTATTTTTGGTCTTGTAAAGCTAGTTTATGGTCTTTGCAAGTCAAGAAACCTCTCAGAAAATTGCAAACCCGAAACACCAAAATACTTACATCTTACTAATTCATTCAAAGTCTTAAAAATAACTAAGTCATTTTTACCATACAAGACCCCCCCCCCCCATGTATAACCGTAAATTAGGGGGCCCCACATTACTTAACCATGTGTTTAATATCTAGATATTTTTGTTAAGTTACAAGTGGATGATGTTGGTGGATAATTATAACACTTATCTCATTAAACATTACTAGCATTTTATTACCCTTTTCACCTTATCTTTCACACACATAAGAACTCTTTCAATCTTCATCTTTTCACCAAGAACACCATCCAAAAACCCAATTATTTTTATCATCTCCTTCATGATCAAGATGGATTTCCAAGTAACATAAGGTGATCTAAAGCATTTACAAGTTAAAGGAAGCTTTTTCATCCATTCAAGAACCTTAAATCATCAAGATCATCATCTTATTAGTTCTTAATAATCTTCTAAGATCATCCCTACCCTAGAGCTAGAAGTAAGCTTCTATATCTATTTTTTTTATGCAAATATATTAAGTTTATGATTGTTATTATTACTAATAATAACCATGTAATCATACATAATAAGCATGAAAAATACAAAGAAGCAAAGATAAAAATCATGATATAATTATGATTGTTTATATTATGATCTAAGACTTGATATATGCTTATTTAGTCTTGTTATGATGTTTATGATGCAAATAAATTATTAGAAGATGTTTTAAGTTATGATCTAAAAATTATGCATGTTTATGTTAAAGGGTTTTTAACATAAAGGATTGATGGATGATCTTAACTATTGATCTTGTGAAAATATATAAGGTTTTTGGTTGAAAACAATACTCTCACAAGATTATAAAAAGTAACATACAACTAGAGATTTTTATAAAAGTTGTTAAAACTAAAATTAAACTTGGTTTTTGAACTTGTTAGCATATGAAATAATCATGGTTAAAACCCTACATGATTTGGATATCATCTTGATAATTTCATGTTATAAAAGTCTCATATGTTTAGTTAAGTTGTAGAGTAAATTGGTGGTGATTTGATAAAGAAAATGATATGTTTATAAAAC
Organism: Helianthus tuberosus; assembly: GCA_030545235.1. NCBI lineage: Eukaryota > Viridiplantae > Streptophyta > Magnoliopsida > Asterales > Asteraceae > Helianthus > Helianthus tuberosus. The sequence continues at coordinate 703,546 of JARYGA010054168.1, forward strand.
ATGGTTAGAATAAAATACAAAGGTTATATAGCCATTTTTCATAAAAACTTTATTTTATAAAGTAACAACATTTTTGGTTATAATAGACAAGAGAAATATATATATTTTTTTTAGAAAAATATATATTTGGTGATTTAACAACTTATGTGCTATGTGATTATTTGATGTATTAGTTATATATATCAAAGATAGGAACTTTATTACAATGGTAATAATGAACACATGATACATAATAATCAAAGTCTTATAAGACTTCACATAATTACGCCTTAAAACGAGTTACGGACGATTCGAATAATCGGACACCAAATATGGTCAAAATGAACGACGGACGACTACATAAGTGAATTGCCAATCCGAGGAGTTACTATGACATTTAGACGATTTATCGACACGAAATATAAGTATCCTATCGATAACAAATTTCGGATGTTTATAAACTTATAAAAACTAGTATGTTTTTATTTACTAACAATTATACTTAGTAAATTTTATAAAAAGGTTTTTATAAAAATAAATGGGCTTATTATACTAGTGGGCTATTTTTATAACAAATGGGCTTATATTATTTATGGGCTATTTTTCTTAATGGGCTTATCTTCATAATGGGCTTAACATAAATTCATGGGCTAAGCCCAAATGCTAAACATATGGGCCAAAACCCAACACTATTCAAGCCCAATTCAAGCCCAACACTATTCAGGCCCAACACTATTTGAGGCCCAACACTATTGAGGCCCAACACTATTGAGGCCCAACACTATTTAAGGCCCAGCACTATTTAAGCCCAATAACTTGAAAACATGGGCTTGGCCCAATGATACCATTTTTGTGAACACAACTATACAATGGATACATATAAGACACGAAATTTAGCGGATTAGGTCCGACTATACAACTCACAAGATACAAGATAACATTTATATATATATATTTGGTGGAAAATATATATAGAACAATTGAACAACTCATTCATCGAATACACAGTTAACGAACAGTAAAGACACACAAGTCTTACACATATTGAAGACACAAGACTTGTACTCAAGTTCTTTACAAAGACCGAAGTGTCTAACAAAAATAAGAACATTTGTAGGTCGCAACGCTATTCAGGACGACCGCACGTGAGATCTTATTTACATCTATTCACAGGACGCAATACAGTGAGTTCATGTCCCCTATTCATTTAAATGTTTTACAACTTTACAACTATCGGGGAAAATACATGTTCATCGTATGTTAAAGTTAGGGAATGAAACACCTTAGATCATGTGCGAATTAGGGTCTATACATATAAGCACCATTAATCCAGTTTGGACCTAGGTACAAGGGGTTAGATCTAATGGGTTTTGGCGAGCCCCACTCTTGGTCGTGGACCCATACAGAAGAGTGCGTTTGTGTCCCAGTCGATAGGAATCGACATAAAATCGTCTAGGGTTGGATTGCTTCCTAATTCGTCACACATATTAATGTCCTCGCGAAACATTAATGATCAACGATTTCATTGACGCTTTACATACTACATCATACATACAGATACATTTTATACAATTCACATGTTGTGGATACAGTTTATACATCATACATACAGATACATTTTATACAATTCACATGTTGTGGATACAGTTTATACATCATACATACAGATACATTTTATACAATTCACATGTTGTGGATACGGTTTATACATCATTCATACAGATACAGTTTATACAACTCACATTTTACAGATACATCTCATACAGCTAAACTGCATGAACTCGCTCAACTTTTGTTGATGTTTTCAAACTTAACATGTATTTCAGGAAATTAGTGGACCTGGCAGACATTTCAGTCAAGGAAAGCAAGTATCAAGACTCCATGCCACCATTTGAAGGGTTTGCCCGTTATATACCGCCTCTTTGCGGTGATATAGTGGTCAAAGCCTTGACATTTTAAGACTTACATTTTGATGTATAGAACAATGAAAACGCATTTTCATTTGATGGTTTGTAACAAATGCAGTTAACTTATGTGCGTTCTTTCGAAACAATTATGACAATGGCATTGGAGCTTGTTTTTATTCATTTAGTATTGTTCACTTATATTGTTATGCAATGAGAACCGATCAGATCACACCTCGCGCTTCCGCTACGAGCGGGTGTGACAATATATACGCACTAAGTAATTACAAGGTGTTTGCTCGGAAAAACCTAGAGTGTCACATTATCCCCAAGTTTTAAGAACTTTCGTCCCGAAAGTTAAGGCAGCCACTGACAAGCTAGTGTAAATGAGAACGTTTCAACGGGGTGTCACATCATCCCCCCGTTAGTTTGGAATTTTGTCCCGAAATTCGGTAGTAGCTTCAGTGCTGGGAGTTTCATTTGGGAACAACTGGGGATACTTGCGTTTCATCTGGTCTTCCAGCTCCCAGGTGAACTCTGGGCCACGGCGCGAGTTCCAACGAACTCGTACGAGGGGTATCTGGCTACGTTTGAGGGTTTTGATCTCACGATCCGTGATCTCAATCGGTTCCTCAGTAAAGTGTAGCTGTTCGTCAATAGTAAGTTCCTTGAAAGGAATGATGAGTGTTTCTTCTGACAGACACTTCTTCAGATTAGACACGTGGAAGACGTTATGCACAGCACTCAGTTCTTCAGGCAGATTCAATCTGTAGGCGACCTTACCGATATTTTCGGTAATTTCAAAGGGTCCGACATATCGCGGATTAAGCTTGCCCCGTTTTCCAAAACGAACCACACCCTTCCATGGTGAGACTTTGAGTAGAGCCCGGTCGCCAACCTGGAATTCTAGCGGTTTCCTATCCTTATCAGCGTAGCTCTTCTGACAGTCACGAGCTGCCGCCATGCGTTGCCTAATATGGGCAATCTTTTCTGTAGTGTCTACTACATGTTCCGGGCCTGTGATCTAGCTGTCACCAACCTCCGCCCAGCAGAGAGGCGATCGACATTTACGACCGTACAATGCCTCAAAGGGTGCTGCCTGAATGCTGGTGTGGTAGCTGTTGTTATAGGAGAATTCCACTAAAGGTAGGTGCTTCTCCCAATTCTTGCCAAAATCGATCACACATGCCCTAAGCATGTCTTCGAGGGTTTGGATGGTGCGTTCAGATTGCCCATCCGTTTGCGGATGATAAGCGGTGCTCATGTCTAAACGTGAGCCAAAAGATTTGTGCATAACTTGCCACAATTCAGAAGTAAAACGCGCGTCTCGATCGGAAATAATAGAGGTTGGCACCCCGTGTTTCAAAACCACTTCCTTTAAGTATACCTCTGCTAAGGTAGAGAACTTGTCTGTTTCTTTAATAGCCAAAAAGTGGGCAGATTTAGTTAATCGATCTACTATCACCCAAATGGTGTCATTTCCGCGTTGAGACCTAGGCAAGCCGGTAACAAAGTCCATGGAAACTTGCTCCCATTTCCACTGTGGGATCTCTAGTTGTTGGAGTAGGCCTGATGGTTTCTGATACTCTGCCTTGACTCTTGCACAAGTCAAACATTTTCTGACATAGGTTGCTATGTGGGCTTTCATGCCAGGCCACCAATAGGTAGTCTTTAAGTCGTGGTACATCTTATCTGAACCCGGATGTACTGAGTAACGGGACTTATGGGCTTCATCCATCACAAGCTCGCGTAAATTCCCATGAAGTGGGACCCATATACGCCCGTTTACGTAGTAAGCACCATCTTCTTTTTGTTCTAAACGTTGTTTCGATCCTCGTAGGGACTCAGCCCTGATGTTCTCGGCTTTCAATGCTTCAACCTGAGCATTTCGAATCTGGTTGGGGAGGTTCGAGTGGATGGTGAGCTGTAAGGCACGAACACGCTTGGGTTTGGTCTCTTTTCTGCTGAGGGCATCGGCTACCACATTAGCCTTGCCTGGATGATATTTAATTGCACACTCATAGTCATTTAGGAGTTCGAACCATCGGCGTTGCCGCATATTCAACTCCTTTTGTTCCATTATGTGCTGGAGACTCTTGTGATCAGTGTAAATCGTGCACTTGGTGCCGTACAAGTAGTGTCTCCAAAGCTTGAGCGCGAAGACCACAGCTCCAAATTCTAAGTCATGCGTCGTGTAGTTCCGTTCGTGGATCTTGAGTTGTCGCGAAGCGTAAGCAATAACCTTCTCGCGTTGCATCAACACGCAACCAAGCCCTTGAATAGAAGCATCGCAGTAAACAATAAAGTCGTCGGTACCTTCAGGTAAGGAAAGAATAGGAGCACTACAAAGGTTCTTCTTTAGTTCCTGGAAGGCAGATTCCTGAGCATCACTCCATTTGTAAGCAACACCCTTCTGAGTGAGGGTCGTAAGTGGTTGAGCGATCTTAGAAAATCCCTTGATAAATCTTCGATAGTATCCTGCCAATCCCAAGAATTGGCGAACTTCGGTCGGAGTCTTAGGTACAGGCCAATTCTTAATGGACTCGATCTTAGCGGGGTCAACATGAATCCCTTCCTGATTGACGATGTGCCCAAGGAAATGGACTTCTCTAAGCCAGAAATCACATTTCGGGAATTTGGCGTATAGTTGCTCATTGCGAAGGAGTTCGAGAATAAGACGCAGGTGTTGTTCATGCTCCTCCTGACTCTTCGAGTAGATTAAGATGTCGTCGATAAACACAATTACGAACTTGTCGAGGTAGGGTTTGCATACTCGGTTCATGAGATCCATGAAGATCGCAGGTGCGTTGGTCATTCCGAAGGGCATAACAAGGAATTCGTAGTGACCATAGCGGGATCTGAAAGCAGTCTTAGAGATGTCCTCATCGCGGACTCTCAGCTGGTGATAGCCCGATCGTAGATCGATCTTGGAATAGTAGCTCGACCCTTGCAGCTGGTCGAACAGATCGTCGATACGGGGAAGTGGGTAACGATTCTTGATGGTAACCTTGTTCAGTTCGCGGTAATCAATGCACATTCGGAATGTGCCATCTTTCTTTTTGACGAAGAGCACTGGGGCTCCCCAGGGTGATGAGCTAGGACGGATAAAACCTTTGTCCAAAAGTTCTTGTAGTTGAGTAGAGAGTTCCTTGAGTTCTGCGGGAGCTAGACGATAAGGTGCACGAGCTATAGGTGCTGCTCCGGGAGCTAGCTCGATTTGAAATTCGACCTGACGGTGAGGAGGGAGTCCAGGTAGTTCCTCCGGGAATACCTCAGGATAGTCGCGTACGACTGGAAAATCTTCAATCCTGTTTTCCATTTTCTGTGTGTCGGCAATGAGTGCTAAGATAGCGGTGTGCCCCTTTCGTTGACACTTCTGGGCCTTTAAGAATGAAATGATGCCTGTGACTTCTCCGCTCTTGTCGCCTTGAACTATAAGAGGTTTGCCAGGGGGACGGGGAATACGAATAGCTTTCTCTTGGCAGAGGATTTTAGCTCGATGTTTGGATAGCCAATCCATACCAATGATGACGTCGAAGCTTCCAGGAATGATGGGGAAGAGATCGATACGGAAGGTCTGACCAGACAATTCTAGTTTGCAGTTTCGTATTACGTGTGAGGCCTCGAGGTTTCTACCACTAGCTATTTCAACGATGTGCTTAGAGCTTAGCGGCGTAAGAGTGGACTTAAGTTTCTTACTAATACGTAGGGATACATAACTAGCATCTGCTCCAGAATCAAACAATACGGAAACATAACGATCATTAAGTAGGAACTTACCCGCTACAACGTTGGGGTCATTCCTCGCTTCTCCAGCTCCAATCACAAAAGCCCTTCCTCTTGCACCATTCCCAGCATTGTTGGCGTTGTTGTTGTTATTTCTCGCACCCTAATTGGGTTTGTTCTGGTTTAACTGGGGACAATTCTTCTTAATGTGCCCCTCGGCTCCGCACTGGAAACAACCCTTGATGTTCCCATGATGTTGCTGCTGCTGTGGTTGATTCTGCCTTGCGGGATGAGGGCTCCTACAATCCTTGGCCTCATGCCCCATCTTGTTGCATCGCTGACACTTGTTCTTCGCACAGGGCCCATTGTGATGTCGATTACACTTGTTGCATTTGGGGAGATGGCCCTGGTAGCCGCCCTGCTGCTGAGGGCCCTTGTTATTTTCAGTTTTCCTTTGCTGAGCCGGGGCCTGAGTAGAGTTAGCATCCTTACCCTGGTTTCCATCCCACTTTCGTTTGTTGTCATTAGAACTTCCAGCAGTAGCACTAATTCTCTTGGGCAACTTGCCCTCTTCCACAGCCTGATTGGTGAGTTTGTGAGCAAGACGAACCACGGGCTGTATGGTATTGAGGTTGGCTGAGGTCACATGGCTCCGGATTTCTGGGACCAAGCCTTTGATGTACAATTCGATCCTTCGATACATAGGTCGGGACATGTTCGGGCAAAGTCCAGCATAGTCGTTGGACTGCTTGGTGTAGGTCTCAATCTCTGACCCAACCATCTTGAGCTCATAGTACTCGTTCTCGAGTTTGTGGATGTCATCCCTGTGACAGTACTCCTCTTTGATCATGTCTTTGAAATCTTCCCATGCAGTAGCATTAGCAGTTTCCAGACCAAGCATCTGAATCTGTGCTTTCCACCATGAAAGCGCGTTTCCTTCAAGCGTACCAGTCGCGAACTTTACCCAATTAGCAGGGGGACACTCACAGACAGCAAAGACAGCTTCGGCCTTTTCAATCCAGTGTAGAAGGCCTATGGCACCCTCAGTGCCGTTGAAAGGGAGAGGTTTGCCATCCATGAAAGTTTTGAAAGTACAGACACGTGGCTGTGCAGGCGCAGGCTGACCTGTTGTGAGAAGTGAAGCGAACAGGTTTAGAGTTGAAAAGATGATGTGGGGGTAGGATCTAAACATCCTAAAGTAACGAGTTTACCTCCAGGGTGAGCTACGAAAGCTGCAGCCACCGTCTTGAGCAAGTTAGTGAATTGAGCCTGAGTCATGTTAACGCTTCCTCTTCCGCGTCCACTCATTGTCTTCATAACCAGAAAACACAGTATGAGTGTGATGTCGTAATGTAGCGAGAATGAGATAGAAGAGAAATGTGTATCTATCTAATTAGGCACGCTAGTATGTATAGTAGGGCAGTCAACATAAGATAAACAAGCAAGTAAACACAAGTCCGAGCTATGAGGTCTAATATGCTGAGTCTTGCCCTTGGAGTGTAGTGTCGTCACGAGTCACGGGTTATAGTCTGGTTTTTCTCAAAAAGACTCTTCTTTTTAAAACCAAGTTCACTATAACCAATGGCTCTGATACCAATCTGTCACACCCCCAAAATCCACATGCGGAGTACCACCGCTTGGAGGCGTGACTGACCAGGATCCAGCCACCGTGTTATACTGAGCATTGATAATAGACATCACAGTTTAAAGTCTTAAATGTTTCAATTCGAATAATAGTTTAAGTAAGCAGCGGAAGCACAAACCAACCAGTTTTCAAAACAAGGTTCATAGTTTAAAGATTATTTAAAACCCAACACACGGGTTAAGACGACCACTACACATCCCCAAGCTGCAAGCTCCTGATTCACTGGTTACCTGCAAAGCATGCAGTAGGGTGTCAACAAAAAAAATGTTGGCGAGTTCACGAGATGTCCAGTTTTAGCTTTTCAGAAGAAAATGTAGGTTGTTTAGGTAAAGCATTTATAATCACGTCATGGGGAGCTACCCCATATGAAAGCTACTAAACTTGAATTACCGAAACTGTTGACGAGAAGATTTGGTGCCCCAGGTCAATGTCTATCGTCATTGACCAAGATGCAAGGTCTACTAGTTCACGCCCGATCTCCCCCGGTCACGGTGTGAGGTTGTCAAACCTAATAGCGCTATCAACTAATAACCCGTTCGCCCCTGGCGATTAATCGGTACTATAAGCAGGGACTTTACATGATAGAGATTTGTTTAGTGTTGCTAGTTGTGATTTATAAATAATACCCAAACGTATCTCCCCCGGATGTAGTAGTACAAGAGTACCATTTGCATATTCCCTCGGAAATTATTAGTTTGAAAACATTCTTTAGTTTGTTCGTGTCCCTCCCTGGGACGCATGCTTTTAGTGTGTGAACTCACCTTGGGTTGCTCGGCAGATTAGCTTACTTGGTCAAGCTTGCTGGTCACCACGTCCTAACATAGTTACCAGTATAGGTCAGGTTTGGGGGTACAAGTAATCACGTATATCTTACAGGTATCTAACACATCGAATGCATACAGTTACCATTTGAGTTATTGGGCCTGCCCTTATAATCATACGGTTAAACAGTAACAGTTAACACATTAGTCCAGTCAAACAATAATCATGCATAATCAGTCCATTTACTTCGGCCCAATAACGGAGATCAGCAGCCCACTCGAGACAAGGTGGTCTCGAGTCGAGACCAAGTGGTCTCGGGTTGTACCGTAGTGGTCTCGAGTAGTGCTGGTCGGAGTCGCAACCTCAGGGATCTCGAGTCCAGTCTCGAGTCGCAATCAGGAGACTTCGAGTCGAGACCTTGATGGTCTCGAGTCCCTGAAGTCAGTTTTGAGTTGCTTGGACATGGTTTCGAGTCGTAATTGCTACAGTCTCGAGTTGTCCGGTGTTGTTCTCGAGTCGCAACCGGGTGTCTCGACTCGCAAACGTGCACATGAAGTCCTTCTAGAACATCTGATGTACTAACCAATAATCTTGCAATTTCATGTAATAGTGTACTAGCCAATAGAAATTCCCTAAACATGTTTCTTTGTCTAACATTTGATAAAAATGGATCAAACACACAATATTTCAAATATTCATGTCATATTCAAGAAGTTCATCATTAGGGTTTTCATCATAAACATGTTCATACGGTTCATCATCAGATTCATTCAAATAGATAACATTTCTTTTGTTCAAAGCATAAGCATACATCCTCATTCTACAATATATATCATGCTACTTGGTCAACAAGGATCATGTGAACATTTATTCTAAACATTAAACACCCTATACTAACAATCATTCATCATTCAATATCTTAGCACTTTATTATCATGCAAGAGTTCACATGATTCATCCATCATTTCAATCATTCCAAGCAAGTAGCACCATTGTACATATAAACACATAATGAACATCTAAAGTACTAACCGGTTGCGGAAAGGCACCGAGTTAAGGAAGAAGGTGAGAAAATGAAGTGTCCGAGTAATGATGATGAGCTTGACCGATCCTCCTTGTTGTTGCCGATTTAATCCGAGAGGGAGAGGGGAGGAGGTGAGCTTGATTTGTTAGGGTTTTCTAGAGAGAGAAAGGATGAGAGGAGAGAGAGAATGGATATGGGAATGTTTGGGATTTGAGATGCTGATTGTTCTTGCCAAAAGAGGAGATATCGGCTACATATTTGGGGTTTTATACCCATTCCGAGCATGTGCACCCTAAGGGTTTCCGAATGGGGGTGCGGCCCAAGCGGCCCAACTGTTCACTATTTACTCGAGACCGGGTGGTCTCGAGTCGTGGTTTCGGTTCACGAGTATCTTTATACACACATATATATTACATACACGTTATCGACACATAGCACAAGAAGAATCGCAACTTTCATTTAATAACATATATATATACGCACTAAGTAATTACAAGGTGTTTGCTCGGAAAAACCTAGAGTGTCACATATATATCCCCAAGTTTTAAGAACTTTCGTCCCGAAAGTTAAGGCAGCCACTGACAAGCTAGTGTAAATGAGAACGTTTCAAAGGGGTGTCACATAAATATATATTCTAAATATATATTTATCCATTTTTATTTACAAAAACCAACCTCCAATACTTGTATTTTTGTGACAAAAATTATGGCAAAGTTTATATTGAAAACCATAGTTAAAATACACTTGTAACTATTTGTTTGAAAATATTTCTCTAAGTGTTCACTTTTTTAGAAAATTTTGCTATAGTTTCCCCTAAAAATGGAGGTGTCCATGCTTTCAAAGCATATCATTTTCTTTTTAAAATCATCACAACAATCAACAACTTAACCTACACTTACCAAGTGCCAAAACAATGCTTTTTACATGTCAACATGAACTTGAACTTTCATAAAAACTTGTAGTAACTTGGTAGTGTGCTTAGTAGGTTTAGTTACCCTTTAAAATGTATTTACTTCTTTAAAAACTTCATTCTTAAAGAAGTTGGGTGTTTACAACTTCCAAGCACATTTTCTAAAAATGCTTCTTTATGTAATCTTTTTGTTACACAAGTGTTTCTACACTTGTTTAACCATTAAAAATAACTTTGGTTTATGTAAGAACCAAGTTTATATAAATCTTGTTACTTCACTTAGTTTGTTGAGAAAACTATTTTGGGAATCATCCACTCAGAAGACTTGTATTGTGTTTAAATCATTATCATATATGAAAACAACTTTTATTATTCAAGCTCATGTCTACATAAAGTATGATCATCTTGGTCTTTCACAAGATCATCATCTTATCTTACTAGATCATGTGTTTAATCACAATCTAGTAGGTTTCTTATGATGTCTAACATCATAAATACAAACAATCAATCATCAAGAAGCAAAACAATGCTAAACAATATGTATTCTTATGGTTTCTTATAGTTTTATGCTTATGTTCATGTTTCATCTTCAAGTTTCTTAGTGTTCTTTAAACTTTACATCATGTATCAACTTTTAACCACTTAGATAAGATGTAAAATGAAGAGTAGAAGATCTTACTACTAGCTCAAGGCTAGGGATGAACAAATGAAGAAATGAAGTGGATAAAAGCAAACGGTGAAGGTCCTTCAACTTCCGAAAGCTCCAAGCTTCCTAATATACCTTCTTACACCTTTGTTCATATGTGGAATGGATGGAAAATGGTTGATGATGATGATAGTGTTGTTGTTCTTGGCCATGAGCACAAGAGGGAGAGAAGGAGGAGGTTTGTGTGTGTTGGTGGGTGAAAGATAATGAGGGAATGATCCTATATGTTCTTTTTATATCCAAGTGTAGAGACTAACCAAAGGATAATATGTTTCTCAAGTACAAGGCAAGATCTTCTTGGCAATCTTCATAAGACCACACAAGATCAAATAAGATCTCCCAAATAGGCCATGTGGGCCGTGGGATAGGTGGGGGGGGGGGGGTCTACATGTAGGTTGCAACTAGTTACTTACCATTTAGTTAAATTTCAAGTATTAGTTACATATCTTGGTCAATAGATATTTTTAGTGGGTGTTATGATGTTTGGGGATCATAACTAGCTTGGAAATATTAAAACAATTCTCCTAGTATAATTTTGGTGTTTCGGGTAGTGTCCGGTTATTCGGTTAGATACCGGTTCGTTAAAGTGCTAAACTATACCGTTTAGTGTTCTTTATGTACCCTTTTATGACACTTATAATTCCCGACACTTAGGAAAGCTTTCAGGACCATTTAGTCATGTTTTTGCATAATATTAGCTTGTTAAAATGCTGATTTTTGCTGAATTGTGCTGAATTCTGCACTTTATGTGAGTTTTAGGCACTTTCCGGCACTTAAACTATCAGTTAGAAAAGCAGTTTTGTGGTCCTTACTTCCCTACACACTACACTAGTGTAATACTTGGTTTCTGGCTCATATTGTGTCTCAAAACAACGTCTGTCTATGTACTGAACTCCGTCAGCATTTTCCCGGTTTGTCTGTTAACTGTGATAACTGTGCTTTGTGCATCATTTATGTCAATATGTTTGCATGCAGTCAATGATATGTCGTTTGCAATATGTGATGCACATGTAAGTATAATGCAGTAATCAGAAAGCAGTTAATTGTAATTCAGCACAGTCATTAGGCACTAATCATGGTTAATTAATTGTACGGATGCATGCAAATTTGGCAGTTGTCACATTCTCCCCCTGTTAAGAAAATTCCGTCCTCTAAATTTGTACTACCTTAATTCCTTAGGGTTGCATTATGCGTGTATGTATATGAATAATACTGAGGTAGATAACCACAAAACCGAATCATTTCTTATTCGTATCAGGTGAATCCAAAGATATATTACAACAACACGAATCCAATGGTTAAAAGGTATGTGCTCTTAGCATTTGATGTCAAAGGACATGAGTTGTATAGATGTAGAATCTAGTGTAACTTAGTTTAACCGGGGTGTAACAAAGGAGTTTTGACCAATGGATTCTCAAACAATTGGTCACAATATGCCAAAGAGTTTTCACAAACCATAGCATCCGCTATATGAACTCAAAATCAACAACTCGAATGTGATAGTAACATGAAAATGATCTGTCAACTTTCGAACAAATACATGGATAAAATAGTGTGTTGACATTCTTGAATTGCGAAAATACACCGAATGAAATACAAGCGAATCTGGTGTATCATTGTCTTAATTCGTAGTTTCATTAGGAATGTTTAAATGACAAGTCAAACAAAAGTAGATGTAGTTTTGTGTGAAACGGTTGACCATGATTAGCACAAGCTACAAATTTGTATTGATACCACAAGGTGTCGTGATTGACATATCTCAATAATAGTGGTTACCGAACAAGTTCACCGTGTTTGAAATCAAATGAAAGTGTACTGATACAATCCGAAGATTTGATTTACACAACGTCATAGAGTTTTCAATCGGATATGGAATAACAAAGAACTTTTGTTTCTGATTGAAGGTAAGAAAGTAATAAGTACCGCAAGGCATTCGATCGACGATGAAAGAATCGTTAGGAGGTACATCGTGACATGAAATGATCCTATGTACCATTGTCTTAATACACAACTGTGTGGAGACCGCTTTAATCGTGACAATCAAGACGGATTTAGAGCAAGTCAATAAACAATTAAATCCGTGTATGAGGTGCGTAACGAAATTAGCGCAAGCTTGTCGTAGACCAAACAAGTCTACTACGACTCGAAACAAAAGAACCTTTGCAAAAATATTTGAATATGATGCTCTCGATACATCATATGGCGTCTTAAATTGAATATGCGAAATGGATAAGTTCAAGCAGTTGAACTTGGTTTCAGCGCAACCTTAAAATAAACATATGTACCAACAAGGGAATCTCAGCATGGTTACGAAAGTAAACCATGAATGTAACTTGAAAGAAAAGAAGTTTCAAGAAAGTGTGTTGACTTGATAGCAAAAGAGCCAGTAATTACAATGACGTAGGTTTTTCGAATCATAAACCAATAGTTAGCTTTAGCAAAATAATATTTAAACTTGAATGAAACGTTTATTCGAAATGGAACCGCATGTGTAACACCCCGTGTTTTCGTAAGTGAAAGTCAAAGTCAAGGCCAAAGTCAACGACCGATTTCGCGCAACTTGATTTGTAGAAATGTTCTTATTTTATTTATATTATGTGGAGTAAGCGTCGTTCATTGCAATAATCGATGAGTATTAATCGTATTTCAATCGACCTAGGACTGTGAACTATAGGAAGTAACAATGCGATAAAGTTAATCAACTAACAATCAAGCTATGCTAATCGAATCGACGTCGAATCGCAACTCGGACTATGTATTTTACTTATTGTTTATACGTGTGTGTGTGCCTTACGTGTTACCTGTGCATGTTTATTTATGTTATGTTGTGGTAATCAAGCGAACTCAATCGAAACTCGAAATCTAACTCGAAATATCGTCGAACTCGAACTCGAATCATGATCATGATAGATAGTGGAGAATAGATTACGCAAGGTACGAAGTAGTTGGGACTAAAAATAATTTGACTAGGAAACCCCATCGAATCGCTCGCAATCGAAACCGAAACGCCAAAACTCGTCGCACCGGACATAACACCCAGGCGCCAATCCGCACGGACAGTCCATCCGCACGGACAGGCCATCCGCACGGACAGGCCATCCGCACGGATGACCAATCCGGGTGATGTGCAATCCGGACGAACGGTACTTTCCTCTTATGGCATCCTATAAATACACGGGTCACTCTCCAAACTTTCCACTTTTGGCAAGTGACGTCCGACGAGCACGCTTTCTTCATCTTTCCTTCGATTTCTCTCAATCCAGGTAAGATCTTGCCCTAAATCTTGTACTTTTTTGATCTATACGCACTTCTACACCTTCCTATCTTTTAAACATTAACTTTTAACCGTGAAATCATCAAGATTTGAGGTATTCTAGGATGACGTCATCATGAAGTTCCCATGAACTTCAGGTCTGGCCTCATTCCACCAAGAATAACTCGGATCTGAACGGTTTCCACAAGATTTCACAAACAACTTCACATAAATCTGAACTTTTCAAAGAATAAAAGAACTGAAAGGAATAAACACAAGTTTTCTGCTTCTTTTACACTCAAAAACGATAAGAATCGGATTAGTTCTAGTCTGCTACTCAATGTTAGTGATGTACTAGTCCTAAATCCAGATTCTACCCGAGACACCTGATTTCGGGTTAGACCAGAATGACCATTCTGAGCCGCCGACCGGCCAAGCTAGGGTGATTCCTGGCCGGCTTAGTCGTGCGGGTAAGAATACAATTTCGATTGGTTGACACGTAATCAGAGCGTCTCGATAGAACGAAAAAGGCGACCAAGGGTAGACGAATGGAACAACCAGAACGAGATGCTGCCCGTACGAACTGATGTCCGCACGGACAAGATATCCGAACGGACTGATATCCGCACGGACAGACTATCCGGACGGGTTGCCATCCGGACGGACTACACTTGGGACCCACATCCAAACAAGGTTTGAGTATCGACGAATGAATAATACGCACGGATGACCCTCTGAATGGATTACTCTTCGGATCATGAGATACTAAGATCTTAAACAATTTCCAACACGTTGTCCGCACGGACTACCATCCGGACAGATTGTAGTTATCCGCACGGACTACCATCCGGACGGATTGTCGTTGTCCGTGCGGACTACCATCCGGACGGATTGTTGTTGTCCACACGGACTATCATCCGGACAGATTTCACCAACTCCATCAAGTGACTCACCATTAAAGTCGTTGTCCACACGGACTACCACCCGCACGAATCGTCATCCGTGCGACCGACTTGAAGGGTAAGAGAACTTAAATGTTTTCTAAATACTACAACGAAAACTTCAAAGGACTAGCCATCACATCTCACCCATAGGAAGAAACAATCCACTCGAATAGTCATCCGCACGGACAAGCTATCCGCACGGATGACCAACCGAACAGATTAACCATTCGCACGAATTACTGTCCGCACGGATGACCATCCGTACGGCCAGCCATCCTACCCACTCTCATCCTGTATTGTTTTGAGCGCCACTTATCGCTACGTTATCGAATCTATTCAGGCTAACTGTACTCGCTAAAAGCGCTCCCTTCAATCCATTAATCGCTGTGAGTATCCTCGATCCCTTTTTGCTTTAAGCACTTTTCGGCATTACATACGTTACGAATATTCAAACTACAATTATCACACTACTCAGACTATTTGAACGCTAACCGTTAAATGCATGTTATACGTGGCTTATGAATGCTGGTTTGTTATGTTTACACATGGAATGCTATCTGCCTGCCTTAGCAACGATAGTACTATAGTTTGGACTCAGCACCCGTTCACACGAGGGTTGTTAAGGATCTTTTACTTGCATGGGTTACAGTGGTAATCATGCATTGCGAACTGCCTCGGGCAGTCAACCCGCAGTCATTGGTATCGATGGGTCTATGTCGATAACTAACGTGCTTCATTTCACTATGTGTACGTGCTGGTTATGCGTAAACGAATTCGAACTCTATATGCTATTATCAAACTTGTATGCTCACCTTTACATTATATGTATTGACTTTATTTTAACGTATGTGACAGGTGCCTAGGTTGTTTCTATGCTTAGTTTGCTGGTGATGAAATTGAGGCTAGGGAAGGAGTCCTAGAAACCAATAAACAAACTATTATGTTTGAATCTGAGTTGTCGGAACATAATATTTGCTTAGATGTTATCTGTAATAATTTGGTTACTATTTGAGACATGGTATGGGACATGTTAATTTAAATTGAATGGTAATGATAGTTGTTATGGAAACTTCTGGACAATCTGTTTCGCTCAGTGCCATGCCCCGATGATTCCGCCATCGGTTGGGGTGTGACAGCATGCGTGGCAAATGGTGCATGCGTAATATATAAGTTTTCAAGTAAATGAAACAATGAGTATTTGCTATCATGAAGAAATGACCAAGTATTGAAGCAAATGTGTGTTCGCTCTCAGCGAAGAGAATTGACGCAATGCAACTACCATTAAGGGGAGTAGAGATGCAAACATATACTCGCTAGAAGCAAAAGTGAAGATTTTAACAAAAGAAATTTGAGTATTTTCTGTTTGGTTAACTGAAATAGCATATATATCAGGATAATGGGGTTTGCTTGAGTTAACGGGTGTGGTTCCTACATGACATCCTTTACGAGTTTCGACCTGGGTCCCCAAAGGTCCTAAGTATGTGTTTTCTATGTTCTCAAAGTTTCGTATTCTGCGTAAAACTGTTTGTGCATTGTGTAGGAAACACAATTTTTGTGTATGTTTAAAACAAGTTATTGTCCCACAATTTTCGGGTATACTTTCTTCCTGAATTCACAGCTAACGACACTCGATCATCGATCAGTCGTGAAATGGTAGTTGGGTCTTCATAGTTAGTTAAATAAATAATTTGTTAATCCTTAGCAAGAGTCACCGACTCTTGTTGGTTAGCTCGTTCGGCTCCTGGTAGTTTGATGTTCATATAAAAGCTATCGTCCTTCTTCTTGACGAGCAAAACTGGGGTTACCCAAAGCGGGAAACTTGGTCTGTTATCTTCCTTCTCTATCAACTACTGAAGTCACACTGGCAATCCTTGCATCTCCGAAGGTGTATGTCGCTAAGGTGCATTGACTGCAGGCGCGGCGCCTGGAATCAAATCGATGCGAAATTCGACTTGTCATTGGGGAGATAATTCTGGAAAATCTTCAGGGAAGACTTCAGGGTATTCCCTTATTATAGGGTATCCTTGAGTTTTGATTTTTTGGCCCCCTTGTCCACGACATGAGCCAAGAAAACAACACATCCTTTACGCAACAACTTTCGTGCCTATAAGCAATTAGTAATTTGTAGAGGCGTATCCTGCTTCATGAGTCATGATTGTTTCCTCGTTCGCCATCGGGATGCGGATATCAATCTCCGCTCGATTGCTCGACAACCAATCCATCCCAATTTCCACGTTGAAGCTTCCCTCTAACTAGTTCTATCGAGCACGGGTTATCTTACTTACTTGCTACTAACCAAGTATACTCTCAACTCTAGAGATGCGAAGCTAAAATTTGCAACAGTATCTAGCAGCACAGATGCATAACGTTGACTAATATGGGACGTACCGATATCCATGCTTGGATTCCTGGTGTGTCTCCCTAGCTCCGGTGTTGAGCTTTCATCCTTGTGCCTGATTGTTTTTAGGGCAATATTTTCTGAAATGCTTTTTGCTTCCACAATTAAAACAACTTTGAGCACGTTTTTGTTTATCACTCGTCCTGCCTTGATAATTGTCGTTGTCGTTGCTTCCTCCATGATTCTTGCTACCGTCTTGGTTTCCATTTCCACGTTCAGTACCTTGCCTACAAGTTTCCTTGACATGCCCCACTTTGCCACAGTTTTCACATTTCCCATATTTGCATCGCCCGATATGATAACGTTGACAATTGTCACACTTAGGTAGGATACCCATGTACTCTTTTCCCCTTTTGGCCCTGTTCTTGCTATTCGCCCGAGTACCTTTCTTGAAGTTTGTGAACTTTATCTTGTTGTCTCCAGATGACTCTACAGGAGTCTCCTTTTTCTCTTCTGAAGTGGAAAATTTTCCTAGTCTAACCGCTTCTTCAGTGAGTGCCACACTTATATCGATAGCCTCGGTGATCGTTGGAGGTTTAGACGTCGTCACCAGGCTTAGAATCTGCGGTGCCAATCCCCCGATGAAGCGTTCGATTCTCTTAAACTCTGGTTCCACCAGATGCGAAACAACTTGTGATAAATCATGAAATCTTTGCACATACTCAGATATCTTTGAACCTTCCATTTTCAAGTTCCACAGTTCAGTCTCCAACTTCTGGACTTCTGCCCTCGAGCAATATCTTTTACGCATCAGTTCTTTCAGTTCGTTCCACGTCAAAGCATACGCAGCAGTCTTACCCAATGTCCGAACCTGGAAGTTCCACCATGACAGAGCCCCATCTAGAAACAATCCAGATATGTACATGACTTGTTGCTCTGGAGTACATTTGCTCAAACTCAAAATAGAATCCGTCTTCTCAACCCAACGCACAAAAGCTATGGCACCCCCAGTGCCGTCGAAATCTCGGGGCTTGCAGCTCAAGAACTGCTTGTAGGTGCAGCCTGCGACAAAAGCACATCATTCACATAAGGCATTAGCAAAGCACTCTTGGAAATGTCCAAACGTTTTGTAATGTGTCTTAAGTGACTAAACATTACCATTGGGTGGGTTATTTCCTGAGGTACCTCCACTGCGTTTGGAGCGAAGGGCCTCATGCTGCGCGATGGCCTGTGAGATGCGCTCTTGCAATTCCGCCTCTGTCGTCAGCAGAGGGTTGTTGGTATCGGTGTTCCTTTGAATCGACATCTTCTAAGAAGAAGATTGGTTAGGTTAGGTCTTATTGAGGATGCGAGCACGTAAGCATTTACTTAACAAATAAGACCTAGGAGGTGTATTTACATACATGTAATATCAATCGTTATAACAATCAATCATATAGCATCAAAATTATACCACAAACATGTAGATGGGAACATATTTAATGAGATCATAACAAACAAGCATGTAGCATCACAGTTATAGTACACACATGCATATCAACAACGTGCATAGTGAGGATGTCACACCCCCAAAATACCACCTAGGGAGTGTCCCTGCTAGGCGTGTGACAAACCAATAACGAGCCACCAATCATATTGAACTCATGATAAGTTTGTAAATAAATACAGATTATTAAAGAATTATACCAATAATAAGTTTAGTAAATCCCAAAAAGTTCAGCGGAAGCAAAACAGAAAACTAAAGTCAAACAGTATCAATAAGCCAAGTTATAATATCAAGAACATCTCATGAATCTCTTCAGTCGACCCATGACCACTCCAGCTTCCTCAGACAGCAAGTTCCTCAACCCAGAATACCTAACGACCTGCGAGCATGCAACAAGTGTATCAGACAAAGCAGGCGAGTTCACAGTTTTAATAAAACGTTAGTTACCAAGTATTTAATCCAGTCTGTTTAACAAATACGAAAGCAATGTTGATAATATCTCGATACTGAACAAGACAGCTCCTGATGTACGTTTTGCCCGTTCCCCAGTGCTCCTATCAAAGCACTAGGCCCGACTGGGTCATTAGTTCACACCCGCCCTCTCTCAGGAACGGGGTGACGGTGCCAAACCTAACTAGCGCTACCAACTAATACCCCGCTACTGTGACAACTGGCACCGAACCGGTAATTTCCGTACACTTTAATTATTATTTAATGACTGCAATTATGTGCTCTAATGTCAACATTATCTGATTTCATACTACACAAGTGAATTCATGCACGTTTTATACTACAAAATATTGCTTTATGCATTAACAAGAGCGTTGCGTCAGAAATACTAGTAAACTCACCGGTAAGACACAATGTGTCAACAATTCTGCAGAAAGCAGTTAGAAAATAGAATTGGAGCCTAGGTGTAGGTCCAACATCAAGAATACATTAAAACCCAAGAGTACATACAAGGGTTTATATATAGACTTTCCGGAGACTAAATTACGCACTAAAATGGCACCCGAAACACACTTTAAATGCTGAAATTCATATAATTCAGCAAAATTCAGCATTGTAATGAGATTTTACCATGCTAAAACATGACAAATTGATCCAGAATACTTTCCTAAGTGTCAGGAATAGAAAGTATCACAAAAGGGGACATAACGGACACTAAACGGTGCAGTTTAGCACTTTAACGAACCGGTATTTAACCGAACAACCGGACATTACCCGGAACACAAAAATATTACTAGAAGCATTAATTTTATTTTTCTAAGCTTGTCATGATCCCCGAACACCCTAACACCCACTAAAACCATCTAGTAACTAACACTTACAACTAGATACTTGAATTTGAACTATGTACTAACTAATTGGTTAGAAACTTACAGTTAGACCCCCTCCCCCTAGCAAAATAATCGGCCCACATGGCTATTAGAAGATTTGGTTGAATTGTTTATTGAGATATGCTTTGTACTCTTGAAGACATAAGGACCAAAGGTTAATCACATTTTGAGAGTTATAATAACAATCCAATAGATTATAATTCTCATTCTTCATCAACATCCTCCACACTTCTCCTCCCTCCTTCTTCCCCAATCGGCCGAAACCAAGCACCCCCATCACCACCATCTTCAAACATCATTCATCCATTCCAAGCTTGTATTAAGGTGCAAGGAGGTGGTTAAGGAAGCTCGGTACAAGTGGATCTTGAAGGACCTTCTTCATTTGCTTTTATCCACTTGATCTTCATCATAGTTCTTCCCTAGCTTCAAGCTAGTAGTAAGATCCTTTTAACACTTGTTTACTTCTATTTTAGTTGGATAAAAGATATAACATGTTGATTTTCATATGAAAACTAATGAACATACACATAAATCTTGGAACATAAAGCTTGTAATATGATGAAATAGTGTTGGAATGATGTTGTTTGTTACATGAATGATATTTGATAGTTGTTTACTAGAGATGAGGATGTTAATCTTCATATGAAGCTTGTTAGATTGTGATTAAACACATGACCTAGCAAGATTAGGAGATTATCATGTGTTTACACAAAGATGATCATCTTCTTGATTTCACATGAACTTGAAAGTAAAATGATTTTTGTTGAAAAGTAACAAACAAAGTAAACTAGTGAACTTGTAGATCCAAGATTTATAAATGATTTTTCTAAAAGAACCAAGTTCAAAATATGATTTTTGAAAGATCTTGGTTTTTACTTAAACCTACACTATTTTTATTAGAAAAACAAATGTATAAACACTTATGAAACAAGAAGAATACAAAAGGAATATTTTTAGAAAAATCATATGACAAGTTGTAAAAGTCTAAATCTTTCAAGAGAGTGATTTACAAACAAATAACCATGTTTTTAGGGGTAACTAAACCCACTAAATAACATGGTAAGTTACTACAAGTTTTTACAAAAACTTCAAGTTCATGATATAGTGTGATTTACATGATTTTTGACTTATGGTAAGTCTTGATTAAGTTGTTGATTGATGAGATGATTTAAAAGAAAATAAACACATGTTTTGAAAACATGGGAAACCTCCATTTTTAGGGGAAACTCTGTCAAAATTTCTATAAATTTTGACACTTAGAAAAATATAAGTTTCGAGGAACTTATTCCCTAAAAATGTACCTAAAAGCATTTACCAAGGTTTCCCTAAATTTTTGTATTAAGAAATGACGATTTCTTCATGATTAAAATTGATATTAAGAATGTATATTTTTGAGAAAAATATATATATTTATTGATCACCAAATTTTGTGCTAAGTGTATGTAGTATGTATTATACGTGATAGTGTCTTAGGACTTGGAAATACACTAAATGCTCCTAAGGAGTAAAAACACAAAATACACATACAACATACAAGATACATAATTCGGGTGCAAAATACAAGAAACTTATATTTATTTTTGAGAAAATAATGTAAGTAAGATACTTAGTTAAAAATATAAATTATTTTTAACACAAGAAAACATATACAAAAGATAGTGACTTGTACTTGTGCGATGCAAGTCTAGTGACTAACGTTAACAAAACACGTTTAGGTCACGACGCTAGATAAGCAAAATCCGGTGATGTTTACGACGCAAGGAACGCAAAGTTGTGAGTTCATGCTCCCCCTTTTCTTTTAACTGTTTTCAGTTTTATAATTTCGGGGGTGAAATACATGTTACTAAATGTTTAGAAGAGAGTTCGTGTCCCCACTTTTAATCTTTTACATACTTTTTAAACTTGGGGCAAACACATGAGAATTGATACTTGATATGATAAACGAGAATTGATACTTGATATAATAAACGAGAATTGATACTTGATATGATGAATACATAAACAAGAAGCACTCTTGGTGATCACTAGTACCAAGTATGATGCGTTTTGAGGAATGATACGAGAAATCATGTCACGAATAGGGTACCATAAGCACCATTAATCGTGTACATACTTAGACCATAGAACAAAAGGTTAGATCTAACGGGTGTCCGGGCAGCCATAGTCTCGGTGAACACTAGTACCGAGTAGTGCTTTTGTGTCTCCGTCGTGAATCGACAACTAGAAAATGCCTATGGTTTGGTGACTTCCTATGTCGTGTCACATGTTAATGGCCTTGCAACCCATTAACTATACAAGAATACTTTATTTGTACGAAGTTCGTACACAAGAATACTTTATTTGGTTCATACCACAAGAATACTTTATTTACAAAATAATACTTTATTTGGTTCATACCACAAGAATACTTTATTTTCACAAGATACTCATCAAGTTTTCAAACAAAAGTATACAAACGTGTTCAATATAAAACTGCATGAATTCACACCAACATTATGTTGACGTTTTTCCAAAAACTCACATGTATTTCAGGTAACTAAGATGGATGTTCGCGCGGTCTTACTCATCCTCTTGGATGTCGTTTATGTTTTAGCTTGAATAAAGTTGTAAACTTTCAGACAATATGCTGTCTTTTGATGTAAACGCTTAAACTATGATTTCGGTTATGTAATGATTTGGCATTTGAAGATATTTTTATGAGCATGTAGTATGTTTACCATTCGTATGCAATGAGAACCATTCATGATCACACCTCGTGCTTCCGCCGCAGAAAGGGGTGTGACAGCTACCACCCACGATAGCAAAAGATGGGACTTAAAAGATAGAGAGTGAGAATATTATCCAACATCCCAGTTTTACCCAAAAGATTTAGCCCTCCCCGGGATACCCACTGATTGTCCCAACCACCGGGACGCATGCTCAAAAGTAGTGAACTCACCTTGTGTTTGCTCGGTAGGACCAGTTACTTGACCACAATTAGTTAATTTAAGCCTATGATATTCACACGTATACTCCGATTAGTTTGCATTGAAGTTAATCACATTGTCACATACGTCAGTTACCATAATGCATATACATTATATATTCTAGGTTCTTGTATTACTCAACAATCATCCATTTCGCACAATCATACATACAGTTAATATACACATTCATAATGGGCTCGACTACAAATCATATCCCAAAACTCATACGGCCCAACAAGTGTTCGATCCAATTTCAAATGTGTACAAATAATCCATCGAAACCCAGGTGTACCGAACCCAATCCATACAGTAGCTAATTCCCACCCAAGGGACATTAAATGGCCCGTGGCCCAACCCACACACAGTCCAAACAAATCAGTCCCTTATTTGCACTAAACCACTTCATCAATTATCAGTTACACAAACATATGCACGACTTATCAAAACATTCGGCCCACATACATAAGATGGGCTTATCGGTTTGTTTCTAACAACTCACTGATTGGGCACTTATGTTATTATCAGTCCAAACTTTAAATCACCGGTCCATTCATTCGTGGACCCCTAGTCTATGTGCGGCCCATGATTCAGTTTTCTGTCCGCTCGGTTGGCAGCCCCATAACCCGTAGCCAACCGTTCGGCCCAACTAGGTTACGATTTATAAATCCGAATCATGATAAAAAATCTATTTGTGGAAGTGCAACCGAATAGTGACAACAACTTATAACACAAGTAAAGATTACCAACCAATTAACCTATTAACATAACATGCCTATACCTACATCATCATACGAAACCATTCCCTGTTGCATCATATTTACAAGGACACTAAGCCAAAACATGCAACCATACATATACATCCAATATTCACATTGTTATTACCAATATTCACAAATTCGTTCATGTGTATAACGATCAAGATAACATCACATAACTATGTTCCAGTTTCTTACCACTGCTTTATTCCTATCCGAAACCCAATGTCATGAGATCCAATCGGTTTATTTAGATCATACCATAATCTTCTGTCTATCAACAATTATTCTAACCCTAATCGTTGTTTAGTATCAAACCATATCACTCACTTAACATTACAAAAATACATGCATACATACAGATTTTCAATCAAAGTTTCGCACAACAAAATTGCCAACTAAATATCAAATTAACATAGAATCACTAACCAAAGAATTGATGTCTCGAGAGGGGAATGATCTTGAAGTCTGCCGACGTGAATAAGGAGTAATAGGGTTTGGTTTGATAAGTTGTGATTTTGAATAGGCATCAAGGTTTACGTATACACAAATATAAGGCCAAAACCTAACTCATTGGGCCGATCCTTGGACCTTATTTGGTGCCGCAACGGCGCCCAGTTTGGTCTAAGTCTACGCAGCTAAGTTGGGCTCGGTTGTGTTTGTTCGGGCCCGGAATAAAATGTAACATTCTTGCTAACGTGGCCCGATTGCTTGCGGCCCAAACACGGTGCTAATAATGTTAGTTCGGTAAAGTTGCCATGCACACTAAGAAGATTAATAGGCAAACACAAACGCGGAACGTATAACACATCCGGAGTGAAATAATAAAGAATGTTATTTAGAAAGTTAGACGTTACTAACCTTAAATGTTCGGGTTGTCACATCATCCCCAACTTGAAAGAAATTTCGTCCCGAAATTTGTCAAGTAAGCACAAAAGTATGAAGTGAGAAATCAAGGTTGCTGCGGATTTTGCTCGGGTGCCACATCATCCCGAACTTGAAGAGGAATTTCGTCCTGAAATTTGCCAGCTTTACCAGATTTAGATTTGTCTTTAGGGAAAAGTTGATATTTAAGCTTCATCTGGTCCTCATGCTCCCACGTGAACTCCGGTCCACGTCTTGAGTTCCAACGAACTCTAACAATCGGAATACGACTATGTTTACGCACTTTGACCTCCTTATCCATGATCTCAATAGGCTCTTCGGCAAACTGTAACTTTTCGTCGATCTTTAACTCTTGAAACGACACAGCCAGTGTTTTATCAGACAAACACTTCTTCAACTGTGAGACATGGAAGACATCTTGAACATTGCCCAACTCAGCAGGCAATTCAAGCTTGTAAGCGACTTTACCGATACGCTCCAAGATTTTAAATGGCCCAACGTAACGCGGATTAAGCTTACCGTGCTTCCCGAAGCGTACAACACCCTTCCACGGTGAAACTTTCAACATGACCCGATCATTAACTTCGAACTACAAAGGCTTTCTACGCTTGTCGGCGTAGCTTTTCTTACGATCTCGCACTGCTGCCATACGGTTTCTGATCTGAACAATCATTTATGAAGTTTCAAGTACAAGCTCAGGACCTGTGATCTGGCTGTCACCCACCTCAGCCCAACAGAGAGGAGAACGACACTTTCGCCCGTACAGTGCCTCGAATGGAGCTGCCTGAATACTAGTGTGGTAGCTGTTGTTGTAGGAGAATTCTATCAATGGCAAATGTTTCTCCCACCCTTTCCCAAAGTCAATCACACATGCCCGCAGCATGTCTTCAAGTGTCTAAATGGTGCGCTCGCTCTGACCATCCATCTGTGGGTGATAAGCGGTGCTCATATCGAGTTGTGAACCAAACGATTTATGCATTGACTGCCATAATTCAGAAGTGAAACGCGGATCTCGATCTGAGATGATAGAAGTTGGCACCCCGTGTCTAGAAACTACCTCCTTAAGATAAACTGCTGCAAGCTGTGAAAACTTATCTGTTTCCTTAATTGCCAGAAAATGCGCTGACTTTGTGAGACAGTCAACAATCACCCATATAGTATCGTTTCCAACCTGAGTCCTCGGTAACCCTGTAACAAAATCCATAGCGATCTGTTCCCACTTCCACGTGGGTATCTCTGGCTGCTGAAGTAGACCCGAGGGCTTCTGATGCTCTGCTTTGACTTTAGCACAAGTCAAGCATTTACTCACGTATGTGGCGATGATAGCTTTCATATTTGGCCACCAATACAAAACTTTAAGATCCTGATACATCTTATCCGATCCCGGATGAATAGAGTATCGTGACTTGTGCGCTTCATCCATCACAAGTTCTCTGAGATCACCAAACAGAGGAATCCATACTCTTTCCATAAAATAATAGATGCCATCAGATCTCTGCTCGAGCTGCTTTTTCATACCTCGCAAACCCTCAGCTTCAATGTTTTCTTCCTTTAATGCCTCAGTCTGAGTCGTACGAATCTTATCAGGAAGGTTCGAATGAATAGTGAGTTGCAATGCGCGAACCCGATTAGGCTTCGTCTCCTTTCGGCTAAGTGCATCAACTACTACATTAGCTTTACCCGGATGATACTTGATAGCACACTCATAATCGTTCAAAAGCTCTATCCAATGCCGTTGCCGCATATTCAATTCTTTCTGGTCGAAGATATGCCGAAGGCTTCTGTGATCGGTGTAGATGGTGCATTTGGTACCGTACAGATAATGCCTCTAGATCATCAACGCGAAAACCACAGCTCCTAAGTCCAAGTCATGAGTCGTATAATTTTTCTCGTGCACCTTCAACTATCGAGAAGCATATGCTATCACTTTGTCGCGCTGCATCAACACGCAACCGAGGCCCGGAATAGAAGCATCACAATAAACCATAAAATCCTCGGTACCCTCTGGTAGAGATAAAATCGGCGCGCTGCATAATTTATGTTTCAAAAGCTGGAAATCGTCCTCCTGTTTCGTTCCCCAAGAATAAACAACATTCTTCTGTGTCAAGGAGGTGAGAGGTTGAGCGATTTTTGTGAAGTCCTGAATAAAACGATGATAGTACCTTGCAAGACCAAGAAATTGTCGCACCTTCGAAGGATTCTTTGGTGCCGCCCAATTCCTAATAGCATCGATCTTAGCAGGATCCACATGTATCCCCTTTTCGTTAACAATGTGCCCCAGAAAGTGTACTTCTCGAATCCAGAAATCACACTTAGAAAACTTCGCGTAAAGCTGCTCCTTCCTCAGGAGTTCTAAGATAAGACGTAAATGCCGCTCGTGGTGTTCCTTGCTTTTGGAGTAGATCAAGATGTCGTCGATGAAAACGATAACAAAGTCGTCGAGATACGGTTTGCACACGCGGTTCATGAGATCCATGAAGACCGCTGGTGCATTAGTCAATCCAAACGGCATAACTATAAACTCATAGTGGCCATACCGCGTACGAAAAGCCGTTCTGGGAACATCCTCCTCTCTGACTCGTACCTGATGATAGCCTGACCTTAAGTCGATCTTGGAATAAAAACTTGACCCTTGCAGCTGGTCAAACAGGTCGTCGATACGGGGTAAGGGATAACGGTTCTTGACCGTCACTTTGTTGAGCTCACGATAATCTATGCACATCCGAAAGGACCCATCCTTCTTCTTCACGAACAATACCGGGGCTCCCCAAGGCGAAGAGCTGGGTCGAATAAAACCCCTATCCAACAGCTCTTGGAGTTGATTCGATAACTCCTGCAACTCTCCTGGCGCAAGACGGTTAGGGGCACGAGCAATCAGGGCTGCTCCTGGTACGAGGTCAATCAGAAATTCCACCTGACGGTGTGGAGGTAAACCAGGGAGTTCTTCAGGAAACACATCAGGAAACTCATGAACTACTGGAAAATCCTCGATCCTCCTCTCATCAGACTGCGAATCAGTAACAAGGGCTAAGATAGCAGGATAACCCTTACGCAGACACTTCTGAGCCTTCATTGTGGAAATAATGCTAATCGTGGCACCACTACGATGACCCTGAACCGATAAGGATTCTCCACTACGGAGAGGAACACGCACGATTTTCTCCTTGCAGAGAATTTCCGCCTAATGATTGGACAACCAGTCCATGTCGATAACCACATCAAAACTTCCAAGAGTAACAGGGAGTAGGTCAATATCGAACACCTGACCTAGGAGGTCGAGTTTGCACCCAACCAGAACGTGTGAAGCTTCAATAGTTTTACCATCAGCTATCTCTACTATGTGTTTAGTTACAAGCGGTGTAGGACTCAACCCTAACTGACGACTGAATCCCAAAGATACATAACTCCAATCGGCACCAGAGTCGAATAAAATAGAAGCAATTATACCATTTACTGAAAACGTACCAGTCACTACGTTGCCATCATTCCGAGCCTCCCCAGCTCCAATAGTAAACACGCGCCCACGCGCACCGTTTCCCCCCTTGTTCCCATTGTTGTTTTTATTACCCGTATTCTGATTCAACTGAGGGCAATCCCGCCTGAAATGACCCTCGTCACCACACTGAAAGCAACTCCTGCGATTACCCTGATTCTGCTGAGGTTGCTGTCTGTCATGTTGCTGTGGCTGCTGCTGCTGTCTCGGAAGTGAAACCCTACAAACTTTGGCCATATGCCTCGCTTTGTTGCACCTGTGACATATACGAGTACACTTCCCCCGATGGTGATAGTTGCACTTGTTGCACTTTGGTAATTTTCCCGTGTAAGAACCCTGACCTGAACTATTACCCTGATTCTGATTCACTTAAGACGACTGGCTGAAACTGCGATTGCTTCCAGTGTCCGGCCTTTTCTGTGACTGCACTGAATTGGACGCCTTGTCCACATCGCTCCACTTACGCTTGCTGTCAATGGCGGGGGTAGTAGCTGTAGTAGCGGCAGTAGTAGTAGCAGAAACACGTGGTGGCAGCGAATTACTCTCTACCTCGTGATCAACAATCTTGTGAGCCAAACGGACAATCTGAGTTAAGTTATTGAGGTTTGCTGCAGTAACCAAACCCTTCACTCGTGGAGGTAATCCCTTGATGAACAACTCAATCCTTCGAGACATAGGTCGGGACAAATTCAGGCACATGTCAGCCAACTCATGCGACCGCTTCACGTATGCTTCAATCTCAGATCCCACCATTTTTAGATCATAATACTCGTTCTCTAGTTTTTGTATCTCATCACGAGGACAGTATTCCTCCCTCATCAACTCCATAAAGTCGTCCCACGTAGTGGCGTTCGCCGCCTCGATGCCCAACAGCTGAACCTGGGCATTCCACCATGTCAGAGCACCATCCTCAAGTGTGCCCGTAGCATACATCACTCTGTCCCCAACAGGACAGTTACACATCGCGAATACGGACTCTGATTTTTCGAACCAACGCAGGAGTCCTACAGCCCCTTCAGTCTCACTGAAGGTCTGCGGCTTACAATCCATGAAGGTTTTGAACATGCAAACAGGTGGATGGTGTAGATTCTGTTGCACCTGTTGACCTATTAACGAAAGAACATAAAACAAACAAGTAAGACTCAAGCATGCGACACAAGGATAAAGAGTGTTTGGTACACATCATACCAGGCTGATAAGCCGCTAAGGCTTCAGCCACGCGAGTGTTGATGAGATCGGTTAACTCAGCCTGAGTCATAGCAATATGGCCACGTCCACCACCGCGGCCTCCACCACGTCCTCCACGTCCACTCATGATTCTATACAAGTAAGGGAAGGATTTCAAAAGCAAGTTCAAGTGGGAGTCAAGCATTACTATAACCTCCCATAGACTACCGAGTTCTATCATAGCATCAACTAGCAGAGCGGAATCCTTTTTGTTTTTTACACTTGTCAAGTTTCACTGCGACTCACATGCACCCCACATTATTATTATGTGTGCACCCACAATAATAATCCAATTTGCATGTTCATCCCAACCCCACTCAATTCGTGTTAGAAAGGTTCCCCGAATTCAAGCAATAAAGCAGGTGACACCACAACATAGATCATGAAAGTTCAAGAAAAGTTGCACTTATTAAACACGTAACGTGGGTTGGTAACATAGAAGTTCATAATGCTGTGCTAAGTGTGCATTCACGTGTGATGTTATTCATAAACAAACACTAGATATGCTATGCAATAGTAAACGAGAAACGCACCTTGTAGTCTGGAGCTGAGTGTCATGGTCGATTTCAGATCTGTTCGGTTATAGTCTGGTTTTATAAAAACGTTTTAAAACCAAGTTCACTATAACCAGTGGCTCTGATACCAAATTGTCACACCCCCAAAATACCACCTAGGGAGTGTCCCTGCTAGGCGTGTGACAAACCAATAACGAGCCACCAATCATATTGAACTCATGATAAGTTTGTAAATAAATACCAATTATTAAAGAATTATACCAATAATAAATTTTGTAAATCCCAATAAGTGCAGTGGAAGCAAAACAGAAAACTAAAGTCAAACAGTATCAATAAGCCAAGTTATAATATCAAGAACATCTCATGAATCTCTTCAGTCGACCCATGACCACTCCAGCTTCCTTAGACAGCAAGTTCCTCATCCCAGAATACCTAACGACCTGCGAGCATGCAACAAGTGTATCAGACAAAGCTGGCGAGTTCACAGTTTTAATAAAACGTTAGTTACCAAGTATTTAATCGAGTCTGTTTAACAAATATGAAAGCAATGTTGATAATATCTCGATACTGAACAAGACGGCTCCTGATGTATGTTTTGCCCGTTCCCTAGTGCTCCTATCAAAGCACTGGGCCCGACTGGGTCATTAGTTCACACCCGCCCACTCTCAGGAACGGGGTGAGGGTGCCAAACCTAAGTAGCGCTACCATCTAATACCCCGCTACCACCCACGATAGAAAAAAGATGGGACTTAAAAGATAGAGAGTGAGAATATTATCCAACATCCAGTTTTACCCAAAAGATTTATCCCTCCCCGGGATACCCACTGACTGTCCCAACCACCGGGACGCATGCTCAAAAGTAGTGAACTCACCTTGGGTTTGCTCGGTAAGACCAGTTACTTGACCACACTTAGTTAATTTAAGCCTATGATATTCACACGTATACTCCAATTAGTTTGCATCGAAGTTAATCACATTGTCACATACGTCAGTTACCATAACGCATATACATTATATATTCTAGGTTTTTGTATTACTCAACAATCATCTATTTCGCACAATCATACATACAGTTAATATACACATTCATAATGGGCTCGACTACAAATCATATCCCAAAACTCATACGGCCCAACAAGTGTTCGATCCAATTTCAAATGTGCACAAATAATCCATCGAAACCCAGGTGTACCGAACCCAATCCATACAGTAGCCAATTCCCACCCAAGGGATATTAACCGGCCCGTGGCCCAACCCACACACAGTCCAAACAAATCAGTCCCTTATTTACACTAAACCACTTCATCAATTATCAGTTACACAAACATATGCACGACTTATCAAAACATTCAGCCCACATACATAAGATGGGCTTATCGGTTTGTTTCTAACAACTCACTGATTGGGCACTTATGTTATTATCAGTCCAAACTTTAAATCACCGGTCCATTCATTTGTGGACCCCTAGTCTATGTGCGGCCCATGATTCAGTTTTCTGTCCGCTCGGTTGGCAGCCCCATAACCCGTAGCCAACCGTCCGGCCCAACTAGGTTACGATTTATAAATCCGAATCATGATAAAAAAACTATTTGTGGGAGTGCAACCGAATAGTGACAACAACTTATAACACAAGTAAAGATTACCAACCAATTAACCTATTAACATAACATGCCTATACCTACATCATCATACAAAACCATTCCCTGTTGCATCATATTTACAAGGACACTAAGCCAAAACATGCAACCATACATATACATCCAATATTCACATTGTTATTACCAATATTCACAAATTCGTTCATGTGTATAATGATCAAGATAACATCACATAACTATGTTCCAGTTTCTTACCACTGCTCTATTCCTATTCGAAACCCAATGTCATGAGATCCAATCGGTTTGTTTAGATCATACCATAATCTTCTGTCTATCAACAACTATTCTAACCATAATCGTTGTTTAGTATCAAACCACATCACTCACTTAACATTACAAAAATACATGCATACATACAGATTGTCAGTCAAAGTTTCGCACAACAAAATTGCCAACTTAATATCAAATTAACATAGAATCACTAACCAAAGAATTGATGTCTCGAGAGGGGAATGATCTTGAAGTCTGCCGACGTGAATAAGGAGTAATAGGGTTTAGTTTGATAAGTTGTGATTTTGAATAGGCATCAAGGTTTACGTACACACAAATATAAGGCCAAAACCTAACTCATTGGGCCGATCCTTGGACCTTATTTGGTGCCGCGACCGGGCCCAGTTTGGTCTAAGTCTACGCAGCTAAGTTGGGCTCGGTTGTGTTTGTTCGGGCCCGGAATTAAATGTAACATACTTGCTAACGTGGCCCGATTGCTTGCGGCCCAAACGCGGTGCTAATAATGTTAGTTCGGTAAAGTTGTCATGCACACTAAGCAGATTAATAGGCAAACACAAACGCGGAACGTATAACACATCCGGAGTGAAAAAATAAAGAATGTTATTTAGAAAGTTAGACGTTACTAACCTTAAATGTTCGGGTTGTCACAGAGGACCTAGCGATTGAGCCTTTATTATTTACCGACCACAATCCCATTGTCTACAAAGTGTATCACATCAAAAGGGACACATGGTCACCCTACCCTTGTCCAATAAATCTAACAGTGTATCAAAATCACGTGGTCAAAAGTAGTCTTCAAACGTTTCCGTAATCTCGGCTCATTAGTGGTGTCTTTCCCCAAAGTAATGCAATCCGCATAAAACCAGAACCCAACTATACTGGTGATTGAGGTGGAGAAGGAAGGAAAATCAAACTGCTAACATATGCGAACTCCTCCTCGGGCTTGTATATACGTCGAAGTAATTAACTGATCTGTTTCTCGACAGTAAAGAAACGAGCATCAAAACTTAAGAAAGGTGTAATAGCAGCAGGTGAGAGTGCAAAAAGGGTCAGTAATGAGCGTGGGGGATCAAAGTATACTGGCATAGGCAGGGTGGAGGACATGGTGTCAGCTCAAGCTTCCAAAACTCTGCGACTCATATCCTCAAACTGTAGTTGATGTGACAGGAGCAACTCATCTCGTGTGTAGTCTCCATAATGTGAGGGATGGTAGGGGTCTGAAATCAGCATAGTGCATGGTAGGAACCATTAGAATGGCTCATCCAGCGGTGTAGAAGTGAAAGTAGCAAACGGTGCGGCCTGTGAGGTCGGGGAAAATGTGGCTGTATCAAAAGGATCGTCACGCGGGTGCTGGCCTGGAGTACCTTCCCGGGGTGTGGGTATGTCTGAAAGAAAGCGATAGGCATGTCAGTGCAATGGACGTCGGTCTCCATTGCGGAAAAGGAACAACATCAGCGGGTGCAGGCGCAGGAACAAATGTCCCAACAAAAGAGAAGATCATCAGGTGTAGGTACTGGGTCAGGTATGTAATGTCTGGTAAACCAACAGAAACATGGTCGGGATCAAGAATCGGCTCAAGATCAACAGGTGCAACATCAGGCTGACCCAAAAGGAATTGGAGTTGTCTCAGGAGCAGGCTCTGGGTCGTGTGAAGGTGTGAGATCTCGAGCAGGTGATAGTGCAGCAGTCATAGCGGTGTCGTCGTCCGAGTCAGTAGCAAAAAGCGGTAACCTGACCGTCTGTAAAGCTGAAAATGTCGCATACTCAAAGGAGTCTGAAATCGAGTGTATACTAAAATCAGAGGATAGCTCGATAACAGGGATCTTAAGAAGTAAACAAAGCAGAATGTTTAAACATTAACAATCAGGTCGATACTTCCATATACGAAGAGAAAGTCCAATGTTTAAACAAAATAAGAAAAATAAAAATAAGTTGAAGTTGTTTAGGCTTTACCCACCAGGTCGATACTTCCGTATACGCAGAGGAGGTCCAAAGCTTAAACGAAACACCAAAGAAAATAAAGCAGAATGTTTAGGCAACAACATCCAGGTCGATACTCACGTATACGTAGAGGATGTCCGATGCTTAAACAAAATAAAGAAATAAAACAAGTTTAAATCTTTGCAAAATGAAATGCACAATCACAGTGACTTTTCAGAAAAGTTGTGAAAGTTCACAGACTTAACCAGTTTTATGTCTTTCGACAATCAGCGATTACTGAGTAGGCACACAGTCAAGAAGGACAAAACTAAGTACTATGCTTTTGACCATGTTTCCCACTAGAACTAGGCTTTTTCATTTAAGTTTGTATCGTTATCGCAAATCTACTAGTCTAGCTGAGCCTATCGTCACATCCTTAGTGAGATCGTTTATCACATTTTATCTCTCCATTTCTTTAGCATGCTGTGACAGTCCAACTGATCTACTATCATTTCCTCTTTTTCACAACAAAACTCATTTTTGAATTTTTTCATGTTTTTGTCTTTTTCAAATTTTCAAATGTTTTTGGATTTTCTAAAATTTTACTCCCCCTAAAATGCAAAAACATTTTAGGAAATTTGAAAACAAACTATACAATAAAGTGACAACCGATATCAAATCACCTCAATTCGCCATCCACTAGGCATAAACAAAACTATTTCACAAAACTTTTACTCGCCATTTCACAAAACTATTTTCTCATTATGATTTCAAAACACTTAAGTTTGTTTTAACCAAAATGATTTGTCCGGAAAATAAGTTTTGTTAATTTTCAAACCACTTGTAGGTTAGGGGAATGGTTCATCATTTTGTCCATTCAATCTCTTGTATCAGAATTACATCAATTTCAAACTAATGACCTTGAGTAATCACTTTGTCAGAATAAACCTCTTACCACTTGTAAGTATATCCAAAACATACAACCACATGTAGGAATAAACATCTACACAAATACATTGTTACCAATCAAGATGCCGATTCCTGCTTCACACTTACCAACCTGGAAGCTCCGGCAATTCCTCAATCTGTAAATTTTAACAAACTTTAAGATTCATTTACACAATCAATTTTTAAGAAAGATGCCGATTCCTGATCCGCAATTACAAACTTGGGATCTCCGGCAAGTCAGGTTTTTCATTTAAACAGATTCACCCAAGCCTGACAATCCTTGGGTGATTTTGAATTCTTGTTCAACAATGGTGGAAAATTTTCATCATCCATTGTTAAACCTGAATTCTCATATTTTACCTCAACAACAGGCTCTTCTGGCTTTGACGAACCAGAATCATTGCCTGCACATGGCTTATCTGACTTTGACCTGTCAGATTCATTTCCTAATGGTGGCTTGTCTGACTTTGACACATCAGATTCATCGCCGACCATTTTCTTCTTCTTTTTTTCTTCTTTCGTCCTCAAATTTGTATCCGATGAATTCATCTTGCTTGACTTTGCAATCAAGGAAGTTGATTCATCAGAACTCTTATTCGATCTGTTCGGTGAACCTGAGGACAAGATCTTCTCGAGATACTCTCTCGCCTTCTTTCTCTTCTTCCTCAGTCTGTCTTTTTGCCCTTGAGAAAGCTTCACTTTCGTTTCTTGAACTTTAAGTTCTTGAACCTTTTGTTCTTTGGGCTTGACGTTGACTGGAATCTTTGCCATTTTTTGAGAATTAACCCTCAATCTTTCATTTGATCTCCTTGGGCAATCTCTGGCAATGTGACCTCTGATGTTGCAGTTAAAGCATCTCCTCGTCTCACAACTCCAACCTTGGCAGTTAACAGCAATGTGTCCTTGATAACCACATCGGTAGCACACTCTGTTATCGTACCAATCACCATTTTCAGTCCAAACATTCAGATCATAGCACTGTTTGGCTTGGTGATAATCCTTGCTCCTCTTGTTTGCTGGATTTGACTTTTGAGCACTGTGGTCAAACCTGCACTTATGCGACCTGACGAGTCGATCAGAAGAGTGCTCAGACTGAATCAGAGGCGGAATTCATTGATTCAGTCTTTGTTTAGCTTGGTTTCACTATTTAACGTCTCTTTTATTGATCTGCTAACAATATACAAGCTCTGGAGACAAACTGGCAGGGCTTCGCCGTAACACCATCTAACTGCCACTAGTTCCGCTCATATGTCACCTATATATAGGCCAGAGTGGTTCGCTTATATGGACATGTCCATATAAGCGGACCTACATAATGTTCAAATAAGCGGACCTCCAAGCTTATGACCATATGAGCGAACCTAATACACTAAACACATACAATCTCCTGTTTTCTCATACAATGAGCCCTAACCTAAGACTCGAACTAAGATGTAGTCGACAGACAACTGCACCAACATGGCGTATCTTGTGTTTGATGATGCATGTTGTGTTATTTAAAAAATGTTGGACCACTTTTAAACTTTCTGGGACGAATGTAATAAGATCCGCGAGGATCAAAGACAACTTAACTTATGGGGATGTGTCGTGGTTTTCAAAATGTAATGTTTAATAACTTATGTTTTAAAATAAGTCAATATGTCCAACAAATAAGTGCATCATTCAACAATATATAAATGGGCACCAACTTCCGTCACCACTACGTTTTAAATTCCGCTGCGACGTTTTTGGGGTGTGACAATATGCCTATAGTTACTTTCTTGTTTTCATGACATTTCACATGCTTTGATTATCTAGTACATATAGTACATGGTTTTCAAATACATTTTTGCTTCGTATGTTTACCTAGCATATCTAGCACATTGATTTCAAAGACACTTTTGCTTCGTATGTTTACCTAGCATACCTAGCACATTGATTTCAAAGATATTTTGCTTCGTATGTTTACCTAGCATACCTAGCACATTATTTCAAAGACATTTTTGCTCCGTATGTTTACCAAGCATACCTAGCACATTAATTCAAAGACATTTTTACTTCGTATGTTTACCTAGCATACCTAGTACATAGTTTCAAAACATTTTCATGACACACTTACATTGTTCATGACATATTGGTGCGTTGAATATACAATGATACGTTCTTAACATTGATCACGCTGACCGGTAGAATGTAATGGTACCATAGGATTGACAATCCGGTTCCCGCTTCCTAGGTTTGTTTGGAAGTAAACCCTAGGGAATGACAGAATCTGATGAACTTTGATAGACCTTTGTCTTTATAAGGGTCTATCCGACAGTCAACAAGGCTTGAATGTCCAAAATAACTTGTAAAGTGTTGGGAATGAAAACTGTCACAAAAGATACTTCATACCTTGTAAAATTCACAATTTAGCACTTTAACAAACCGATAACCGAACGATTAACCGGACACTACCCAAAACACCAAAAATAGACTAGAAGCGTAGTTTTTATGTTTTAAAGCTAGTTATGATGATAAAACATCTTAAAAATCATAAAAACACTTAAACACATAAACTTTATACTTAAACCTTCTTACTTACCCTCTAGTCCCTTAACTTCCAAAACTTTACATATTACCCCCCCCCCCCCTCTTCCAACCGGTCCCAAGTGGCCCCACAAACATTTCCCCATTTAAATAACCCTAATGATGTCTAGACATGGGACATGAAGACCATTGGACATAGAAATGTTGGATGATTATAAACATAGACCACAAGATCACTTTGTCATTATCCTCATTCAAACTTTCACACTTCTTTCTCCTTCCTCTCTTCTCTACTCTCGGCCACACCCACACCACTCACCATCACCATTTTTCATTCATCATTCAAGTAATCCAAGGTGTAAGAAGGTGTAAGAAGGTGATCTAAAGAGGCTTGAAGCAAAGGAAATGGAAGGACCTTCTTGTGGAGCTTTTATCCATCCATCTTCCTCATTCTTCATCTTCTTCTTGTTCTTGCCACATCCTTAGCCACAAGAGCTAGTGGTAAGCTCCATAAAGTATCTTTTACTTCATGTTAAGCTTATGTACAAGTTACACCTTCAAAGAACATAAACTTTAAAAGATGGTAATATGAAGATCTAACATTATCTAAGTGAAAACAAGTTGTTTATGTATGTTATGAAGTTGTAAATGTTGAATCTTGTGTTTTTAGTTAGATCCATCATGTGTAAGCTTGTTAGAAGCTTAGATCTAACAAGTTTAAGCAAGAATCTTGAAAGATCCATGATGAAACTTGATGATGAACTTGAAGATCTGCAAAATGAGTATAAAAATGGTTTTAGAATATGATTCTCATGGTCTTAGAACCATAAAACTTGTGGATGATTTATTTAGTAAAATAAAGTTTCATAAAAGTTTGTTAAAATTTAACAAGAACGCTTATTTTTGGAAGATTCAAGTATGTATATTGTAGATCTAAAAGACTACACACTTTTAACAAAAATCAAGTTCATCATAAGGTTTAGCATGATAATTTTAGTGTGTGTTACTTGTAAAATTATTGAAGATTGAATTTTTGGTGATGAAAAGAAAATAAACACATGTTTTGAAAACATGGGAAACCTCCATTTTTAGGGGAAACTATGTCAAAATTTTTATAAAATTTTGACACTTAAAAAAATATAAGTTTTGGTGAAACTTATTCCCCAAAAATTCACCTAAAAATATTTACTAAGGTTTTCCTAATTTTTATACAAAATTACAAGTTAAGAAATAAGGTTTTCTAAAAGTGTAAAATCAATATTAAGTATGTATGTTTTTAGGAAAAAATATATATATTTAGTGGTCACAAAACTTATATGCTAAATGTATATTATGTGTATTATATGTATTAGTGTATATTAGGAACTTGAAAGATACAATAAATACTCCAAAGGAGTATACTACCAAAATACACATACAAATACACAAGAAATACTCAAGTATACAAAATTACTCATAAATGGGTATATGGACAAATACAAAAATATATATACTAATATAAATATATATCCTACAAATTATGGACTTGGACAAATATTGGACATATTGGACAATTTTACATATTTATGGACACATATAAAATTACTACAAGTGATGAGAAATTATAAAATTGGACAAGTGACAAAAATAAATAAATACATATATATATTTAACAAAGTGTGACAATATATATATATATATATATATATATAAAATAAACCTTAAAAACGTTATTATTTTTATGAAATATAATTCCGGAAATTAAAAATCAAAGGATTGATTTTTGGTAATTAATACAAAATACACAAGTATTTACACTTAAATACAAGTATACTTTCCTAGGTATACTTATACAAAAATAATATGGAAAATATTATTTAACAAATTACTTATATTTATAATGAAAAATAATATATGTATCATATATTTGAAAGGTTAAAAATATATTATTTTAACATATATCATTTTCAAATTTTACATATAAAAAAATATATTTTTGGGGATAAAATATATACAACACTAAATATATTGTGAAATATATATATATATATATTAATAATTCAAGAAGTGATTAACATACTTAGAACGTCTATAGGTTACGACACTCAAGTAGCAGACGCCGGTGAAGCTTGACGCACGAGACGTGTCACACCCCGACCACGTAAAACAACAAAACGTGGCGGAAACATCGGGGAGTGTTGTAATAGAATCATTGTTTCATAACACATGGAAATTGAAATATTGTTTTATTGATTAAAAGAGTTACAATGTCTTGACAATCAAAGAAATATAACATGAATAACTAGTCTTGCATCTTTTATTGTCACTAAGGCCCAAGTCCGCCTAAGTGTATCTTGATAAATCCTATGCATCATATCCTGAAACACATGTGAAAATAGGTACGTCAGCATAAAAATGCCTGTGAGATACATAGGTTTTGTGAAAATAGATTTCATGACTTATGTTTAAGAAAATGTTTAGTCATGAACCTTGTAATTTGCTTTGTTTTGTAAATCATTTGAAAAGCAATAAGATCAGATAATATGTATAAATAAGAGAATAATGTATGGTTAAATGAATAACCAAGTAAAATGAGTTTGTATAAGATAAGTTGTTTTGTAAAACAATGTCTTGTGAAAAGTATGCTATTTGTATAAAATGTTTATGTCTTAAATTGAAATAATTCAAATAACGCTACGATATGTAATACCATACAAGCACTTATATATAGGAAGTACCAGCGGCGTATCCACCATGCTTGTATCATATTACACACGCCTCGTTACTTAAATCACTTACTCAAACCAAACCATCAAAGTAGAATGTTTATGTATAATCAAATGTCAAAATGTTTGTGTGAAAACCATGTCAAATGTCTATGTCTAATGTAAATCATGAAATGTGTATCCAAAATATCATGTATGGTAAGTGAAATACATCAACTCATCCATATGTAAAAATGCACAAAAACAAGGTATTGAAGTAAATCATGGTTTAAATCAAAGTTATGTTTTGTGGAACAAATGCATGCTATACTGATATAAACATCTATGCGGTATTGTAAAAATTCATACATCCAAGCCTTGAGACGGTCGGATAACCCTAAGTCAAGGTTATCAAAAGAAATGTTTTTGGATTCGGTCATTCCTTCCAATCCAAACAAACCCGGGATTTGAGGAATGGGAGTTGTCAAGTCCTATGGTACCACTACCTACTACTGAGCGGCATGATCGGTGTTCATGAATGTACATTGTCCAATTTAAACAAACCAAATGTCATACCAAAATGTAAGCATGTGATGAATAATAAATGTACTAAGTATGCACACAATGGACATACATAGCATAGAATGTAATGTAAAATAATGTACTAAGTATGCACACAATGGGCGTACATAGCATGAAATGTAATGTAAAACAGTGTACTAAGTATGCACACAATGGGCGTACATAGTATGAAATGTAATGTAAAACAATGTACTAAGTATGCACACAATGGGCGTACATAGCATGAAATGTAATGTAAAACAATGTACTAAGTATGCACACAATGGACATACATAGCATGAAATGTAATGTAAAACAATGTACTAATAGTGTACTAATGAATATAGTAAGCATATGATATAAAAACATGGAAAAGCATGAAAGTAACAAGTAGGCACATGTGTTTCACCCCAAAACAGTTTGGAAAACAGTAAAAGAGGGGTCTATGTACTCACTTGAGATTGCTTAGTAGTCCCTGAGTAACAACCAAACAATGCTAGAGATCACGGATATCAAACGGCACCTAATATAGGTAACTATGTTAATATACCGGACCTAAATCGGAGGATTTGATAGAATGAGGGTTCGTAAACCAAATGAGTATGGGAACTCATGTAATATGGTTTAACAAAGCCCACATACTAAAATGAAACCTAACCTAAGTGCTTACGACCCATTACGACCCGTTTAGGTAGCTTATGCTACTTTAACGCCTCGTTCGCGTAAAACGCGTTCGGAATGCCTAACTAGCCCTATGATAAGTAAAATATGCCTTAACATGTCTAATATTGTTGCCAAATCAGTTTAGATGTTAAAAGTTATGTTACACATGCTTAAAATGAATTTTGGCATAAAAAGGGCATTTTGGTAATTTACCTAAGGCATATAAACTACCTATCATACAACTACTTAAACGAAGCGACCATAAGGTATAACCTCAGAAGGTTATTCCCTATATACTATGGTCACCTAATGTGTTTGGTCGGATCCTAATGATCGACCAAACGGATCGGGTTCGAAAGTATAAACGATTGTTTAGATCGCTTACCTTACGACCCTATATAAGCACTAAACTAAAATTGACGAGCTAAGGATGTTAAAACATGCTTAACTAAGTTTAGGAAACAGGTTTGGTATCAAAACAAACGGTTTTGATACCTAAAAGTTGTTTGGTTACAAAATACGCAATAACACGCATTTTGGCCGAAACTACGACTCGTCACTAAGCCTAGATAACGTGGTAATCAGTAGGTATAGTCACTAGGGACTATAACCATCGTGATCACGCTCACGTATCGCATTGACCATAAACTGGTCAATGTAGAAAGTCAAACAAAGTTTGACTTTAACGCTAAAACGAATGAAAGAACGAAAAAACACTTACAAAGGGTCCCCGCAAGCTAATCTCGATCCAAGTAGTTCAGGTATGAAGCAAATGGCTTCAACTTCGAGCTTCTTAGATCTGATTTGTGGGTTTTGCAAGGAATTGAGGTGGGTATTTATAGTAAATGGACCA
This sequence comes from Helianthus tuberosus, assembly GCA_030545235.1. Taxonomy (NCBI): domain Eukaryota; kingdom Viridiplantae; phylum Streptophyta; class Magnoliopsida; order Asterales; family Asteraceae; genus Helianthus; species Helianthus tuberosus. The sequence goes on from JARYGA010054168.1 coordinate 745,430, forward strand.
CCGTTAGGATTGTTTCTCGAATACCGAGCTTTGTTCACATCCCTACACTTGTTGCAAACTTGTGGTAACTCAAAATGGCCCCCAACATCAGGGATTGACATGTGGCATTGGCCTTTGGAGTGCATAAGAGCTGTTAACAGCTGTTAAAACAACTTTTGCTGTTCTGAAGGGGCCTCGCGTGACGCCTAGGGGGCTAGGTGTCACGCCTAGGTCCTTCTGATCAGCAACTAGTTTCCAAAGTTTCCATTTCAGTCCCCGTTGTGTATTAAGGCCATTTCCAACATGTTTAAGGCTCGTTAAGTCAAATTTATGGCCCTAAAATGATGCCTAAACATTGTGGACATGAAACATGCTCAAAAATATCCCGGATGTCGGTTCGTTTGGTCGTACGATCGCGATGTTCGCTTAATTACGATGACATGCGCATAAGCGCGAAAAACGGTCCAAATGACGTGACGAATGGATTTTTCTCATGCCAAACACTAAAATAAAATATTTTAGTGCTTACATAAATTTTTGGATGTCCAGATGTATTCAGAACGCAAGATATGTGCGAAAGTGCAAACTTGTGCACTTTTTGACGCTTTTAGTCCCTGAATGACCCAAAAGTTTATTTTAGCACACCGAACCCCTCAAAGCCTATTTCTAAGCTATGTAAAGGATATTTATGGTATGTTTAACTTATGGTCATGTTTCGGAATGTCTGTTACAGTTCAAATTGGCATACTTTCGCAGTTTGTCAAATTTAGTCCATGTAAGCGAATTAACTTGATTTTGCCATACCAAAGCCTTCAAAACTTATTTCTAAGTTATTTAAAGGTTATTTAGGGTATCTTAAGCCTATTTCACTATTCTGGAGTGCTCGTTGCATTAAACTGGTTATATTTACGCATCAGTGCGCGTATAACCTTCCAGACAGTGATTTAAAGCTTGAAATCGAACAAAAAAATTGATATGTGCAGATGATACACATATTTGTACAAATCCCAAGTAGGAAATACAATATTTCATTGGTTTGGTATTTGTTTGATGGTCGCAGTGACCCAGGTGTCACAAGACGCAAAATAGTGAGTTCATGTCCCCACATTTAAACATTTTTATCGTTTTCTAAACTTGGGGAAAATACATGTACAATGGTATGTTTAAAACAAAGGAATCATACATAGACCATGTCACAAATAGGGTATACGTAAGCACCATCAATCTAGTTTAGACCGAAAGAACAAGGGTTAGATCTAGCTGGTCCGGGCAGCCTCACTCTCTTGGCAACACATAGCCATGGAGTGCTTTGGGTAACAGTCGTACGGTAAACGATGTTAAAAGTCTCCTAGGTTTAGATGCTTCCTATGTCGTCACATATGTTAATGTCCTTGCAAAACATTTGCGATCTCGATTCCTTTTCATTACAACTTACAAACTTACATTTTACAATTACATACCATGTTTTATACAATTACAACTCTTACATTTTACACAATCTGCATGAATTCACACCAACTTTTGTTGACGATTTTTAAACTTACATGTATTTCAGAAAATTAGTGGATATGCTCGCGGGCTCTTTTGTCAAGATGTAGTGTCATGTTTCAAGATGTTTAGTGTCCATTCTCCATTGCCAACTTTTGACGGATTTGTTTACTATATCCCGTCTCCTTGCGATGATATAGGAAGCAAAACCTGGATCTTTGTTTTGAAATGATGTTGCAAACCTTCAAATAATTATCTTTTGTTATGATATAAACTTTAAACCAAATTATGTATTTTGGATAATTAAACTTTGAATGGTAAAATGGAGTCTGTTTTATATCATGTAGCATGTTTACTTATCGTATGCAATGAGAACCACTCAGATCACACCTCGTGCTTCCGCCTCTGAAAGGGGTGTGACAGATTGGTATCAGTGCTTCGATTGTAGTGAACCAGGATTCTTTCTCGAGTCTAGTCCACAATCCTTAGGATCCTCTCATAGAAACGATTTTTACAAAAAGTTTTCATTTCATAAAACTTTCCGCGAGGTCCGCTACATAAATTCATTTTTCAAAAGCAAAGCAAGGGCACTTACGTGACTTAGGGTGCACCAAAGTAGCACGTATATTCAACTCAGAACTACTTGCATCCTTGTGTGTAACTATATATATATTAAGTAATAATAATTAATATATGTACATATGCCATGATTTTTATGTTGCAGGTACTCATGTCCTCTTCAGAGAGTAGCGGCCTGTCTGACAAGCACGATGCCATGGCGATCGTCTCTGATGATGAGATTGCCCTAGTTCTGGAGATCTTCACTTCCGACTCCGAGTCCGATCCCGAGATGATGTCTGATGACAAGGACCTAGATGATTTCCAGCCTTTTGCCTTATCTGATTTTGTAGACGATATTCCTTTTGTAGACGATGTTCTTGCCCTACCCTTACCTATTCACGACCAGCTCATCATTGGGCATCCCGATGGCGAGCACGTTGTAGAGTATATTCCTATCCATGCTATTCCACTTGCTGCCATCCCTGCTGAGGATTGGCCATTCATTGTTGATTTAGACGACGACGCTGAGGTCCAAGTGTTCGAGGTCGACCACCCTGATAAGGATCTTGGCGATGGTGAGGTTTTCAACATCGCTATTCTAGACGTAGCATCACCTATAATCTCCGTTATTGACATCTCATCCGATTCCGATCCCGACTCCGATGCTGACTCTTGGGAGTTAGTGACCTCTTCCGCACTCCGGGCCGCAGGCCTAGAGGCATATCCCGCAGATGATGATGATGCCATGTCAGCTGCACCTGCTACACCTGCTCTTGTTTCTACACCTACTGATACACCCCCTCGTACCCTCACCCATGCTACTAGCGACAGCTCATCACAGCCACCCGTCATAGTAGGCCACTCTAGATGGATACGACGTGTTCGTTTTACGTCAGCCTTCCCACATACACCCCCTACTCATGAGGGAGAGCACTCAGGACATCCACACATACCACCACCTGAGATGAGCCCATGCTACCAGACACCCCGACCCTTTTCCACGATACCCACCACATGCTATGCCATCATCCGACCCATACCACCCTACACCCACTTCCACTCCCACAACCGTTGGGGACATGATCAGATCAACCTCCACCCCCGCCGATACCGAGGACTACTGAGGAGTTGAACTCTCTTCTTGAGGAAAGGATTTCTGAAGCCATCGCCCAATACGAGGCGAACTGTGCTGAACACAGTGGTGGCTCGGGAGGTACTGGCAGAAATGGTCATGGAGATTCATCTGGAGGAAACCCCAACCAAGGTAACATTGAGTTGATTTGCTACAATTTAATGAAATTTATGAACAATCATTGTTTCATTGTTTGCTCATTCATGAATCGGTTGTATAAATTCCAAGTTGCACCGACAAGTAGTTTCTACACTGCAAGCCACTGAATTATGACGGCACTGGAGGTGCAGTGGCTTTCGTGCGCTGGACGGAAAAGACTGATTCCACAATCCGAATGAGCAAGTGTACTGCGGATCAATAGGTTACTTTTGTTACCGGGTTGTTTGTTGATGAAGCTCTGACTTGGTGGAACTTATAAGTTCAAACTTTGGGTGATGACGCGGCGTATGGTATGTCATGGGACAACTTGAAGGAAAGAATGAGGGAGAAGTACTGTTCACGTGCCGAACTTCAGAAGTTAGAGACCGAGTTCTGGAACTTATCCATGGTTGGTGTAGATATTATAGGGTATACTCAAAGGTTCCATGATCTCTCGAGAGTAATCCCCTATCTTGTGACGCTTGAATTTAAACGCATCGAGCGTTATATTTGGGGATTGGCTCCAGAGATTCGTAGCATGGTGACATCGGCAAACCCTGCAACCATTACCCAGGCTATAACTCTGGCTGTCAGCCTTACAGAAGATGCTATTAGGATGAAGAAGTTATCACTGAAGATAACTGCTAAACTGGAAACGCATGCTGAGTCATCTGGGGATAAGAAAAGGAAACACTCGAGCCTTAATCAAACAACCCGCAACAACAACAAGAACTCCAACAACAACAGGAAATGTGACACAAATCCGCCCCGAGAGATGAAGACGTTTGCTACTGCAAACGAAACTGGAGTTAAGAAGTACTTGGGCAACCTGCCCAAGTGTGATAAGTGCAAGTATCAGCATCTGGGTGCTTGCCGTGGGCCGAAGTGTGAAAAGTGTGGTAAACTGGGTCATCGTACCGAAGATTGTTGGGGAAAAGGGAACGAAGGTCGTAATGGAAATGGTAATGGTAATGGGAACCGCAATGGTAACGGTGCTGGTAATGGAAATGGGAACGGTAATGGAAATGGTAACGGTACTGGTAACCGGAACGGGAATGGGAATGGACATAACCAAGGATGTTTTGGATGTGGTAGTAAGGAGCACTACAAGAAAGATTGCCCGAAAGAGAACAATGCTTAAGGCTGAGCATTTGTCATAGGAGCAAGGAACACCCGCAAAGACCCTTATGTGGTCACCGGTACATTTCTCGTTAACAATCACTTTGCATCCATACTATTTGACACTGGTGCCGATTTTAGTTTCATGTCTGTGGAATTTTAACGTATGCTTGGAGTTGAGTCTAGTAGATTAGATATTCCTTATTCCATAGAATTAGCCGATGGTAAATTTGTTGAGTTGGGAGAAGTTGTTAAAGGATGTTCGTTGGAACTTGGAGAACAGAGATTTGACATTGATCTGTTAACCGTCCAGTTGGGAAGTTTTGATGTTGTAGTAGGCGTGGACTGGTTATCCAAGAATAGAGCCGAAGTTGTTTGTCATGAGAAGATCATTCGCATCCCTCTTGCGAATGATGAAACACTCATAGTGCACGGGGAGAAGTGTGACATGCCCCTGCGGATCATCAACTGCATGAAGGCATAGAAATGCTTGCGAAAAGGATGTGGTGCCTTTTTGGCACATGTGGTAGACAAGAAAGCCAAGGAACTGAAGCTTAAAGATATTCCCATAGTGAAGGATTTCCCTGAAGTCTTCCCCGAAGACTTACCGGGATTGCCTCCGCAAAGACAAGTCGAGTTCCATATTGACTTGGTTCCGGGCGCCGCGCCCGTAGCCAAGGCTTCGTATAGACTTGCGCCATCTCAGATGCAAGAATTATCCACACAAATCCAGGAGTTGTTGGATAAGGAATTTATAAGGCCAAGCTTCTCGCCTTGGGGAGCTCCAGTGTTGTTCGTGAAGAAAAAGGATAGAACGTTTCGGATGTGTATTGATTATAGAGAGTTGTATAAACTCACAGTCAAGAATCGGTATCCACTATCGAGGATTGACGATTTATTCGACCAGTTGCAAGGATCAAGCTATTACTCCAAGATAGACCTCCGATCTGGTTATCATCAGTTGGGGATTCAGGAGGAAAGCATACCAAAGACAGCGTTCAGGACTCGTTATGGGCACTACGAGTTTCTCGTTATACCATTTGGATTGACGAACGCACCGGCAGTTTTTATGGACTTGATGAATCGCGTATGCAAGCCATATCTCGATAAATTTGTGATAGTGTTTATCGACGACATTCTGATATATTCATGGACGAAGGAAGAGCATGAGTAACATCTGATAACCATTCTGGAACTGTTGAAGAAAGAGAAGCTTTACGTGAAGTTCTCAAAATGCGAATTTTGGATTCGCGATGTACAGTTCCTTGGTCATGTGGTGAACGAGAATGGTATTCATGTAGACCCGTCAAAGATTGAAGCGGTCAAGAATTAGGATGCGCCCAAAAATTCGACCGAAGTACGACAGTTTCAGGGATTAGCGGGCTACTATCGAAGGTTTATTGAGAATTTTTCCAAAATTTCTCAACCGCTAACTTCCCTTACACAGAAAGACAAGAAGTCTGACTGGGGAGACAAACAAGAAGAAGCCTTCCAACTACTCAAAGATAAGCTATGCGATGCACAGATCTTATCGCTACCCGAAGGTACAGATGATTTTGTGGTGTACTACGACGCTTCACGTCAAGGTTTGGGTTGCGTGCACATGCAACGACAAAAGGTCATCGCATATGCATCGTGACAATTGAAAGTTCATGAGAAGAATTACACCACCCACGACCTGGAATTAGGCGCGATGGTATATACTCTGAAGATTTGGCGGCATTATCTGTATGGTACTCGGTGTACTATCTTCACTGATCACAAGAGCTTGCAGCACATATTTAATCAGAAGGAATTAAATATGCGTCAGCGATGATGGGTTGAGTTGCTGAATGATTATGACTGTGAGATTAAGTACCACCCAGGAAAGGCGAACGTGGTAGCAGACGCCTTAAGTCGAAAGGAACGGGTTAAAATTTTAAGAATTCGAGCTTTGGAAATGACGATTCGGACGAATCTCACTACGCGTATTCATGATGCCCAACAAGAAGCGATGAAGGAAGAGAACATTATGGCTGAACTTCTTCGGGGTATGGAGAAACAGTTGGTTCCAAACGAAGAGGGAACCTTATACTTCATGGGACACATCTGGGTTCCACTCTTTGGCGGTGTTCGGGAAGTTATCTTTGATGAAGCCCACAAGTCAAGATACTCGATCCACCCAGGATCGGACAAGATGTATCAAGACTTGAAAGAATATTATTGGTGGCCGAATCTCAAGAACACCGTTTAGAAGTGGGAACAAATATCGATGGATTTTATAACGAAATTACCCAAGACCCCTAGAGGACACGATAAGATATGGGTGATAGTTGATCGATTGACCAAGTTTGCGCACTTCCTGCCGATATGGGAGAAGGATAATACTGGAAAGCTTTCCGAATTGTACCTAAAGGAAATTGTGGCACGTCATGGAGTGCCTATTTCAATTATTTCTGACAGAGATGGACGCTTTGTATCGAGGATCTGCAATCTTTTCAGGAGGCGTTCGGATCTCAACTAGATCTAAGAACGACCTTCCATCCGCAGACCGATGTCCAGAGCGAGCGGACCATACAAACCCTCGAAGACATGCTCCGTGCGTGTGTTATGGATTTAGGCGGCAGTTGGGATACTCACCTACCCTTGGTTGAGTTTTCCTATAATAACAGCTATCACACGAGCATAAAAGCCGCACCGTTTGAAGCTCTGTGTGGTCGCAAGTGTCGCTCACCGCTGTGTTGGGCAGAAGCTCGAGACAAACAGTTAATTGGTCCCGAACTGGTTCAAGAAACGACTCACTAGATCTTTCAGATCCGAGACCGTATTGTTGGATCGTCGTGTGACCCTAACGAGTCAATCCGACGAGTTCAGCATCAAAAACAAAGGCGGAATCAATGTAATTGATGTAAAACAGCTTGTTCCTTTCTAATTATCTTCTTATTGATCACTTCTGAGCTTTTTACAATTCTGATAACAATTCGACAGCACCTCGACTCAGAAAAAATGATCTAATTCCGTTCCAAATGAACACAGCACATCAGTATTTATAGGCGGAGTGATTCCGCTTGAAAGTGACATGACCAGTTCAAGCAGAATTACATTTGTTGATTTCGCTTGAAAGTGTCATGTACCATTTCAAGCGGAATTACCCTAAAATACTGTTTTCTCGATTTCCGTGCCCTGATCTATACATGACTCGATACAAGACAAAGTTAACAGACATCTAATGCACCAACAGACTCCCCCTTGGATGTTGATGAAGTCTTCAGGATCGAGTCTTCAGTCTTGATCGGTCTTGACTATCTTTCCAAATTGATTTAAACATTGTAAAAGCTTCTTTCAATACTTCTATCTCTAATCAATCAACAGCTAGCATAAATCACAATATCTGAATCTTTAACAATCTTCAAGTTCCCCTTTGAATGTAGATCTAGGAACTGTATCTGACTTTAAGTCTTCAGACTCCCCCTATCAATAGGCTGGGATTTTGCTATGCTGCTTTCATAAACTTATACATGTTACCTGCACAATCTCTACCTAAATATAAGATATATGACAATGACAGTTTTAATCCAAACTTATCATTCAACTTCTTGTCAGAATTTTAGAAATCCACTTAAGTATTCAGGTCCAAATTAATGACCCTGGTTACTCAATTAGTCTACCAAGTCCAACTTAATGACCTTGGTTGATCTGAGAAAAATCACACTGACAATTTGTTCAACTTTGTTCAAACAATTTTCTGAAATTTACAAGTTTCAAATTAATGATTTTGTTTTAACTTTTAAACTTTCTCAAGTTTAACATATTAAGCTCTCCTCATCTTCCAGTCCAGAAACTTCCTGCATCTGCTTCAATTCGAATCTGAAGATCAGCTTTCTACTTTGGGTTGTCGGAAAATAAAGCAGAAGGGTAAAATCTTTTTGGATTTTTTTTAATAAAGTTTCTAAACTAGAATTGAAATACAGAAATAAAATGCAGTAAATGTAAACTATTTACAAACATATTTTTGGTGAGCGTGTTAGGAAATTATATCAGCTATTCGACAAGTCACAAGTACCGGTAAGCTTTAATTTCATACTCAGAATTAAACAATTCACTTAGATTGTCGATATACTGATCCACTTAAATTTTCACACAATTTTCAATCTGTCCAGGATACGAATTAGATGAATTAAAGACTTAAACTTATTCATGTGTCCCACCTCTTGAATATACTCCCGTATCCAAATCCCAATATTCAGTCTTACAGGTGAGTATACCACAGATGATATCTGTAAGGGGTTAAATTGCGAAGAACCGTGAGAGCTTAGGTCAGAACTTCCGTTCAGCAGAGAGATGACGACTTTGACTTTTGGTGTGTCCCCTTTAGAGGATCTTTTTTACAACAGCAATGATTAGCATTTTTCAATGTTTCATCATTTTTTGTGCTGAGGGAGATGCTATATTTCAAGCTTGTAGAAAGTATTCTCCGGGGACTAGGCCATTGTTTCCGCAAAATCAGAAGTCCCGGGATAATACCCCAGATATCACTGACTATAATGTGACAACCCTCACATTTACAGGTATCCGTACACTAAATTAATATTTAATTTGTACTTAATGACTGTGCTTGATTACAACTATGATTAAACTACTTACTGATTTCTGCTACATACATACTCATGCGTCACACTTTATACTGTCACTCTATTATTTACACACAAACATTAGTGACAAACTTGATGCACAAAGCACAGTTAGCACAATGAGCGGATAACCATAAAAACATGCTGACAATGCCAGCACCTAGACAGACAATATTTTTGAGGCCAGTATGAGCCGGGGATAGAATACTACTCTAGTAGGGAGTGTAGGGAAGTGAGGACCATAAAACTGCGTCACTAGGTGATAGTTATAGTGCCCGGAAGTGCCTAAAACATACTTTAAGTGCAGAATTCTGCACTAGTTAACCAAAATTCAGCATTTAACAATGCTAGTAAAGTGCAAAAACTTGGCAAAATAGTCCTATACACTTTCCAAAGTGTTGGGAATTTAATGTATCACTAAAAACAATATAAAAGACACTTTAAAGCTTTATTTAGCACTTTAACGGATCAACATCCAACCGAACAACCGGACTGTAGCAACTCTCACTAAAAAGTCCTATTTAGCATTATAATTAGCCCAATAGGAAACCCAAATTGAGAAACCCAAGTGAATCTGCAGAAACCCTAAGATTTCCAGAACAATCAGAATTAGGATTAGGGCCCCTAAAACTCAGGGGGGGTATTTTCTATTGATGATTATCCATTTAATTCGTTGTCAAAACAGAATTTTAAGAAACTGTTGACTCAGCAGGCCTAGTCTCACACGTAGCTACCCTATAAGAATGAGGTGTCCCTTACGGACCGTAAGGGAATATTTGTTACGGTCCGTAAGCTGTTCAAAATTGGTGTATAAATACAGAACATTGGCATTCGATTTCTGGCTCTGAAACGTCGTAGAAATTCCAATTCTACGCTGAGTTATAGTCGGAATACTACAATTAACACACACGATCACTAATTGATGCTACGATACAGGGTATTAATTCAATCGCTATTACGATTCAATGTCCGATCGATTGAAACTATCCGATAGATGTTTAAGTGCTGCTCAAATTGGGTTTATACTTTGTCATTCGTCGTGATTTCGACTTGAATGTTTGAGTGTTGTTCGAAATCGGACTATACTCTGTCATTCGTTGTGAATCCGCTGGATGTTTAAGTATCGCACTTTGTCATTTGTTGTGAGAGTTTGATCTCGTGAGTTATCGTAAAAGCTGTATTAAATTACTTACCTAGTTTCGTGTGCAAATTAGGTTATTTAGCTTATCAGTAGGCTAAACTCTACCCCATACCCTTACAAGCAAAGTAGATGCTAATTCTCAGAAGAGTTAGAATCAGGAAGCTTGTTAAATCAAGGTGAGTTCACAGACTTTCTACAAGGCACGGCCATCCTCAGTAGGTAGGATGCCATTCCACTAATCTTCGCACACATGTCTGGGAGACCGCGATACATACGAATTCTCCAGAGTGCAGAATAACGTACGTTCGTCCTGGGTAGGACAACAAAACAAAACTTCGGGATAATCCTATGGGCTAGTAAGCCAGAGAACAGAAACCGTGAATTCACTCAACTTTGTTGTTGGCTCGTTGTTACATGCCTTGCAGGTCGTTAGATCCCTAGCTTAAGGAGCTTACACGAGGAGGCGTGGTCGTTGTGCGAAAACATTTCAGTTAATATTAAACTTATGTTTTGTGCTTCCGCTGTAATCTCAAACTATGTTTTGACACCAATTGTATTGTGTTGGATTTTATAAAAATTACTTACATGCTTTGTTCAATATGATTGGTGGCTATGATCCTGGGCATGTCACGCCTCTAATGCGGGGTGGGGTTTTTGGAGGGTGTGACAGAGTGGTATCAGAGCCATTGGTTATAGAGAACTTGGTTTTAATAAAGGGAAAAAGTTTTTGATGAAAACCAGACTATAACCGGTAAAGTGTTCAATGATCCACAACAATGCTTCATTCCAAGTGCAAGACTCAATACTTTACGGTGTTCTATAATATTTATTTTAAGTGTTATGGGTTAAGGTTAAGTCATCCCTAAGTATTTCATGTATACAACCTTAAGAAATGTCTATCTGACAAATTTCTGGTAGTATTTCTTTAAGACATAGAGATAAATGAAAAGTTTAAAGATTTGTGACTTTAGATATAAAACAGAAAGGTTAAGTTTCTCGAACATAAAAGATTAGTACTAGTATCTTTACTTATTTGAGTAAATCTCGAGGACGAGATTTCTATAAGGAGGGGAGAATGTAGCAACTCTCACTAAAAAGTCCTATTTAGTATTATAATTAGTCCAATAGGAAACCTAAATTGAGAAACCCAAGTGATTCTGCAGAAACCCTAAGATTTCCAGAACAATCAGAATCAGGATTAGGGCCCCTAAAACTCAGGGGGGGTATTTTCTATTGATGATTATCCATTTAATTCGTTGTCGAAACAGAATTTTAAGAAACTGTTGACTCAGCAGGCCTAGTCTCACACGTAGCTACCCTATAAGAATGACGTGTCCCTTACGGACCGTAAGGGAATATTTGTTACGGTCGGTAAGCTGTTCAAAATTGGTGTATAAATACAGAACATTGGCATTCGATTTCTGGCTCTGAAACGTCGTAGAAATTCCAATTCTACGCTGAGTTATAGTCGGAATACTACAATTAACACACACGATCACTAATTGATGCTACGATACAGGGTATTAATTCAATCGCTATTACGATTCAATGTCCGATCGATTGAAACTATCCGATAGATGTTTAAGTGCTGCTCAAATTGGGTTTATACTTTGTCATTCGTCGTGATTTCGACTTGAATGTTTGAGTGTTGTTCGAAATCGGACTATACTCTGTCATTCGTTGTGAATCCGCTGGATGTTTAAGTATCACACTTTGTCATTTGTTGTGAGAGTTTGATCTTGTGAGTTATCGTAAAAGCTGTATTAAATTACTTACCTAGTTTCGTGTGCAAATTTGGTTATTAAGCTTATCAGTAGGCTAAACTCTACCCCATACCCTTACAACCAAAGTATAAGCTAATTCTCAGAAGAGTTAGAATCAGGAAGCTTGTTAAATCAAGGTGAGTTCACAGACTTTCTACAAGGCACGGCCATCCTCAGTAGGTAGGATGCCACTCCACTAATCTTCGCACACATGTCTGGGAGACCGCGATACATACGAATTCTCCAGAGTGCAGAATAACGTACGTTCGTCCTGGGTAGGACAACAAAACAAAACTTCGGGATAATCCTACGGGCTAGTAAGCCAGAGAATAGAAACCGTGAATTCACTCAACTTTGTTGTTGACTCGTTGTTACATGCCTTGCAGGTCGTTAGATCCCTAGCTTAAGGAGCTTACACGAGGAGGCGTGGTCGTTGTGGGAAAACATTTCAATTAATATTAAACTTATGTTTTGTGCTTCCGCTGTAAACTCAAACTATGTTTTGACACCAATTGTATTGTGTTGGATTTTATAAAAATTACTTACATGCTTTGTTCAATATGATTGGTGGCTATGATCCTGGGCATGTCACGCCTCCAAGGCGGGGTGGGGTTTTTGGAGGGTGTGACAGAGTGGTATCAGAGCCATTGGTTATAGAGAACTTGGTTTTAATAAAGGGAAAAAGTTTTTGATGAAAACCAGACTATAACCGGTAAAGTGTTCAATGATCCACAACGATGCTTCATTCCAAGTGCAAGACTCAATACTTTACGGTGTTCTATAATATTTATTTTAAGTGCTATGGGTTAAGGTTAAGTCATCCCTAAGTATTTCATGTATACAACCTTAAGAAATGTCTATCTGACAAATTTCTGGTAGTATTTCTTTAAGACATAGAGATAAATGAAAAGTTTAAAGATTTGTGACTTTAGATATAAAACAGAAAGGTTAAGTTTCTCGAACATAAAAGATTAGTACTAGTATCCTTACTTATTTGAGTAAATCTCGAGGACGAGATTTCTATAAGGAGGGGAGAATGTAGCAACTCTCACTAAAAAGTCCTATTTAGTATTATAATTAGTCCAATAGGAAACCTAAATTGAGAAACCCAAGTGATTCTGCAGAAACCCTAAGATTTCCAGAACAATCAGAATCAGGATTAGGGCCCCTAAAACTCAGGGGGGGTATTTTCTATTGATGATTATCCATTTAATTCGTTGTCGAAACAGAATTTTAAGAAACTGTTGACTCAGCAGGCCTAGTCTCACACGTAGCTACCCTATAAGAATGAGGTGTCCCTTACGGACCGTAAGGGAATATTTGTTACGGTCCGTAAGCTGTTCAAAATTGGTGTATATATACAGAACATTGGCATTCGATTTCTGGCTCTGAAACGTCGTAGAAATTCCAATTCTACGCTGAGTTATAGTCGGAATACTACAATTAACACACACGATCACTAATTGATGCTACGATAAAGGGTATTAATTCAATCGCTATTACGATTCAATGTCCGATCGATTGAAACTATCCGATAGATGTTTAAGTGCTGCTCAAATTGGGTTTATACTTTGTCATTCGTCGTGATTTCGACTTGAATGTTTGAGTGCTGTTCGAAATCGGACTATACTCTGTCATTCGTTGTGAATCCGCTGGATGTTTAAGTATCGCACTTTGTCATTTGTTGTGAGAGTTTGATCTCGTGAGTTATCGTAAAAGCTGTATTAAATTACTTACCTAGTTTCGTGTGCAAATTAGGTTATTAAGCTTATCAGTAGGCTAAACTCTACCCCATACCCTTACAACCAAAGTAGATGCTAATTCTCAGAAGAGTTAGAATCAGGAAGCTTGTTAAATCAAGGTGAGTTCACAGACTTTCTACAAGGCACGGCCATCCTCAGTAGGTAGGATGCCACTCCACTAATCTTCGCACACATGTCTGGGAGACCGCGATACATACGAATTCTCCAGAGTGCAGAATAACGTACGTTCGTCCTGGGTAGGACAACAAAACAAAACTTCGGGATAATCCTACGGGCTAGTAAGCCAGAGAACAGAAACTGTGAATTCACCCAACTTTGTTGTTGACTCGTTGTTACATGCCTTGCAGGTCGTTAGATCCCTAGCTTAAGGAGCTTACACGAGGAGGCGTGGTCGTTGTGGGAAAACATTTCAATTAATATTAAACTTATGTTTTGTGCTTCCGCTGTAAACTCAAACTATGTTTTGACACCAATTGTATTGTGTTGGATTTTATAAAAGTTATTTACATGCTTTGTTCAATATGATTGGTGGCTATGATCCTGGGCATGTCACGCCTCCAAGGCGGGGTGGGGTTTTTGGAGGGTGTGACACGGACTTTACCCGAAACATAAAAATATTGCCAAACACATTGTTTTTACTTTTCTGAGCCGGTTAGGGTCCCCGAACACCCTAACACACTTTATATTATAACACACCCCTTAATATTCTAACTAAGCACCTAAGATCCTAACTAGTTCCTAACTAATTAGTAACCAAGAATCACAACCCAACCCTATACCCCCCCCCCCCTAATCGACGGTCACCACAAGGGTGACCCACCCTTGCTTTTTTTTGAATATTTAATTGATATTGTTTGTCATTTAGAGACATATTACATGGTGGATCATGAGAATACTTGGATTATAAATTAACTTGAAGGTTAACCACTCTCTTTCATCACAAACACCCAACATCAACAAAGCTCTCTCTCCCTCCTTCCCCCATTCACGACCGGCAACACCATCCACCATACAACCACCATCAACCTTCTTACAAGCCATTTCCATACATCCAAAGGTGTTAGAGGTTCAACAAGCAAGCTTGGTGCACTCGGAAGCTCAAGGACCACTCTAGTTTTCTTTTATCCACCACTTTTACGCCTTGTTTCTCCCCTAGCCTTGTGCTACTAGTAAGTGCTTAAAAACTTCATCTTGTTCTTATTTTTAGTGGATAACAGATGATTGAATGGTGAAATATTAAGAAACACTAAAGAACATAAACTAATCTTGAAACATAAAGGATAAAGAGTGAATAAAGGGAAGATGTAGGGTTAAATGATGTTGAAATCATGTTGATCCTGTGTGATTATTGGATGATGTTGGTTAGTAGAAGTAAGATGGTTCATCATCTAGACTTACTAGATCATGTTTAAGAACATGAACTGGTAAGATGTAAAGGTTAAAGATATGATGGATGATGAAACCATCCACACATGAACTTTGAACTTGAATAAATATAAGTTTTCTTGAAAAATAAAGTTATAAACTTGTAGATCTAAGGATCTATGAGTGGGTTTTCGGAAGAACCAAGTGAAAAATACTAGTTTTGTTAAAACCCGGATCTTGTATGAACTAAAATCATTTTTAGTAAGTAAACAAGTGTATGAACACTTGTGTAACAAGAAAATTCCACAAAGAAATATTTTTGGAAAATATGACTAGAAGTTGTGAAAATACACATTCTTTAAAAATAAAGTTTTTAAGAAACTAATCATATTTTTAAAGATAACAAGACCTGCTAAATATGTTAGTAATTTACTACATATTTTTACAAACTTTCGAGTTCACAAATTTAGGGTTCATGATTATTTTTGGTCAAGTTTGATGATTAAAGATTGTATATTATTGGTTGGTAAATTGTTTGAATGATTTTTACAAAAGAAAATGATATGCTAAAAAGCATGGACACCTCCACTTACAAAGGAAACTCTGGCGAAATTTTTCTAGAATTTTAACACTTAGAAATATTTTTCTAACAAGTATTTACAAATATATTTTTAACTTTATTTTCGAAATAAACTTCGCCATGATTTTTATTACAAAAATATTAAAGTGCCGGAGGTTGATTTTCGTAAATAAAATTTGATAAATATATATTTAGAATATATATTTATTACTAAAACTCTTGTGTGATTAGTTGTTTATTTTGAGAACTAGTTATATTATTTTTAGGGTAAAAATAATATAACTTATAACACCATGATATTTCGACTCCAGAAAAATACTAAAACTCTCACAAAATAAATATTTTAGTTACACCAGTATTGTTATTACAACGCGAACTCTAAAATGTAACTTATGTATATTTTGGAAAATACCCTTATATGTATATGTTGATAAGTATTATTTTGGAAAAAGTATAAAGTAAAATATAATATTTTTGGGAAAAATATGTATATTTTGGAATTAAAATATTTTAGACAAGTGGTTAAAGATATATTTTCTAAGTGGGACTTAAAATATATTTTTCGGAATTAAAACGTGTACATGTATAAAAAAAACCCCATCCTTGGCAAGGAAATATAAAATAAATAAGAAGTGTGAATACGGAATAGTTACCTAACTATTTCTCCAAAAACGTTAAACCCTAAGCCAAGGCACGGCCATCCGTCTAATAGGCATTAGTACGTGTAGGTCGCCACGCAGCAGGTTGAGTTGAAGACTTATGTTTCGGGATACACACTTCTGTGAGTTCATGTCCCCCTTTTCTCTTAACTGTTTTCATTTTTTATACTTCGGGGGTGGAATACATGTTACAGTAATTACGGACACTTTTATACATGGTATGGGTAGCTTAAGGAGGGTATACTACTAGATCATGTGAGTGGGTAGGAAGATACTTAAGGCCATTAATCCTCATTGTAGGACCGAGCGTCATGAGTGATAGATCTATTTGGGTGTAGCGAGCCCAACTCCTGAGTCCACTGTACGGACCATGGGGTAACTTTGAGCCCGACGCAAAAATCTGCTAGGTTTGAGTCTTCCTTCATCACCTCACACATATCATTGGCTTTGCAACCCAGTGGTGATCTCTTTTTCCTTAATTGCTACATACCAGGGATTTTTATACATACTACAAAGGTTTATACATACTCACTTTTGCATGAACTCGCTCAACTTTTGTTGATTTTTCAAACTACATGTATTTCAGGAAATTAATGGATCTGGCCAAGTTTGCAATGATGATTAAGCTGCGTAGGGAGTAATGATGTCATCCGGGTTTAGGAAGTGTGACCCTTGCCTGGACGGGTTACAAGTCTTAAACCATGTTTTTATTTCAAGTCTTTGTGGTGACGTATGAACATGTTTTATTTATGTGAAGGTTGTATGTTGTTTCACGTGTCGACTTTTTAAAACAATGTTGTTGTGATAACTTTTAAAACTTGATAAATGGATGACTATCATGCGTTTTACTTTCATATAGCATTGTTGTGGTTGTGCTATGGTATTAAGAAGTCACACCAAATAAACCCACGCTTCCGCAAAATCCAGGGTGTGACAGCTTGGTATCAGAGCCTCGATCATAGCGAACTAGGATTCTTTCTCGAGTCTAGACTATGATCACTAGGGATCTCACGAAAACATTTTACATTGCATACACTAAACGTCCAGATCCAGGGTACAAAACATTTTTACAAATAAAAAGGCACAAATACACCTTTCAAAAATTATAGTTCAGCCTTAGAGGCTGGGGAGGTTTAGCCTTAGAGGCTGGGGAGGTTCAGTCTTAAAGACTGAGGGAGTTCAGTCTTAGAGGCTGAGGGAGGTTCAGCCTTAGAGACTGAAGGGTTCAATCTTAGAGATTGGGGAGGTTTAGTCTTAGAGACTGGGAGGTTGGTCTTAGAGGTCAGGGAGTTAGTCTGAGAGGCTAGGGAGTTCAGTCTGAGAGGCTGGGAGGGTAGTCTAGAAAGACTAGGAGGATTGCTTACTTGCATTATTGTGACTTACATGTTTATTTGACTTTATGATTGATATATGTGCATATATGTGATTGTGTTACAGACGTCATGGTTTCATTATCAGACACAGGAGTATCGGACACACTAGACCCCATGGCGATCGTGTCAGATGACGAGATTCCGTCAGAGCGAGAGGTCTACACATCAGACACCACCTGCACTGACGACGATGATTTCCAGCTGTTCGTGCTGCCTGACGTCGGAGTTGAGCCTGCTGATGGCATTCCTGCCGGGGATCTACCTCTTGCGGTGATCCCTGCTCCCATTCCGCTTGCTGCTTTCCTAGTAGTAGATATGCCACTCGATGCCGTTTCTGATGAAGACATCGATCTGTTTGAGGAGGATCCACCTAAGGCTGACTATGAGGGCGGGGCCCCTATTGATGCTGACGTTATTCTTCCCATTGCTGAGGCCCCTATAGAGGAGCTTCCTGTTGGTTCACCTGTCCCGGACTCATTGGAGTCTGTAACATCTGCATCTTTGCACGACCATGGTGTGCAGCCTCACTCTTCTGACCCTGACATGGCGATGTCAGCTGCACCCGGTCCATCGCACGAGTTCGAGTTTGACCACGAGGTCGATGACGCTTTTGAGCCGGTCTTTCCCCCTGATTTCGATCCTGACCACAATATTGAGTTTATTCACATGGATTAGCCCCTAGAGGCACCTGTAGATTCTATTGACCCTTTGCTTGACATCCCTGCTGATTTTGATATGGATCTTGTTGACCCGGAGCCTGCTGTGGCCCCAGAGCCTGTAGTTGCTCCTGACCCAGCATTAGAGCATGACCCTGTCCATGATGATGCACCAGCCGTTGCACCTCTTGTTTGTGATATACCCATTGCTGACCTTGCCATTGTTGTTCCACCAGTGGTGGATGATCCTGTTGTTGATGCATCATTTCCCGATCCCGTGCCGGTACTGTTTGACCATGCACCTTTTGCTACTCATATAGATCCACGTTACGCCGACACCCGTAACGGGTGGATCGATGACGATGACGACTACCCACCGTATGTGGTACCCGTCACACCTGTTTTTGCACCCACTGATATTCCACTATCCCACCCACACACGACCGATGTCCATCGTACCGATCTTCCGATTACCTTTCTCCAGGACATCCCTCCACCACGTCCTGGGGAGGGTTCATCGCGACAGCCTTTTGGTCACGTACCTTTCATGTTAGGAGGCGGCCAGTTTATACTTTTGTTCCACCTGTATCGACGTCTGATCTGGTCATGTCACAGTTTCCTCATGTTGCACCACCTACTGCACCATCTTTCATACCATCGAGCGAGCCATTTTTGTGGACTACGCCCCCTGTTATGCCACTATCTGACCCGTACCACCCATTTCATGTGGGGTAGACCACTGAGGATACACTTGCGTCACTGCAGCTACAGCAGGACGCACTGAGCCATCGTATTCAGGAGTTAGAGAGAGCTCCACGTCCGTCTTGTCATTGTCAGACCCCATTTGCAGCACCACACACTCCTCGTCCACTTTCCCCTGATTCAGACGCTCGCTTTTGGACTTCTGAGCAACAGATAGCATATTTGCTGCGCGCCAATCGTGCCTTAGAGGAGGACTGGTTACATATGCGTTGCTTTCTTTTCTCTCATTTTCCTCCTCCTCCTCCACCGCCATCAGCATAGGCATTTTTGGTTTTATGCAGGTCGATCTTTTGGTGAGAAGGTCGCTATTGAGCCAGCTTACGAAGACTGTTGAGAAGATCACACTTTTGTATATGATAGTTGTAGTTTGACTTGTATTTTTGAGGGTGATGTGACCCATTGATGTCATTTGGATGTATGATGTACTACTAAACTTGTGAAACAATATTGTGGTCGTGATTAATGAAGGCTCAATGGCAACTTTCTCACTACTTGCTTTGTTGAGTTATTTGTTTTATGTGATGTTATGTGATTGATGAATGTTGGTATGTACGCATATTATTTATTTACTATGACCTGACATATATAATCATCTTTTAGAAGATGCCTCCAAGACGCGATGTACGCATGCCTACTAACGAGGCAGAACTCCAAGGGATCATTGCCGCAGCTATAGCACAGTATGCGGCCTCCCAAATAGAAACGAGCAGGAACACTTCGAACAACAACAACAACGGCAATAACAATCCACCCCATGGTAATGTTAAGTCGTTTGAGATATACTACGATACATTTCGATATTTATAGCACGACCGCTAATATCATTTGTAAATTCCAACGTATGTGCAGGGTGCACCTACAAGCAATTCCTTGACTGTAAGCCCGTAAATTTCGACGGCACTGGAGGTGCTGTTGCATTTGTTAGGTGGGCTGAGAAGACAGACTCTGTCCTAAGAATGAGCAAATGCGCTCCCGAGCAACAAGTAACCTACATCTCAGGGCTGTTTCTGGATGGTGCCCTATCGTGGTGGAATCTGCAAGTGCAAACGTTAGGAGAAGCTGCTGCTTATGCGTTAACCTGGAATGAGCTAAAGGAGCTAATGAGAAGGAAGTACTGCTCGCGTGCTGAAATACAGAAGCTAGAAACTGAGTTCTGGCATCTACGAATGGATGGTCCTAAGATTGCAGAGTATGTTCAGAGATTTCATGATTTATCCACCACTTTTACGCCTTGTTTCTCCCCTAGCCTTGTGCTAGTAGTAAGTGCTTAAAAACTTCATCTTGTTCTTATTTTTAGTGGATAACAGATGATTGAATGGTGAAATATTAAGAAACACTAAAGAACATAAACTAATCTTGAAACATAAAGGATAAAGAGTGAATAAAGGGAAGATGTAGGGTTAAATGATGTTGAAATCATGTTGATCCTGTGTGATTATTGGTTGATGTTGGTTAGTAGAAGTAAGATGGTTCATCATCTAGACTTACTAGATCATGTTTAAGAACATGAACTAGTAAGATGTAAAGGTTAAAGATATGAAGGATGATGAAACCATCCACACATGAACTTTGAACTTGAATAAATATAAGTTTTCTTGAAAAATAAAGTTATAAACTTGTAGATCTAAGGATCTATGAGTGGGTTTTCGGAAGAACCAAGTGAAAAATACTAGTTTTGTTAAAACCCGGATCTTGTATGAACTAAAATCATTTTTAGTAAGTAAACAAGTGTATGAACACTTGTGTAACAAGAAAATTCCACAAAGAAATATTTTTGGAAAATATGACTAGAAGTTGTGAAAATACACATTCTTTAAAAATAAAGTTTTTAAGAAACTAATCATATTTTTAAAGATAACAAGACCTGCTAAATATGTTAGTAATTTACTACATATTTTTACAAACTTTCGAGTTCACAAATTTAGGGTTCATGATTATTTTTGGTCAAGTTTGATGATTAAAGATTGTATATTATTGGTTGGTAAATTGTTTGAATGATTTTTACAAAAGAAAATGATATGCTAAAAAGCATGGACACCTCCACTTACAAAGGAAACTCAGGCGAAATTTTTCTAGAATTTTAACACTTAGAAATATTTTTCTAACAAGTATTTACAAATATATTTTTAACTTTATTTTCGAAATAAACTTCGCCATGATTTTTATTACAAAAATATTAAAGTGCCGGAGGTTGATTTTCGTAAATAAAATTTGATAAATATATATTTAGAATATATATTTATTACTAAAACTCTTGTGTGATTAGTTGTTTATTTTGAGAACTAGTTATATTATTTTTAGGGTAAAAATAATATAACTTATAACACCATGATATTTCGACTCCAGAATAATACTAAAACTCCCACAAAATAAATATTTAAGTTACACCAGTATTGTTATTACAACGCGAACTCTAAAATGTAACTTATGTATATTTTGGAAAATACCCTTATATGTATATGTTGATAAGTATTATTTTGGAAAAAGTATAATGTAAAATATAATATTTTTGGGAAAAATATGTATATTTTGGAATTAAAATATTTTAGACAAGTGGTTAAAGATATATTTTCTAAGTGGGACTTAAAATATATTTTTCGGAATTATAACGTATACATGTATAAAAAAACCCATCCTTGGCAAGGAAAAATAAAATAATTAAGAAGTGTGAATACGGAATAGTTACCTAACTATTTCTCCAAAAACGTTAAACCCTAAGCCAAGGCACAACCATCCGTCTAATAGGCATTAGTACGTGTAGGTCGTCACGCAGTAGGTTGAGTTGAAGACTTACGTTTCGGGATACGCACTTCTGTGAGTTCATGTCCCCCTTTTCTCTTAACTGTTTTCAGTTTTTATACTTCGGGGGTGGAATACATATTACAGTAATTACAGACACTTTTATACATGGTATGGTTAGCTTAAGGAGGGTATACTACTAGATCATGTGAGTGGGTAGGCGGATACTTGAGGCCATTAATCCTCGTTGTAGGACCGAGGGTCATGAGTGATAGATCTATTTGGGTGTAGCGAGCCCAACTCCTGAGTCCACTGTACGGACCATGGGGTAACTTTGAGCCCGACGCAAAAATCTGCTAGGTTTGAGTCTTCCTGCATCTCTTCACACATATCATTGGCTTTGCAACCCAGTGGTGATCTCTTTTTCCTTAATTGCTACATACCAGAGATTTTTATACATACTACAAAGGTTTATACATACTCACTTTTGCATGAACTCGCTCAACGTTTGTTGATTTTTCAAACTACATGTATTTCAGGAAATTAATGGATCTGGCCAAGTTTGCAATGATGATTAAGCTGCGTAGGGAGTAATGATGTCATCCGGGTTTAGGAAGTGTGACCCTTGCCTGGACGGGTTACAAGTCTTAAACCATGTTTTTATTTCATGTCTTTGTGGTGACGTATGAACATGTTTTATTTATGTCAAGGTTGTATGTTGTTTCACGTGTCGACTTTTTAAAACAATGTTGTTGTGATAACGTTTAAAACTTGATAAATGGATGACTATCATGCGTTTTACTTTCATATAGCATTGTTGTGGTTGTGCTATGGTATTAAGAAGTCACACCAAATAAACCCACGCTTCCGCAAAAGCCAGGGTGTGACATATAAAGACCTAGTATTTCAGAAAGAGGGATCCTTCAAACAAGATTTCAGGGGTTACCTATATATCCAAGTAGTGTTCCCCACGAAATAAGCAAGTAAGGATTTTTGGTTTATATCCCGAACAAACCTACTAAATGTGTAAAAACCTATCGACACATTATCAGCGAGACTGTTTAAGACATTTAAACTTTTCATATCTTTAGCATACCGTAACTGTCAAGCCAATGTACTATCATTTTCCCTTTTTACACAAGCTCTTTTCTAGTTTTCTATTGTTTTTGGATTTTGAAAATATCTCATGTTTTTGTATTTTTGAAATTTTTTACTGTTTTTGTATTTTCTAAAAATATTACCCTACTCTCCCCCTAAATACCAAAACCGGTAAAAAATCGACAAACCATTGCAGATTGCTTCTCAACATCATCTACAATGTCTCCTTCATCAACGTCAATAATCTCCTCCAACACCGATAAAAGCTTCATACCGTTCAATTTTAACAAATATTGAAAACGATTTTTGTCAAATGCTTTGGTATCTAAATCAGCTTTTTGTTCGTCAGTGTGGATTTTCTCAATTCGTATCAACTTCTTCTCGAAACAATCTCGAATGAAGTGATGACGAATTTCTATGTATTTTGTTTTAGCGTGATGAACAGGATTTTTAGTAATGTTTATCGCTGCCTCATTATCAACAAAGATAGGGGTGTTGAGAAATTGCAAACCGTAGTCGCGCATCTGTTGCTGGATCCACAAGATCTGAGAACAGCAACTGCTTGCAGATACATATTCAGCTTCACATGTGGATAAAGCCACAGAGGTCTGCTTTTTGCATTGCCAGGTAACCAATCTTGGTCCGAAAAACTGGCACCCCGCTGTTATTGATTTAGCATTAACTTTGCAGCATCCGAAATCGGAATCGGAATAACCTTCGAGCATAAAATCGCCTTCTCTTAGATACCACAACCCCAATGATGGAGTTCCTTTCAGGTAGCGTAATATCCTTTTCACAATCACCATATGCGAAGCTCTAGGATTAGACTGAAATCTTGCTGCGAGGCAGGTTGGATACATTATATCGGGTCTTGAAGCTGTCAAGTACATCAGCGATCCGATCATGGAACAATACAACGTTTCATCTACCTTCTCTCCGGTGAGATCAGGGTTTATCCCATGGTTCGTTGCTAATGGGGTGGAAGCTGGAGTAGAACTTGACATCTCGAATTTCTCCAAGATATCATGAACGTACTTCGTTTGATGTATGAAAATTCCTTTAGGTAGTTGATCAACCTGCAATCCCAAAAAGAATTTCATCTCACCCATCGATGACATTTCAAATTTCTGCTTCATAACTCTTTCGAAATCTTTGCACAAATTTTCATTTGTAGACCCAAATATGATGTCGTCCACGTATATTTGAACTATCAGAAGATGTCCGTCGACCTCTTTGGTGAAGAGAGTAGCATCCACTTTTCCACGGATGAAGCTGTTGGCTAGTAGGTGTTGAGACAATGTCTCGTACCAAGCTCTCGGGGCCTGGTGTAAACCATACAGCGCTTTATCCAGCAAATAGACCTTGTCTTTGTAGATTGGATCGGTGAAGCCCAGTGGCTGTCCGACATATACCTCCTCTTTTACCATCCCATAGAGAAATGCCGATTTAACATCTAGCTGATAAACTTTGAAATTTTTCCAAGATGCAAATGCTAGGAAGATTCTGATTGCTTCTAGTCTCGCAACTGGAGCATATACTTCAATAAAATCTATACCCTCCTGCTGACTGAAACCCTGGACTACGAGTCAAGCTTTATTATGAATAATAACCCCTCGATCATCTCTCTTGCACTTGAACACCCACTTGGTGTTTATCTTCCTTTGACCATCAGGCAAATCTACTAATTTCCACACTCCTAACTTCTCAAACTGACTCAGCTCCTCTTGCATCGCATTTACCCAAGAATCTTCAGTAAGCGCCTCCTTATAAGTTCTTGGTTCAATCTGAGAAATAAAACAACTATGTGAAAACTCAGTTTGTAACGGAGCAACTGTTGAATAAAAACAAGTAAGGCCTTGGTCAATTTGACGTCTAGTGCGAACGCCTGATTGTAATTCTCCAATGATCAGCTCTTCTGGATGGTATGAAAGAGTTCTCGGCATCACTTCACCTGGAACATCTACCTCGCCTTCCAGATTAGTAACATTTTGATTTGCACCTTGTTCAGTGACTGGAATAGTTTGACTTGAAAACTGGATCTGCTCCCCCTCAAAATCTGAATCACCATGATCAAATACAGGCATATTATCAGATTCTTGATTATCGTTGACTGTCGTCTGATTGTCTTGAGCAACTTCATTTTGTTGAATATCATCATGTTCTCCAGCATTGCTTGGACCGGCTACGTCATCATTGGAAGCTTTTTGACGTGTAGAATACTCAGCTGGGAATCTTTCTTGAGATTCTTCATACTCTCTCAAAATATCTAACTCGTCAAAGAAATCCGTTTCTTCTTCTTCTTCTTTCATGTCAAACGAATCCCACAAAGTGTCATAGTGAAAACGCCATGAGTCGCCTGGATTCTGTGGTGGCATTGTGTGACCTTGGCATTCAACATTGTGTGCTTCAATAATCCGCTTTAAGCTTGGAACAAAGACTCGCTTTAATGGACTTGAGTAACCCACGAAAATTCCTTCAATGCTCTTTGCACCAAACTTTCCAAAAGGCTCTAGAACTGTACAGGGAGACCCAAACGGTTCAAGATACTTCAAGTTAGGTTTGCGGTTATTGATCAACTCAAAACACGTCTTGTTGAATTTCTTTACTGTGAGAACCCGGTTGAGCGTATAGCATGCGGCTGATACTGCTTATGCCCAAAAGTTAACAGGTAGTTTGGAATCAGCAAGCATCGTCCTGGCCGTTTCGATTAGTGTCATGTTCTTTCTTTCAGCTACTCCATTCTACTGTGGTGTGTAAGGAGCACTAAATTCATGCAATATACCTCTTTCATCACAATACTCTTCCATCTTGTTGTTCTTAAACTCTGTACCATTATCACTTCTTATTCTTCTGATACGCCTTTGGTACAAATTTTCAATTTTTCGGAACAACGCCATCAAACTATCAAACATCTCATCTTTTGTCTTCAAAAATGATACCCATGAAAATCTGGAATAGTCATCAGTTACTACAAGACAGTAGAGTTCCCCAGTTATGCTTTTGACATTTATTGGACCAAAAAGATCCATATGAATTCTCTCTAACGGTCTTGAAACTGAGTTGACTTTCTTTTGAGGATGTGATTTCTTTTTCTGCTTGCCTTTAATACAGCTAATGCACTCCCCTTCCAGATGAAAACCTTTCACATGAACACCAGTAACTAAGTCATTATGCACCAGATGATTCATTTTTCGTAAGTGAATATGGCCCATCTTTCGATGCCATAACTTTGACTCTTTTTCTGTTGCTCTTGACATAAAACAGTGAGCCTGACATTTTGTAGTAGTTGCTACACTCATGTCTAATACATACAGATCATTCACTCTGGGCGCTCTCATGATAACCCATTCTTCAGGAACAACAAATCCTGGTTTCAAGATCAAACATTCTTTGTCTATAAAGTGCGTTGTATACTTACGATCACAAATCTGAGAAATACTTAGAAGATTGTTTTCAAGCTCGGCGATGTAGTTAACTCTCTCAAACGTGACAATACCATTAGATAGAGTTCCCTCAACAACTATTCTACCACCTTGGTTTCCCGCAAATCCCACATAACCTCCATTAAACCCACGAACATCGTACAGTTGGGTCTTCTTCCCCGTCATGTGCCGAGAAGCTCCACTATCCATAATCCATCGTGAAACGGATCTTGGAAGCTCCTGCACATATCACAAACATTTAGTTCGAAGTTGATGCCACCCAAGCCTCTTTTGACTCAGGTAACTTGACATTGATGTGAGTTTTTGTAGTGTAAAGTGGTGGAAAATTCTTATCATCCATCTTTAAGCTTTCCTCAGATCCAATCTCAACCTTTTTGTATAAGAAAAATTTGTCGTTTTGAGAAGGTTTACTAGATGATTGGTCATTCTTTGGTACATTTTTCTTTTCAAGTTTCTCATAGTAATCCAAAAGTACATACATCTTCTTATTTGAAGACGATGGTTTTGCAATCTCAGACACCTTTGGTTTTGGAGAACATGATTCCTTTACCACTGATTTTAGCTTCCATGTTTGTTGAGATGATGCAACCCGTTTATAAAACTTGTCATTTTTAGTTACCACATTCTTAACAGGTTCAGTTTTAGATTTTGTATTTTCATTTTTCAAACCTCTTTTCTCAACAACCATTGGAGCTTTGCCTTTTACATCACCTTTCTTTCTCAAATTCTCAACAACCACAGTCTTAGACTTCAAGTTGGTACACTTTCGTGCAATATGTCCAACTTGATTACATTTGAAACATGTACGAGTATCAACTACCCGACTTGTGCCTTTGGACTGAGGTTGTGAGGCCCTCTTCTCAAAAAATTCCTCATTAGACTTTGAAAAAATCTCAGATTCTTCATCAGAAAGTGAACTTGAACTCGAAACAAACACCTTTTTCTCAACAAACTTCTTGGTTTGAAAGTTTCTTCTTTGATAATTCTTACTACCCTGATATCCACCCGTCCATCTGTTTTGTTTGTTGTTATAAAAACGCGGTGGTACAACAGGTTATTTATAGTAAGCTTTGTCTTTTTCAAAATTCAATTGCGTCTTTGAATTTCTCAAACCTTCAATTTCCGAAATATCAATCTCAATCAATTTGAAAACATTTTTCAATTTCCCCACATTCACATTTTCCAAAGGAAATTCAAGATCCGAATACAACTTATCAGATCACGCCATCTTATACATCACAACAGCAGGTTCATCATATAAGTTGTTTTTGGACTTTGATTTCAGATTGTATTTGTCCAGAAAACATTCATCATTCTCCACTGAATCACTATCAGATTTTAGAACATTTTCAACAACATTTTTAACCACTTGAGACTGAATACTATCATCAGATGATGATGAAGAAAATGTAACATCAATTGTGTCTGGAAGTTTAATTTCATTTTCATCTTCATCATTAACCAACCCTGAATTTTTCTTTGAATAATTGTTTAAAACAGGTGGTGGAACTTGGTGAAACCCAACCCCAGTTCCATCAAAGTATACATCTTCGCCTGCTTTGTTCTTCCCAATCGGTTTAGGAACAATATGTTGAAGAACAAAACTTGCGGAACTGTAACTGTTCAGTTTCAACTGGATGCGTTCATTTTCAATTTTAGCTTCTTGAAACTGAAGCTTCAACTTAGCAATCTCATCCAGTTATTGGTTGATTAACTCTTCTTTAACCCTAAGAACTCCTTTTAATTGCACATTTTCTGTACATGTCTTACCATTTCTTTCATCAGAATCTTTCACCGTTCGTTTTAGCTTCTCAAAATTTTCTGAAAGTTGACGATTTTCATGAATCAACTTTTCGTTTTCTTTCCTAACTTTTTCTACTTCAATTTTATCATTTTCGATTTTCTCAGTTAGTTCTTTTATGCGATCATTTGAATCTTTTAACATTTTATCACGGTTTAAGATCTGATCCTCCACATCTCTGACTCTTTTTGTCAGATCCTCAATCTTTTTACCACTGTAACAAGTAATTGTACTACAAACCTTGCAGTTTTTCATGCAATTTTTGCAGTCGCTCTCAGTTTTATCTTTCGTACCTGACTCATTAATAGAATCATTCTGACTGACCTTGTTTTTGGACTCAGTGCCAGAACTAGAAACTACCTCTAGTTCTTTCGCAGTGAACACTTTGTCAGCCATCTTCTTCAAATTCTCAGCGGTAAACTCTTGTGTTGTATCAATAATCCCATTATCAATTTTCTTTGATTGCTGCTCTTTCTCCTTTTCTTTTTTTTAAGCTTTTTCTTCAGCTTTTACTTCAGCTTCTCCTCCTCCCCCACCATTCTCTCTGTTTGGCTTCTTCTTCTTCAGCAATTTGTTTGATGAGAGCTTCAAGATCAATTGTGACACCTGTGTCACTTCAACCATCAAACAAATTACAAACCAATGAAATATTGTATTTCATATTTGGGATTTGTAAAAATATGTGTATCATTTGCACATATCAACTCTTGTTCGATTTCAAGCTTTAAATCGCTTTCTGGAGGGTTATACGCGCTCTGATGCGTAAATATAACTAGTTTAATGCAACGAACACTCCGGAATAGTGAAATAGGCTTAACATACCTTAAATAACCTCCATATAACTTAGAAATAATTTTTGTATGGTTTGGTGTGTTGAAATCAAGTTTGTTCGATCGCAGGGACTAATTGTGTCAAACTGCGAAACTATACTGATTTGTATAGTAACGAACATTCCGGAACTTGATCATAAGTTAAATATGCCCTAAATATCCTTCACATAGCTTAGAAATAGGCTTTGAAGTGTTTTGTGCGCTAAAATAAACTTTCATGATCAATAGGGACTAAAAGCGTCAAAAAGTGCACAAGTTTGCATTTTCGCGCATAACTTACGTTCTGAATATATATCCGGACATCCAAAAATTTATGTAAGCATTAAAATATTTTATTTTAGTGTTTGGCATGATAAAATTCCATTCGTCGCTTAATTTGGATCGTTTTTGCGTTCGTTATGACTTCCGTCGTAATTAACCGAACAACGCAACCGTACGGCCAAAGGATCCGACATCCGAGATGTTTTTGAGCATATTTTAAGTTCCCTATACTTTAACTTCATTTTAGAGCTTTGAAATGGGGTTAACGGGGCTTAAACGTGTCAAAAACGCATCAAAAACCAAGTTTGGGGCTTCAGGGACTAAAACTGCCATTTTTGAAACTTGCTGGCCTGCACAAGGCTTACGGACCGTAAGCCTGAGAACCATACGGTCCGTAAGGTGTCCCCAGTTCAGCAGAATCTGCATTCCAGCCATTTCCAGCCTGTTCCAGCTAACTCCAGCTCTTGCATATGGTTTTGAGCATTTCTAGGGGCTCCCCTGGTTTTGTAAATCTATGGGCTTGATGTGTACGGCTGTGATTGAAACTCGGTTTTCAAGAAACGATCCTAACGGTTCTATGAAAACTATAAATACCCCTCCATAGTTCACTTGCAAACCCACAAAATCTTATCTGAAATGCTCTAAGTTGAAGCCATTGCTTCATACCTGAGCTACTTGGATCAAGATTTACTTGCGGGGACCCTTTGTAAGTGTTCCTTCGTTCTTTTTATGCGTTTTTAGCTTGAAAGTCAAACTGCGTTTGACTTTCTGCATTGACCAGTTTATGATCAATGCGAAGTTCGTTTGAACTTCATAACGTGAGCGTAATCACGATGGTTATAGTCCCTAGTGACTATACCTACTGATTACCACGTTATCTCGGATTAGTGGCGAGTCGTAGTTTCGGCCAAAATGCGCATTCTTGCGTATTTTGTAACCAAACTACTTTTAGGTATCAAAACCGTTTGTTTTGATACCAAACCTGTTTTCTAACTTAACTAAACATGTTTCGACATGTTTAGCTCGTCACTTTTTAGATTAGTGCTTGTGTAGAGTTTGTAAGTCAAGCGGACTAAACACCCGCTTAGACTTACGAACTAGACCCGTTTGGTCGATCTTTAGGATCCGACCAAACACATTAGGTGACCATAGTTGTATAGGGAATAACCTTCCGAGGTTATACCTTATGGTCACCTAGTTTAAGTAGTTGTATGATAGGTAGTTTATATGCCTTAGGTAAATTACCAAAATACCCTTTTCATGTGTAATTGGTAATTAAGCATATGTAACCTAAACTTTTGTCATTTAACTGATTATGTAACATAATTAAGTATGTTAGGGCATATAATACTTGTCATAGGACTAGTTAGGCGGTCTGAACGCGTTATACGCGAACGATGCGTTAAAGTAGCATAAGCTACCTAAACGGGTCGTGATGGGTCGTAAGCACTTAGGTTAGGTTTCCTTTTTAGGATGTAGGCTTTGTTAGACCATATTATATGAGTTCCTATACTCATTTGGTTTACGAAACCTCATCCTATCCGATCTTCCGAATTAGGTCCGGTTTATTTATGTAGTTACCTATATTAGGCACCGTTTGATTTCCGGGACTCCTCTAGCTTGCTTGGTAGTTGTTCAAGACTTCTAAGCACTCTCAAGTGAGTACATAGACCCCTCTTTTACTGTTTTCAAACTGTTTTAGGGTGAAGCATGTGTACCTATCTGTTATTTTCATGTTTCCAAAAGTATAATTGATTATACATATTTGTACTTATCTTTTTTGCAAACTGAATGATTGTCTATGATTTAAACTCTAATTTTTCAAATATTATGAAATAAATGTTTGGAATAGTACTTATTTTGTTCACCGGACCGGTTGGTAGTATGATATAGCGCTATAGGATTTGACACCCCATTCCTGTTGTCATGGAATGTCTGAAACCAAGTTGTTTCTCCATCCAAATAGGGATTGCCTTTGTGGTATTCCTATAGTCTCAAAGGTGTATTTTGATGCACTAGGTCTGAATGAATTCTTAAGTCACATTATTTTTGTATATTAAGTTATACTCCCAAAAGTATAGTTTGATATGCTCTCATATGTGATATCGTACAAAACCAACATATATTTTGTTAAAAATCTAAAACATAGTTTAATATGTTATTTGTAATCCAAAGCATAGTTTAATATGTTATTTATAAATCCAAAGTATACTTTTGATATACTACTGAAAATTATTATTTTAAACAACTAAGGTATATTTAATATACTATTTATCTAACGATTGGGTTTTGGTTAGTGTTTAGATAACGGGACGGGTGTAATGTGATGAAAACATGGTAGATACGCCGTTGGTACTTCTTATATATAAGTGTTTTCATTGCATTACATACCGTGGCGTTATTTAGTACAACTGGGTTAACGGTTTTGGAACTGAAATATATTTTAATATATTGCTTATTCGACTTTCTTAAAACCAAAGTATATTTTTATATATACTATGAATCTTTTTATCAAAATACTGTTTTTCAAACAATATATTTTTATAACAAACTTATTCTACTTACTTCTTTAATTTCCTATGTATTATTATTTTATATCATCTGATTTCTTATAAATGAATTATAAAAGAAAACCTTTTACAAGGATCATGACTTCTTTTATTAAAACTTTTTCTTTAAACTCATAAGTCATGAATCCTAATTACAATAAAACCTATGTATCTCACAGGCATTTTTATGCTGACGTACCTATTTTTACACATGTTTCAGGTGCTGCTTTGTGATGATTGATGATATATGCTGCACTTAGGATGGACTCATGCCTTAGCGACTTTAAAACTTGAAAGATAATAGTTGTACTTATTTGATTGTATTAAAAAAATGAGTTCATTTATTCAATAAAACAAAATTATTTATTCCATGGTTATGAAACAATGATTCTGTTACAACACTCCCCGACGTTTCCGCCACGTTTTGTTGTTTTACGTGGTCGGGGTGTGACAGAAAAGTTGGTATCAGAGCCAATGGTTATAGGGAATTAGGTTATTAGTGATGCTTTGACCTAGACTATAACCTTCATAGGACCCTAACGCGAGTTATCTTGTGTTTAGTCTTAAAACAATACCGTCACTTATCCTTAGGTGACAACCACAATAAGAGCACAAATTTTGAATCCTGCTTTGAAAACTAATCATCTGTTCTAGGATGATTGATTGTAAGGTTTTGAACCTTCAAAGTTTTCAAAATCTCGTCAAAGTTTGGTCTAAATAATGTGAACACGTGCAAACTGGAAGGGGTGGGTGCCTGTACCCTGGGTCTTCTGTCTAAGGCTAGAGTGTTCGTACAAATCCGTAGTATCAGACCAGTCACTCTTACCTGGGAACTCTTGGGGTGAGTGTCCACTTATAGGCGAGCATGTCTTCGCGATACATTATATTGACCCATTTACTTTGATTAGTCACCGTCTCATTTGTTTGCCTTAGGTAACAAACAAATGATCGCAATTTTATGCATTGTTATTCTGTTTTCATTTCCCTTGTTTCCTCCCATGTCTCCCATTTTCTTCATGGTGCCTCTTCATCGCAACAACAATGTCCGAACTAGGTGCTGCAATTGTCCATCAATTAGGCGTCGTACTACCAGAAGGCCGTTGATTTAGCTATCACCGTGACTCGTCTCAGGGATGAAGCCATACAAGGGAACTGCTCCTTAGAGCAATCAATGCCACCGTCATCATCCGAATCAAATACCTTGTTTCAAATGTACCCACGGTGGACGATGGGGACATTTGGTTAACATGTGCCGCTTTGCAATCCAAAGCAAAGCTGTTACAAATCCTGCTGCTGCTCAACCTTCAAACTCTGCTTCATATGTCACCTGGCATATCTAGCGCCTCAACCTCATGAACTTTCTACCTTGTGTATTGTCACACCCCGACCGCGTAAAACAACAAACCGCGGCGGAAACATCGGGGCGTGTTGCGACAGAATTAATTGTTTCCTAACCATGGCATACAAAGTTGTCTTTTATTTATAAACAAAGGTGTTACGTTGTTTCAAACAGGAAATTTAAAAGTTCAGAACATAATTAAACATAGTCTATCTTATTTGAAAGTCTCTAAGGCACAGGTCCGCCCTAGTATCATGATCAACATCCTATGGAAAAGCACCTGAAAACACATGTGAAAATAGGTACGTCAGCATAAAAATGCCTGTGAGATACATAGGTTTGTGAAAATAGGATTCATGACTTGTATTTGAGAAAATGTTTAGTCATGAACCTTGTAATTTGCTTTGTCTTGTAAATCATTTGAATAACAATAAGATCAGATGATATGTATAAGTAAATGTCAGGTTAAATAAATAACCATGTAAAAATGTGTTTGTATAAGATAAGTTGTTTGTAAATCAATGTCTTGTGAAAAGTATGTTATTTGTATAAAATGTTCTATGTCTCAAACTGAAATGATTCAAATAACGTTACGACATGTAATACCATACAAACACTTATATATAGGAAGTACCAGCGGCGTATCCACCATGCTTGTATCATATTACACACGCATCGTTACTTAATCACTTAATCAACCAAACCAACCAATGTAAGAAGTCTATGTTTAAATCAATTGTCAAAAGTGTTCGTGTCAAATGTAAATCATGTCAAAATGTCTATGTCAAATATCCATGTCAAATGTCTATGTCAAATATCCATGTCAAATGTCTATGTCAAATATCCAGGTCAAATGTCTATGTCAAATATCCATGTCAAATGTCTATGTCAAATATCCATGTCAAATGTCTATGTCAAAATGTCATGTATGGCAAGTGAAATGTCTCAACTAAACCATATGCACAAAAACAAAGTATTGAAGTAAAACTTGGTTTAAATCAAAGTTATGTTTTGTGTAAATGCATGCAACTATTTAATATGAACATTTATGCGGTATTGTGAATATGCATACATCCAAGCCTTTCGACTGTGGTGATAAACCCTTTAAACAAATTAAAGGTCTATCTGTCTTTATAACATCGAATTCGGTCATTCCTTTCTGTCCCCTTTCCCTGGGATGTCCGGAACGGGAGTTGTCAATTCCTATGGTACCACTACCTACTAACGAACGGCATGATCGGTGTTAATGAATGTATTGTCCCATGTAAACAAACCAAATGTCATACCAAAATGTAAGCATGTGAAAATAATGCACTAAGTATGTAATCAAATGAACATACATAGCGTGAAATGTCATGTAAAACGATGTACTAAGTAATGCACACAATGGCACATCTAGCAGGAAATGTCATGTAAAACAATGTACTAAGTAATGCACACAATGGGCACACCTAGCAGGAAATGTCATGTAAAACAATGTACTAAGTAATGCACACAATGGGCACACCTAGCATAAGATGAAATGAAATCATGTACTATAATGTACTAACGAATATAGCATGTATATGATGTGAAAACAGGAAAGCATGAAAGTAACAAGTAGGCACATGTGTTCCACCCCAAAACAGTTTGGAAAACAGTAAAAGAGGGGTCTATGTACTCACTTGAGATTGCTCAGATGTATAAAGATAATCACCAAGTAATGCTAGAGATCTCGGAATCAAACGGCACCTAATATAGGTAACTATTTTAATAACCGGACCTTAATCGGATGATTGGATAGAATGAGGGTTTGTAAACCAAACGAGTGTAAAGACTCGTGTCATTTGGTTTAACAAAGCCTACATACTAAATGAAACTTAACATAATTGTTTACGACCCATTACGACCCGTTTAGGAAGCTTATGCTACTTTAACGTGTCGTGCGCGTGAAACGCGTTCGGACCGCCTAACTAGCCCTATGACAAGTGTTATATGCCTAAACATGTTACATAATCAGTTATGTGACAAAGGTTTAGGTTACATATGCTTAATTACCAATTATACATGAAAAGGGTATTCTGGTAATTTATCTAAGGCATATAAACTACCTATCATACAACTACTTAAACGATGTGACCATAGGGTATAACCTCGGAAGGTTATTCCCTACCTACTATGGTCACCTAATGTGTTTGGTCGGATCCTAATGATCGACCAAACTGGGTCGGGTTCGAAGGTATAAGCGATTTATTAGATCGCTTACCCTACGACCCTAGACAACGTGGTAATCAGTAGGCATAGTCCCAAAGGACTATGACCATCGTGATTACAATCACGTTGCGAAGTTCAACCGAACTTCGCATTGACCATTACTGGTCAACGCTGAAAGTCAAACAAAGTTTGACTTTCGGACTCGAAAAGCAGTAAAAATAAGGAAAAGAACGAAAGAATACTTACGAAGGGTCCCCGAATGCTAATCGTGATCACAATAACTCAGGTATGAAACAATGGTTCCAACTTAGAGTCAAATAGATCAGATTCTTGTAAGAAATGAGGTTGGGGGTAATGGGGTATTTATAGTTTTCGGTGAACCGTTAGGATCGTTTCTTGGAAAAGGGGAAAAGATCTAGTCCGTACACTTGTCACAATGTTGTGGAAGCTAAATATGATCCTTATCTAGTGACTAAGCAAGTTTAGAACATGTGGAGGAGGATTAAATGGCTACAACTTGTGATTAAAAACATTTAATCTGGTCAGAAGGTGGGAAGCGGCCAGCTTTAGGATCAGCCAAACACAATGCGGGCCGCCTGAGGCTTCTGATCTGCATATATGTTTCAGAAATGACAGTTTCAGCCCCTGCACGTGTTTAAGGCCATTCCCGACACTTCTAAGGCCCGTAAAGCCAACTTTAAGGCCCTAAAATGTTGCCTAAACATTGTGGACATGAAACATGTTCAAAAATATGTCGGATGATGGTTCGTTTGGTCGTACGAACGCGATGTTCGCTTAATTACGACGGAATGCGCACAAGCGCGAAAAACGATCCAAATGACACGACGAATGGATTTTTCTTAAGGCGAACACTAAAATATAATGTAGTCATGCTTACATAAATTTTTGGATGTCCGGATGTATTCAGAACGTATGTTATGCGCGAAAGTGCAAACTTGTGCACTTTTTGACACTTTTAGTCCCTGAATGACCCAAAAGTTTATTTTAGCACACCGAACCCCTCGAAGCCTATTTCTAAGCTATGTAAAGGATATTTAAGGTGTGTTTAACTTATGGTTATGTTCCGGAATGTTCGTTACAGTTCAAATTGACATACTTTCGCAGTTTGTCATATTTAGTCCCTGTAAGCGAATTAACTTGTTTTTGCCATACCAAAGCCTTCAAAACTTATTTCTAAGTTATGTAAAGGTTATTTAAGGTATGTTGAGTATATGTTGATGTTCCAGAGTATTTCTCGCATTAAACTGAGTACGTTTACGCACTAGTTTGCGTATAACTCTCCAGAAAGCGATATAGAGTTTGAAATTGGATAAAAGTCAAAACATGAAAAATGTAAAACATAACAAAACAAACATTGTGATCAAATAACATTGTTTTATTGATAACAGAACTGTTCATAGTGATTACAAGCACAGTTGTTACATGTATCGACTTAAGCACGCCTAGTGCAAGGTGTCGAAACACCTCTCATTACACAAATTCCAAAATCCATATAGGATCTTTTTATCTTCACAATTAGATCTTTATGGATGATTATCGCTCAAATCGGAGCCCTTAATTGAATTATTCGTATGCCTTAATACGTATATTACGATTCAATAAGGATAAATCCGAATTCCTATTAAAGATCTTTCTATCTCTATAGTTAGATTCTTATGTTTAAAGTGCCAAATAAAATCCACGAATTGGATTCCTGGTGTGCTTTAAATATCTGTGTCCAAAGATAACAAACTAAAAATCAAGTTAATTAATTATGTGATTATGTGCTTAAGTGTTTTCTTATATGTTTTGTGTTTTTATGTGATCCATCCAAATCCTCATAGAATCTTCCATATCTTATATGAGGGATTCATAATAGGATATCTGAAGGTACGATCTTAAATCCTTAATGGACTTCAACGTTGTAGTTAAGTCCCATGGGTTATAAAGTACTATTCTATAATTGGACCCCCTTGAGTGGTCTAGTTAAACAGATTGATTTGAAAATCTGGTTAGAAATATCATGTGATGATATAATTGAAAAGATCCCTTTAAATGGTCTATTTAAGGAGATCGTACGACGGTCTAGTTAAGAAGATCATGTGTTGATCTAGTTAAAAACATCGTTCGTTGATCTAGTTAAAAAGATCCTTTGGTGGTCTAGTCAAGTCGCTTCATGTTTATTCAATTGATTTTTTCCCTACGCATTATGAAATGAACTGTGCGGACTGTGCAAGGAATTACGTAATTATGGAGGCCTACATAATTATGGAATTCAGTGCACAGAAACCACAGGAAGTTTTGTCGTGTGTTAAGACCTATAGTGACAAGAGTAATGATACGGGAGAAGTCTTGGACCTCGACCAATGTCATTTATTCTTACACTCCCCAATTCTGATTTCAAGCACACACACAAGTTTCCAATGATAAGTCTTCACGGGAAACGTTCTCCTGTCTATAGTTTGAAACTCCATGTTTTGCTACTACAAGGACTTCACTTTGAGGGTTGACAATTTCTCTAAGAACCCTATCATGGCCCAGAGTTCTACTTAGGGTTCCAGGGATTCATTAGAAAGCGAAAACATCACAGTTGTCCTCACAAGTTTCTCCTAAAATTAAATTTCGGGACGAAATTTCCTAAAGTAGGGGAGACTGTGACACCTGTGTCACTTCAACCATCAAACAAATTCCAAACCAATGAAATATTGTATTTCATATTTGGGATTTGTAAAAATATGTGTATCGTTTGCACATATCAACTCTTGTTCGATTTCAAGCTTTAAATCGCTTTCTGGAGGGTTATACGCGCTCTGATGCGTAAATATAACCAGTTTAATGCAACAAACACTCCAGAATAGTGAAATAGGCTTAACATACCTTAAATAACCTCCACATAACTTTGAAATAAGTTTTGTATGGTTTGGTGTGTTGAAATCAAGTTTGTTCGATCGCAGGGACTAATTGTGTCAAACTGCGAAACTATACCGATTTTTATAGTAACGAACATTCCGGAACTTGATCATAAGTTAAATATGCCTTAAATATCCTTCACATAGCTTAGAAATAGGCTTTGAAGTGTTTTGTGCGCTAAAATAAACTTTCATGATCAATAGGGACTAAAAGCGTCAAAAAGTGCATAAGTTTGCATTTTCGCGCATAACTTACGTTCTGAATATATCCGGACATCCAAAAATTTATGTAAGCATTAAAATATTTTATTTTAGTGTTTGGCATGATAAAATTCCATTCGTCGCTTAATTTGGATCGTTTTTGCGTTCGTTACGACTTCCGTCGTAATTAACCGAACAACGCAACCGTACGGCCAAACGATCCGACATCCAGGATTTTTTTGAGCATATTTTAAGTTCCCTATACTTTAACTTCATTTTAGAGCTTTGAAATGGGGTTAACGGGGCTTAAACGTGTAAAAAACGCATCAAAAACCAAGTTTGGGGCTTCAGGGACTAAAACTGCCATTTTTGAAACTTGCTGGCATGCACAAGGCTTACGGACCGTAAGCTTGAGAACCATACGGTCCGTAAGGTGTCCCCAGTTCAGCAGAATCTGCATTCCAGCCATTTCCAGCCTGTTCCAGCTAACTCCAGCTCTTGCAAATGGTTTTGAGCATTTCTAGGGGCTCCCCTGGTTTTGTAAATCTATGGGCTTGATGTGTACGGCTGTGATTGAATCTCGGTTTTCAAGAAACGATCCTAACGGTTCTACGAAAACTATAAATACCCCTCCATAGTTCACTTACAAACCCACAAAATCTGATCTGAAATGCTCTAAGTTGAAGCCATTGCTTCATACCTGAGCTACTTGGATCAAGATTTACTTGCGGGGACCCTTTGTAAGTGTTCCTTCGTTCTTTTTATGCGTTTTTAGCTTGAAAGTCAAACTGCGTTTGACTTTTTGCATTGACCAGTTTATGGTCAATGCGAAGTTCGTTTGAACTTCATAACGTGAGCGTAATCACGATGGTTATAGTCCCTAGTGACTATACCTACTGATTACCACGTTATCTAGGATTAGTGGCGAGTCGTAGTTTCGGCCAAAATGCGCATTCTTGCGTATTTTGTAACCAAACTACTTTTAGGTATCAAAACTGTTTGTTTTGATACCAAACCTGTTTTCTAACTTAACTAAACATGTTTCGACATGTTTAGCTCGTCACTTTTTAGATTAGTGCTTGTGTAGAGTTGTAAGTCAAGCGGACTAAACACCCGCTTAGACTTACGAACTAGACCCGTTTGGTCGATCTTTAGGATCCGACCAAACACATTAGGTGACCATAGTTGTATAAGGAATAACCTTCCGAGGTTATACCTTATGGTCACCTAGTTTAAGTAGTTGTATGATATGTAGTTTATATGCCTTAGGTAAATTACCAAAATACCCTTTTCATGTGTAATTGGTAATTAAGCATATGTAACCTAAACTTTTGTCATTTAACTGATTATGTAACATAATTAAGTATGTTAGGGCATATAATACTTGTCATAGGACTAGTTAGGCGGTCTGAACGCGTTATACGCGAACGATGCGTTAAAGTAGCATAAGCTACCTAAACGGGTCGTGATGGGTCGTAAGCACTTAGGTTAGGTTTCCTTTTTAGGATGTAGGCTTTGTTAGACCATATTATATGAGTTCCTATACTCATTTGGTTTATGAAACCTCATCCTATCCGATCTTCCGAATTAGGTCCGGTTTATTTATGTAGTTACCTATATTAGGTTCCGTTTGATTTCCGGGACTCCTCTAGCTTGCTTGGTAGTTGTTCAAGACTTCTAAGCACTCTAAAGTGAGTACATAGACCCCTCTTTTACTGTTTTCAAACTATTTTGGGGTGAAGCATGTGTACCTATCTGTTATTTTCATGTTTCCAAAAGTATAATTGATTATACATATTTGTACTTATCTTTTTGCAAACTGAATGATTGTCTATGATTTAAACTCTAATTTTTCAAAGATTAAGAAATAAATGTTTGGAATAGTACTTATTTTGTTCACCGGACCAGTTGGTAGTATGATATAGCGCTATAGGATTTGACACCCCATTCCTATTGTCATGGAATGTCTGAAACCAATTTGTTTCTCCATCCAAATAGGGATTTCCTTTGTGGTATTCCTATAGTCTCAAAGGTTTATTTTGATGCACTAGGTCTGAATGAATTCTTAAGTCACATTATTTTTGTATATTAAGTTATACTCCCAAAAGTATAGTTTGATATGCTCTCATATGTGATATCGTACAAAACCAACATATATTTTGTTAAAAATCTAAAACATAGTTTAATAAGTTATTTGTAATCCAAAACATAGTTTAATATGTTATTTGTAATCCAAAGCATAGTTTAATATGTTATTTATAAATCCAAAGTATACTTTTGATATACTACTAAAAATTATTATTTTAAACAACTAAGGTATATTTAATATACTATTTATCTAACGATTGGGTTTTGGTTAGTGTTTAGATAACGGGACGGGTGTAATGTGATGAAAACATGGTAGATACGCCGCTGGTACTTCTTATATATAAGTGTTTTCATTGCATTATGTCACACCCCGACCACGTAAAACAACAAAACGTGGCTGAAACGTCGGGGAGTGTTGTAACAGAATTATTGTTTCATAACACATGGAAATTGAAATATTGTTTTACTGATTAAAAGAGTTACAATGTCTTGACAATCAAAGAAACATAACATAAATAACTAGTCTTGCATCTTTTATTGTCGCTAAGGCCCAAGTCCGCCTAAGTGTATCTTGATAAATCCTAAGCATCATATCCTGAAACACATATGAAAATAGGTACGTCAGCAAAAAAATGCCTGTGAGATACATAGGTTTTGTGAAAATAGAATTCATGACTTATGTTTAAGAAAATGTTTAGTCATGAAACTCGTAATTTGCTTTGTCTTGTAAATCATTTGAAAAGTGATAAATAAACCAAATGATATATATGTATAAAAGAATAATACATGGTTAAGTAAATAACCAAGTAAAATGAGTTTATATCAGATAAGTTGTTTGTAACACAATGTATTGTTAAAAGTATGTTATTTGTATAAAATGTTATACGTCTAAATTGAAATGATTCAAATAACGCTACGATATGTAATACCATACAAGCACTTATATATAGGAAGTACCAGCGGCGTATCCACCATGCTTGTATCATATTACACACGCCTCGTTACTTAAATCACTTACTCAAACCAAACCACCAAAGTAAAATGTTTATGTATAATCAAATGTCAAAATGTTTGTGTGAAAACCATGTCAAAATGTTTATGTCTAATGTAATTCATGAATTATGTATATCAATGTCAAAATGTTTATGTCTAATGTAAATCATGAATTGTGTATATCAATGTCAAAATGTTTATGTCTAATGTAAATCATGAATTATGTATATCAATGTCAAAATGTTCATGTCTAATGTAAATCGTGTAATGTATATCAATGTCAAAGTGTTTATGTCTAATGTAAATCATGTAATGTATATCAATGTCAAAATGATTATGTCTAATGTAAATCATGTAATGTGTATCCAAAATATCATGTATGATAAGTGAAATATATCAACTAAACCATATGTAAAATGCACAAAAACAAGGTATTGAAGTAAAACATGGTTTAAATCAAAGTTATGTTTTGTGGAACAAATGCATGCTATACTGATATAAATATCTACGCGGTATTGTGAAATGCATACATCCAAGCCTTGCGACTGTAGAATAAACCCTAGCACAAAGTCTAAGGTCCACCTAGAAATGTATTCGGATTTGGTCAT
Source organism: Helianthus tuberosus (assembly GCA_030545235.1). NCBI lineage: Eukaryota > Viridiplantae > Streptophyta > Magnoliopsida > Asterales > Asteraceae > Helianthus > Helianthus tuberosus. The sequence continues at coordinate 787,571 of JARYGA010054168.1, forward strand.
TCCTTCCAACCAAACAAACCTAGGGTTTCAGGAATGGGAGTTGTCAAGTCCTATGGTACCACTACCTACTACCGAGCGGCATGATCGGTGTTAATGAATGTATATTGTCCCATTTAAACAAACCAAATGTCATACCAAAAATGTAAGCATGTGATGAATAACAAATGTACTAAGTATGCAACAAATGGACATACATAGCATGTGATGTGATGTAATGTAAAACAATGTACTAAGTATGCAAACAATGGACATACATAGCAAAAAATGTAATGTAAAACGATGTACTAAGTATGCACACAATGGACATACATAGCATAAAATGTAATGTAAAACGATGTACTAAGTATGCAACAAAGGACATACATAGCAAAAACACAATGAAATCATGTACTATAAGTGTACTATTGAACATAACAAGCATATGATATGAAAAGATGAAAAGCATGAAAGTAACAGGTAGGCACATGTGTTTCACCCCAAAATGTTTGGAAAACAGTAAAAGAGGGGTCTATGTACTCACTTGAGATTGCTCAGAAGTCCTAAGATAACCACCAAGCAAAGCGAGAGATCACGGAATCAAACGGCACCTAATATAGGTAACTATGTTAATAAACCGGACCTATATCGGAGGATCGGATAGAATGAGGGCTCGTAAACCAAATGAGTATGGGAACTCATGTAGTATGGTTTAACAAAGCCTACATACTAAATGAAACCTTACCTAAGTGCTTTCGACCCATTACGACCCGTTTGGGTAGCTTATGCTACTTTAACGCGTCGTTCGCGTAAAACGCGTTCGGACTGCCTAACTAGTCCTATGACAAGTAAAATATGCCTTAACATGTCTAATATTGTAGCCAAATCAGTTTAGATGTCAAAAGTTATGTTACATATGCTTAAAATGAATTTTGGCGGAAAAAGGGCATTTTGGTAATTTACCTAAGGCATATAAACTACCTATCAAACAACTACTTAAACGAAGCAACCATAAGGTATAACCTAGGAAGGTTATTCCCTATATACTATGGTCACCTAATGTGTTTGGTCGGATCCTAATGATCGACCAAACGGGTCGGGTTCGAAAGTATAAGCGATTGTTTAGATCGCTTACCTTACGACCCTATATAAGCACTAAACTAAAAGTGACGAGCTAAGCATGTTAAAACATGCTTAACTAAGTTTAGAAAACAGGTTTGGTATCAAAACAAATGGTTTTGATACCTAAGAGTAGTTTGGTTACAAAATACGCAAGAATGCGCGTTTTGGCCGAAACTACGACTCGTCACTGAGCCTAGATAACGTGGTAATCAGTAGGTATAGTCTCTAGGGACTATAACCATCGTGATTACGCTCACGTTATGAAGTTCAAATGAACTTCGCATTTACCATAAACTGGTCAACGCAGAAATTCAAACAAAGTATGACTTTTAACTCTAAAAGAATAAAAAGAACGAAGGAACACTTACAAAGGGTCCCCGAAAGCTTTGATTTCTCAAGTATTCTCAAGTATTAAGTGGGTATTACTTCAACTTAGAGAACTCTCAAGAATTAAAGTGGGTTTTGATCAAGGCATGGGGGGGGGTATTTATAGTTTTCGGAGAGCCGTTATGATCGTTCCTCGAAAACCGTGCTTCAATCTCCACCCTACACCTCAAGACCCTGGTTTTACAAAACCATTTGAGCCCATAGTATTGCCCAAAACCATGTGGAAAGGTGGAATAGGCCAGATTCAATGTTTCTGCATTCTGCTGATCTGGGGACTGCTTACGGACCGTAAGGGTGATGCCTTACGGTCCGTAAGCCATCAACTTTGGCAAAATGACAGTTTTGGTCCCTGTTATGCAATAAAGCCATTTCCGACACGTTTAAGGCCCGTTAACCCCATTTCAAAGCTCTAAAATGAAGTTAAAGTATAGGGAACTTAAAATGTGCTCAAAAATATCTAGGATGTCGGTTCGTTTGGCCGTACAATCGCGATGTTCGCTTAATTACGACGGAATGCGCATAAGCGCGAAAAACGATCCAAATTGCGCGACGAATGGATTTTTCTTATGCCAAACACTAAAATGAAATATTTTAGTGCTTACATAAATTTTTGGATGTCCGGATGTATTCAGAACGTAAGTTATGCGCGAAAGAGCAAACTTGTGCACTTTTTGATGCATTTAGTCCCTAAATGACCCAAAAGTTTATTTTAGCACACCGAACACCTCAAAGCCTATTTTTAAGCTATGTAAAGGATATTTAGGGTGTCTTTAACTTATGGTCATGTTCCGGAATGTTCGTTACAGTTCAAATTGGCTTACTTTCGCAGTTTGTCAAATTTAGTCCCTGTAAGCGAGTTAACTTGATTTTGCCATACCAAGGCTTTCAAAACTTATTTCTAAGTTATGTAAAGGTTATTTAAGGTATGTTAAGCATATGTTGATGTTCCGGAGTATTTGTTGCATTGAACTGGTTATATTTACGCATCAGTGCGCGTATAACCTTCCAGAAAGCGATTTAAAGCTTGAAATCGAACAAGAAGTGATATGTGCAAATGATACACATATTTATTCAAGTCCCAAGTATGAAATACAATATTTCATTAGTTTGGTATTTGTTTGACGATTGAAGTGACACAGGTGTCACAGTCTCCCCTACTTTAGGAAATTTCGTCCCGAAATTTTATTTAGAGGAAACTTTTGAGAGTTTGAAACATGAAGTTGAAAAGACCAAACAACACTGGTTAGAGTTCTTGAACTTCTAGTAACTTTAAATAACATCAAGCTTGCAATGTAGGAGGGACACTTATATACAAGTCTATTAAGCGTTATTGGTGCGTCCACCATACCTCCTGTACATTGTTCACATTTCGTTATTGTTGCCACTATCGGTTCTTACACATAATAAATCTTACTGTGGTTTCCGTGCACTGAACTTCGTAATTATGTATGCATCCATAATTACGTAATTCCTTGCATAGTCACGTAGTGCATCTTAAAATGTGTAGGGGAAGAAAACAAATGAACGAGCCTGTGATGATTGTGACTAGACTGTTGGTGCACTGAATGTCTGCTGACTATGTCTTATCGAGTCTTATGTCTAGATAGGTTGAATGAGTGTACAACAGTGTTGGAATTAGGGTTTAATCATGTTTTAGGTAACCTGTCCGTTTGAAGGGTGTCAGTCCGTTTGAATCGGGTCATTCCGTTTGAGTCATGTCCAGTCCGTTTGAAGGGTGCCTGTCCATTTGAAGAAGCATGTCCGTTTGAAGTAGTCCATTTGAAGCAGGCTGTGTCACCTTCAAACGGAATGGCTGGCATCTATAAATAGGGACATGTTATGCTCATTTGAAACGGACATGTATGTGTGTGTGAGCGAAGGTGCTGTCGAATTTTTGTCAGAATACATTGTAAAAGCTCACAATCAGTAATAGAAAGAAAGATTAAAAGGATACAAGCTGTTTGATGTTGTTTACTTTGATTCCGCCTCTGTAAACGATGATGAACTGCCTTTACTGACTATTTAGGGTCACAAACACGATCCAACAAGTGGTATCAGAGCTCAGGACGAGTAGTTCATACCAAATTCAACTTGATTACTTCGGATTCTCTCACTTCTACCTTTCTTTTCTGATTTGAACTAGTTGTCACGGTTAAAATGGCCTGAAACTTTCACATATCAAACGAAATACACTATTAACTAATCCTTGAAAATTTGAAACCAAAATTCGACCTAAAACTGATCGAAAACATCCATTCCGTTTGAAAATGTTCGTTAAATGCTGACGTCATCCGTTTGAAACTGGCTTCCGTTTGAAACTGGCTTCAAGTTTGAAACTGTCTTCAAGTTTGAAACTAGCTTCAAGTTTGAAACTGGCTTCAAGTTTGAAACTGGCTTCCGTTTGAAACTGGCTTCAAGTTTGAAAGTGTCTAAAAGTTTGAAAGTAGTTTCCGTTTGAAAGTGTCTAAAAGTTTGAAAGTGGTTTCCGTTTGAAAGTGTCTAAAAGTTTGAAAGTGGTTTCCGTTTGAGAAGAGCCATTTCGTTAGAAAGACTATATCGTTTCAACTATTCCTTTTCAACAGATTCCGTTTAAACTGATCATTTGTTTGTTTGTTTGCAGGTGATTTCGAGGTAATTCAAGGATATAAAATTATGGCAAAATCTGAACCTGTTCCTTGAAAAGACAACAGAACTGAAGAACAGAAGTATAATCACAGAAAGACGTTAGCCACGTACAGATTGATCAGAATATCTGGTATCTTGACCCCCAGGGAAACATTGCTATTGATCATAACACTCTTGATTTGGAAACCATAATCAAAGAGTATAAAGAAGAAGATGATTATTGGCAAAGGAAATGGTGGGGAAGCGGAGAAGAGAAAGAGAAAGAAAAAGAAAAAGATGAAACTTCAAAATGTGAAGTTGTGATGACTGAAGAAGTTGTGAAAGAAGCTGTTACGGAAAAACAGCAGGTTCTTGAAGAAGTAATTTCCGAGAAAGAAGAATCCAAGAAGAATGGATTTTCAAGTTCTGAAATTGTGTGCTCAAAATGTGACAAATCTGCAGCAGACAATGTTAAACTCTTGAAAGATGTGGAGAGCTTGACATTGGAAATCAAAAAGCTGAAATCTGAGAATGTTAAACTGTTAAATGACTTGAACAGTTTAACATTAGAAAATAAGGTTTTGAAAGAGAAAGAAAAAGATTTTGAAAGTAAAAAGAAATTTTTAGATAAAATTTTTGAAGATAAAATCAAAAGTTTTGAAAATGAAAAATAAAAAATTGAAAAAGAATTTCAAAGTCAAATAAAGATTCTTGAAGATGGGAGATCTGTTTTTAGCAGGAATAATATTGAAAAGCAAAAGGTAATAAATTCCCATCGTCAGACGATTATTCGACTTGAAAAAGAAGCTGAATGTGATAGAAAGAAAATCAAAGATTTAGAGAATAAATTGAAAAGTTTTGTGACTTCTGCATCATATGTTTGTCCAGAACCGATCAATTCTGTTCCAATAAGTGACAATGTCACAAATTTTGGCAAAGTCAAAATTGAAGATTGCGATGACAAAGCTGATGATGAAAAAGAAAAAGAAAAGAAAAGAAAAATATTTTTAGAATTACAAGAAAATTTTCAAAATACTGTTTTGCAATCTACTGAAATGGGTGAATGATCAAAGCAAAAACCTGTTAAGAAGATTGTAGAACAGAAACAAAAAGTTAAAAATTTGAAAATTTTTCAAAATGAAAATAAAAGCTCATCAGTTCAGTCATCCAATCATTATAAAAAACCACAAAAATATGAAAATAAAAACTCACAAAAAGTTGGTAATCAGTGGTGCAGGTTTGACCACAGTGCTCAAATGCCAAATCAAGAATACAAGAGGAAACATGAGTACTACAAGGCTAATCAATGCTTTGATCTAAGTGTGTGGTATGAAGACGGTGTTTGGTATGAAAGTAGTGAGAGGTATGATAACAGAGTGTGTTACACTTGTGGCTATCAAGGACACATTGCTGTTAACTGCCAAAGTCAGAGATTTGTAACAAGAAGGTGCTGTGAATGCCACATCAGAGGACACATTGCCAGAGATTGCCCAATGAGATCAAAGGGAAGATCGAGGGCTGAATCTCAGAAAATGGCAAAGAAACCAGTCAATGTCAAGCCCAAAGAACAGAAAGTTCACGAACCGAAAGTGAAGCTTTCACAAGGGCAAAAAGACAGACTGAGGAAGAAAAGAAAGAAGGCAAGAGAATACTTGGAGAAGATTTTGTCCTCGGATAAAACTGGTAATCCGAGAAAAAGTTCTGATGAATTACTTTCCTCAACTGCAAAGGCAAGCAAAACGAATTCATCAGATACAAATCTGAGGACAAACGGGAAAGAGAAAAGGAAGTTAAAGAAAGAAAAATTAACTAAGCAAAATGATAACCAATCAAAGAAAGTTAATTTTTCAGACAAAATCTTGATCAAGGTTTTCGAATATAAAAGAGACCGTGAAAGTTTATTCATTTCACAGGCTAATAAATTTGGAAAACCTAGATCTAGTAAGAATTGGGTACCAATGAAGGTTGGTGATGAATTTGTTTCTAAAAAAACAAAAGAGCCATCTTCTGGCAATGAATTTGTTCCTTCAAAAACAAAGGAGCCACGTGTTGGAAATGAATCTGATTTTTCAAAGTCAGACAAGCCATGTTCAGGCAATGATTCTGGTTTGTGAAAACCAGAAGAGCCATCTGTTGAGGTAAAAACTGTCAAACCCAAGAATGGTCAGGCTTGGGTGGATCTTTTCAAATGAAAAACCTGACTTGCCGGAGTTCCCAGGTTGGTAAGTGTGGAACAGGTATCGGTATCTTTCTTGAGAAATTCACAGGTTGGTAACTGTGATATTTCGAATTACAAAAGATTAATCAAGGACATTAAGTTATACTTGATTTATTTTTTCCGACAAGAGGTATTGTTGAAAACAATGTGATGAAAGAACCCCAAGTTTGTGAAAAGACAAACAAATCTAATTTTCCGGAAAAACCATTTTTGATTAAAACAAACTTAAGTGTTTTGAAATCATAATGGGAAAATAGTTTGTTGTCAGGGGGAGTTCTGATTGTTTAAGCCAAGTGAATGGCGATTTGAAGCAATTCGATATCGGTTGTCATTTAAAAAAAAAAAACAAACTGTACAGGTAGAGTATCAAAGTTTATTTTCAATTTTTCCTAGAAAATCAAAATTGAGGCATATTTTGATTTTAGGGGGAGAAAAATTTTTAAAAAATTAGAAAATTTGAGAATGCCAAAAACATTAAAAAAGAAAAAAATGAGTTTTGTTGTGAAAAAAGGAAATGATAGTAAATTAGTGGACTATCACAGCATGCTAAAGAAATGTAATGTCAAAAGTGATAAACGGTCTCACTGATGATATGCCAGTAGGTTTTTGCACATTTACTAGATTGTGACGAGATATAAACCTAAATTCAAACTTGCTTATATCGTGGGTAACATCTCTTGGATATATGGGTAACCCCCGAAATCTTGTTTGAAAGATTCCTTTTTCTGATATACTAGGTCTTTATACTCAGTGATGTCTGGGGTATTATTCCGGGACTTCTGCTGAATGGAAGTTCTGACCTAGTCCTCGAATAATACTTACCGCAATGCTTGAAACATAGCATCACCCTCAGCATATATGATAAGACAATAAAATTTCTAAGCAATGTTGTTGTAAAAAAGATCCTCTAAAGGGGACACACCCAAAAGTTGAGTCATGATCTCTCTGCTGAACGGTAGTTCTGACCTGAGCTCTCATGATTCTTCATAATTTATTCCCCTTACAGATATCATTTGTGTTATACTCACCTGTAAGACTGAATATTGGGATCTGGATACAGGAGTATATTCTGAGGTGGGACACGCGATTAAGTTTAAGTATCTAAGACATTAAACTCGTATCTCGAAGCAGTTGAACTTTATGTGAAAATTTAAGTGGACCAGTATACTGACAATCTAAGTGAATCGTTTAGAACTTAAAATGATTAAAGCTTAACGGTGTTGGTGATTTGTCTCATAAACTGATATGATCCTCTTACACAAACTCACAAAAATATTGTTTGTATATATTTCTTTACTGCATTTCTTTAAACTCAAAATCCAAAAAGATTTTAGTATGTTTTAGCATAATTTTTTTTTAAAAATACAAAAAGATTTTCGACAACTGATGTTGGAAAGCGGATTTTCAAAATTCCAAGTGCTAAACATGATGAACTATATTGGGTTGGGAAAATATGTTAAAAATTTTGAATATTATATACAAATGTTTTGAAAGATTGTGTGATTAGTTAATCAAGGTCATTCACTTGAACTTGATGTTATTATTACAGATTGATGAAAGAATGATTTCTACCAGTAAGTTTCTTAAATCTAAGTGTTATAAATTTGTGAAACTTATGTTGGGTAGAGTATATGCAGGTAACAGGAATGTAGTTTCCCATGGCAACGAAAAGTTAAAGTTTGAACCAGAATTTGAGCCCTAGCATTCCGAGAGGGGGAGTCTGTGAAAGGGGGAGTTAGAGTTCTGGATCAACAATCAAAGGGGAGATTGAAGATGGAGCTAGGTTGAGTTCCTGAACCTGTGAAGAAGGAGCTTTACAATGACAAAATTTAGAAAGAGACAAAGACTAAAGACTCGACGCCAAAAGACTTCGTCAACATCCAAGGGGGAGTCTGTTGGTGCACTGAATGTCTGTTGACTATGTCTTATCGAGTCTAATGTCTAGATAGGTTGAATGAGTGTACAACAGTGTTGGAATTAGGGTTTAATCATGTTTTAGGTAACCTGTCCGTTTGAAGGGTGTCAGTCCGTTTGAATAGGGTCAGTCCGTTTGAGGCATGTCCAGTCCGTTTGAAGGGTGCCTGTCCGTTTGAAGAAGCCTGTCCATTTGAAGCAGTCCGTTTGAAGCAGGCTGTGTCACCTTCAAACGGAATGGCTGGCATCTATAAATAGGGACATGTTATGCTCATTTGAAACGGACATGTATGTGTGTGTGAGCGAAGGTGCTGCCGAATTTTTGTCAGAATACATTGTAAAAGCTCACAATCAGTAATAGAAAGAAAGATTAAAAGGATACAAGCTGTTTGACGTTGTTTACTTTGATTCCGCCTCTGTAAACGATGATGAACTGCCTTTACTGACTACTTAGGGTCACGAACACGATCCAACAAGACACCATAGGGTCCCTTTTATTAAATCAATAAATGATTTTAATAGACAACCAAGGAGTCTTTTCAGCTTATATCATCACATGTCATTCTTAACCAGATTTTTGAATCAATCTTTTTTACTAGACCACTAAAAGGGTCTCTTGTGAATCATGGAATGGTACTATATAATCCAAGGGTCTTAACTATTACATAGAAGCCCATTAAGGATTTTAAGGTAGTACCTTTGGATATCCTACTATGAATCCTTCATATGAAGATATGGAAGGTTCTACGAGGATTTGGATAACGAAAATAAAACCACAAAAGGAAATACATAACACAAAATCACATAACCACAAAATTGTTTATCTTGATCTTTAATTTGTTATCATTTTGTTAATTTGTTTTTGTTAATTGTGCACATGTATTTAAAGCACTCTAGGAATCCATTCTGTGGATTTCATTTGGTACTTTAAACATTAGCAAGAATCTAACTATGAAGATAGAAAGATCTTAAAGAGAAAATTCGATTTCGATTATAAGGAACCGAAATGTTCGAATTAAGGTACACAAGGAATCCAATTAAGGAATCCAATTGAGATGCTAGATATGTCAAGGCGACATATGAAGCAGAATTTGAAGGCTAAGTCAATGTATGAGGTAAATATTTTTGAAAACTATGCGTGGGGTTCTTTCAAAAAAAATGTGTTCAATGTTTTTGAAACCTTATGTATAATACTTTTGAAATCATAAAGTAGGTGTACTAGGTAGGTATATTTATAAAATGTTTTAAAATCATGCGAGATGAAATTTTTGAATTTTTGTATGAGGTTTATGAAAATATGAAAAATGCTTTTCGAAATCATGCACTTGATAAGAAAATGTACTGTTTTTATATTGTTTTCAGACTATATGAAACATTTTGAAATTATGAAGGTTGTTTATGAAAACATAGCCAATGCATTCAAAAAAATTGTTTTCAAACTATATGAAATGTTTTGAGATCATGAAGATAGTTTTTGTAATACTTATACTATGTATATTGTTACGAAACCAGAATGAAATGATATGGGTACGAGATTGAACAAACCCTCAGTTATCTAACCAAGGATTTCAAAGGCACAAATGTGCAAAAGCACAATCACTCATAATGTCACTTTATTTTCTGTACTTTGTTTCTTAGAGCGAAACGAGTACTTAAAATTTTCGAGGAAATCATGAGCGATTATTTGAAAGAGAGAATCACAAGAGTAGTTTGTAAGGAACATAGTTCCTTAATACAGGTATTATAGAGAATTTCCATACACTCATGTAACTACACTTGTATATCAGAATTGTGAACAACAATTTATTTTTAAACAAAACAGATTGTTTCACATTACAAGAAAATAGAAGAAACAAACCCATAAGACAACAACATCTTCTAATCAGCCAACTGCTCATCCGTGGGTTGGATTTGCCTTAGCAAGCTTCGGGCATTTATTCACGAAATGACCCATCTTGCCACAGTTGTAGCACGATCCAGGCGGGAAGCGAGCTTGAGCAGGATTGGCTTGTGGTTGATTTGGACCACCTTGGTTCGGGTTACATCGATAAGAACTTGCCAGGTGACCAACTCGCCCACATGATACACACAGACGACATTGTAAGTGAGTTTGGTGATGCCCTTTACATTTGTCGCATATTGGTGCCGTTCCCGTGTATTGCATCTTAGTAGGTGGTGTTGCCACCCGGATGGGTCCTGCTTGATTTGGTACAGCTGCAGTTGAGCAAACCCTTGCTGTATGACCTACAAGTCCACAAATCTGGTATTTGCGGCACTTCACACTAGCATGATGATGAAGGCTACATTGGTTGCACAAGGGTGCAGTTCCGTTGTATGGCTTCCTAGCTGGTGGCCTTGCCACTTGGCTAGGTCCTGCTTGATTAGGTGTAACTGCTACGGGTTTCCTTGAAGCCTTACGCTTCCTTGATTTTGGTGCTGGCTTGACTTCTGCTTCCTTTGGTGGCTTTTGTGTGGCTTCATTGTTGAGACGAGACATGGCAATGCCTAAATCCACAGTCCTCAGAATCACTTCGCCTATTCGCTGGGCAAATTTGGCTGTTTGCTCAGACATTTGACCGTTGCTGAGAGGAAGAGACATTCTAGAAGAAAATGAAAGACATAGGAAGAAACAAGTGAAAGGTTATCAGACAATCAAAACAGAATGGCAATGCATAAAAATTGCGATCATTTGTTTGTTACCTAAGGCAAACAAATGAGAGGGTGACAAATCAAAGTAAACGGGTCATATTAATGTATCACTAAAGACAAGCTCGCCTATAAGTGAACACTCACCCCAAGAGTTCCCAGGTAAGAGTGACTGGTCTGATACTGCGGATTTGTACGAACACTCTAGCCTTCGACAGAAAACTCAGGGTACAAGCATTCACTCTTCCAGTTTGCACGTGTTCACATTATAAGACCCAAACTTTGACGAGATTTGAAAACTTAGAGGGTTCAAAACCTAGTAATTAATCATCCTAGAACAGATGATTGCTTTTCAAAGCGGTTTTGAAATTTGTGTTCTTGTTGTGGTTGTCGCCTAAGGATAGGTGACAGTATTGTTTTATGTCTAAACGCAAGTAAACTCGCGTTAGGGTCCTAGGAAGGTTATAGACTAGGTCAAAGCATTACTAATAACCTAATTCCCTATAACCATGGGCTCTGATACCAACTTTTCTGTCACAGTCCGACTGTAAAACGTGGCGGAAACGTCGGGGAGTGTTGTAACAGAATCATTGTTTCATAACACATGGAAATTGAAATATTGTTTTATTGATTAAAAGAGTTACAATGTCTTGACAATCAAAGAAACATAACATAAATAACTAGTCTTGCATCTTTTATTGTCGCTAAGGCCCAAGTCCGCCTAAGTGTATCTTGATAAATCCTAAGCATCATATCCTGAAACACATGTGAAAATAGGTACGTCAGCATAAAAATGCATGTGAGATACATAGGTTTTGTGAAAATAGAATTCATGACTTATGTTTAAGAAAATGTTTAGTCATGAAACTTGTAATTTGCTTTGTCTTGTAAATCATTTGAAAAGTGATAAATAAACCAAATGATATATATGTATAAAAGAATAATACATGGTTAAATAAATAACCAAGTAAAATGAGTTTATATCAGATAAGTTGTTTGTAAAACAATGTATTGTGAAAAGTATGTTATTTGTATAAAATGTTATACGTCTAAATTGAAATGATTCAAATAACGCTACGATATGTAATACCATACAAGCACTTATATATAGGAAGTACCAGCGGCGTATCCTCCATGCTTGTAACATATTACACACGCCTCGTTACTTAAATCACTTACTCAAACCAAACCACCAAAGTAAAATGTTTACGTATAATCAAATGTCAAAATGTTTGTGTGAAAACCATGTCTAATGTCTATGTCTAATGTAAATCATGAATTGTGTATATCAATGTCAAAATGTTTATGTCTAATGTAAATCATGAATTGTGTATATCAATGTCAAAATGTTTATCTCTAATGTAAATCATGAATTGTGTATATCAATGTCAAAATGTTTATGTCTAATGTAAATCATGAATTATGTATATCAATGTCAAAATGTTCATGTCTAATGTAAATCATGTAATGTATATCAATGTCAAAATGTTTATGTCTAATGTAAATCATGTAATGTGTATCCAAAATATCATGTATGGTAAGTGAAATATATCAACTAAACCATATGTAAAATGCACAAAAACAAGGTATTGAAGTAAAACATGGTTTAAATCAAAGTTATGTTTTGTGGAACAAATGCATGCTATACTGATATAAACATCTATGCGGTATTGTGAAATGCATACATCCAAGCCTTGCGACTGTAGAATAAACCCTAGCACAAAGTCTAAGGTCCACCTAGAAATGTATTCGGATTCGGTCTTTCCTTCCACCCAAACAAACCTAGGGTTTCAGGAATGGGAGTTGTCAAGTCCTATGGTACCACTACCTACTACCGAGCGGCATGATCGGTGTTAATGAATGTATATTGTCCCATTTAAACAAACCAAATGTCATACCAAAAATGTAAGCATGTGATGAATAACAAATGTACTAAGTATGCAACAAATGGACATACATAGCATGTGATGTGATGTAATGTAAAACAATGTACTAATATGCACACAATGGACATACATAGCATAAAATGTAATGTAAAACGATGTACTAAGTATGCACACAATGGACATACGTAGCATAAAATGTAATGTAAAACGATGTACTAAGTATGCAACAAAGGACATACATAGCAAAAACACAATGAAATCATGTACTATAAGTGTACTATTGAACATAACAAGCATATGATATGAAAACATGAAAAGCACGAAAGTAACAGGTAGGCACATGTGTTTCACCCAAAAATGTTTGGAAAACAGTAAAAGAGGGGTCTATGTACTCACTTGAGATTGCTCAGAATTCCTAAGATAACCACCAAGCAATGCTAGAGATGACGGAATCAAACGGCACATAATATAGGTAACTATGTTAATAAACCGGACCTATATCGGAGGATCGGATAGAATGAGGGCTCGTAAACCAAATGAGTATGGGAAATCATGTAGTATGGTTTAACAAAGCCTACATACTAAATGAAACCTTACCTAAGTGCTTACGACCCATTACGACCCGTTTGGGTAGCTTATGCTACTTTAACGCGTCGTTCGCGTAAAACGCGTTCAGACTTCCTAACTAGTCCTATGACAAGTAAAATATGCCTTAACATGTCTAATATTGTTTCCAAATCAGTTTAGATGTCAAAAGTTATGTTACATATGCTTAAAATGCATTTTGGCGGAAAAAGGGCATTTTGGTAATTTACCTAAGGCATATAATCTACCTATCATACAACTACTTAAACGAAGCGACCAGAAGGTATAACCTCAGAAGGTTATTTGCTATATACTATGGTAACCTAGTGTGTTTGGTCGGATCCTAATGATCGACCAAACGGGTCGGGTTCGAAAGTATAAGCGATTGTTTAGATCGCTTACCTTACGACCCTAAATAAGCACTAAACTAAAAGTGACGAGCTAAGCATGTTAAAACATGCTTACCTAAGTTTCGAAAACAGGCTTGGTATCAAAACAAACGGTTTTGATACCTAAGAGTAGTTTGGTTACAAAATACGCAAGAATGCGCATTTTGGCCAAAACTACGACTCGTCACTAAGCCTAGATAACGTGGTAATCAATAGGTATAGTCTCTAGGGACTATAACCATCGTGATTACGCTCACGTTATGAAGTTCAAACGAACTTCGCATTGACCTTAAACTGGTCAACGCAGAAAGTCAAACAAAGTTTGACTTTTAACGCTAAAAGAATAAAAAGAACGAAGGAACACTTACAAAGGGCCCCCGAAAGCTTTGATTTCTCAAGTATTCTCATGTATGAAGTGGGTATTACTTCAACTTAGAGAACTCTCAAGAATTAAAGTGGGTTTTGATCAAGGCATGGGGGGGGGGGGTATTTATAGTTTTTGGAGAGCCATTAAGATCGTTCCTCGAAAACCGTGCTTGAATCTCCACCCTACACCTCAAGACCCTGGTTTTACAAAACCATTTGAGCCCATAGTATTGCCCAAAACCATGTGCAAAGGTGGAATAGGCCAGATTCAATGTTTCTGCATTCTGCTGATCTGGGGACTACTTACGGACCGTAAGGGTGATGGCTTACGGTCCGTAAGCCATCATCTTTGGCAAAATGACAGTTTTGGTCCCTGTTATGCAATAAAGCCATTTCCGACACGTTTAAGGCCCGTTAACCCCATTTCAAAGCTCTAAAATGAAGTTAAAGTACAGGGAACTTAAAATGTGCTCAAAAATATCTAGGATGTCGGTTCGTTTGGCCGTACAATCGCGATGTTCGCTTAATTACGACGGAATGCGCATAAGCGCGAAAAACGATCCAAATTGCGCGACGAATGGATTTTTCTTATGCCAAACACTAAAATGAAATATTTTAGTGCTTACATAAATTTTTGGATGTCCGGATGTATTCAGAACGTAAGTTATGCGTGAAAGAGCAAACTTGTGCACTTCTTGATGCTTTTAGTCCCTGAATGACCCAAAAGTTTATTTTAGCACACCGAACACCTCAAAGCCTATTTTTAAGCTATGTAAAGGATATTTAGGGTGTGTTTAACTTATGGTCATGTTCTGGAATGTTCGTTACAGTTCAAATTGGCATACTTTCGCAGTTTGTCAAATTTAGTCCCTGTAAGCGAGTTAACTTGATTTTGCCATACCAAAGCCTTCAAAACTTATTTCTAAGTTATGTAAAGGTTATTTAAGGTATGTTAAGCATATGTTGATGTTCCGGAGTATTTTTTGCATTGAACTGCTTATATTTACGCATCAGTGCGCGTATAACCTCCAGAAAGCGATTTAAAGCTTGAAATTGAACAAGAATTGATATGTGCAAATGATACACATATTTATACAAGTCCCAAGTATGAAATACAATATTTCATTAGTTTGGTATTTGTTTGACGATTGAAGTAACACATGTGTCACACATTACATACCGTGGCGTTATTTAGTACACTTGGGTTAACGGTTTTGGAACTGAAATATATTGCTTATTCGACTTTCTTAAAACCAAAGTATATTTTTATATATACTATGAATCTTTTTATCAAAATATTGTTTTTCAAACAATATATTTTTATAACAAACTTATTCTACTTACTTCTTTAATTTCCTATGTATTATTATTTTATATCATCTGATTTCTTATAAATGAAGTATAAAAGAAAACCTTTTACAAGGATCATGACTACTTTTATTAAAACTTTTTCTTTAAACTCATAAGTCATGAATCCTAATTACAATAAAACCTATGTATCTCACAGGCATTTTTATGCTTACATACCTATTTTTACACATGTTTCAGGTTCTGCTTTGTGATGATTGATGATATATGCTACACTTAGGATGGACTCATGCCTTAGCGACTTTAAAACTTGAAAGATAATAGTTGTACTTATTTGATTGTATTAAAACAATGAGTTCAATTATTCAATAAAACAAAATTATTTATTCCATGGTTGTGAAACAATGATTCTGTTACAACACTCCCCGATGTTTCTGGCACGTTTTGTTGTTTTACGTGGTCGGGGTGTGACATCAATGGTCTTTGAATCAATAGCTATATTACCATCGGGATCTAGGTAACATTCTCTATCAGCATCCCATATTTTCTCTCTCTTTGCTTCGTTGTAAATCTTAGAGCTTTCATCTTCCTGTAATTATATTTCTCTTGTTCATTCCTGCTATCTTTGAAAGGAACTTCTTTTATTACAGCAAACACATAGCCCACTGTATCCTCTTCTGGTAACACATCACTCCAATCGTATCCCTCATCATCATGAATAACAGCAAGAGCTCTTGATTTTTCTTTGGAAGTATCTTCAAGCTGCTTCATTCTGGGAGGTTCAGATTTGTTTTGATGGTAAATAGTTTTCTTGTAATAATCCTTTCTAAACGGATTTGCAGTATCATCACCAGGTGCGTTTCGACATTCGTGTTTAAAATGTCCCTTTTGTTTACATCTGAAGCACGTGACCTTTGATTTATCAAAACCAAGTTTGGTGGAAGGTCCGCCAATTGAATGTCTGCCAGTAATCTCCATGAACCTTTGAGCTCGTCTGACCGCACTAGCCATACACCACCTGATGTCAATCAACTCCATCTCTTCTGGATCTATCTGGTCATAATCCTCCTTGGTGAGATTTGTGTTTCCAATCTTACCTGCAACCAGGCTCTCGTACGACTCTAGAACAGACGCTAAAAACACCATTTGCTGTTTTGCGGATTCCTCACTGAAGTTTTGTGCATTCTTCAAATCCACAGCAATATTACACTGGAATAGATTTTTCAGAACAGATTGGTTTGTAGTTGTTGATGAAGAACCACTATGAAAACCACTGCTTGGACTTTCTTGATTTGATTTGTAAGAACTTTTAGCTGAGAAAGATGTTTTAGGAGACACATTCTTTGGTATCCCACGGTCAGGGGTACCGGGCAATTACCCTTTTTTTTTTCTTTGGTATCCCATCTCCCCTGTAATACAACCCAACATTCTGCTGATATGAGGAATGATTGACTTTGAATGATTTCTTGATCTCCAGCTCATGACTTTCTAGTCTTTCAATCAACAAGTCAACCGTCAGTTTCTCCGACTCGATAGTATTCTTCAGCATCAATGCAAAGTATTGCCAGTCATTGTCATCCGGCAATCAGTCAAACAGCTTATCAACAAGTTCTTCTCGAGAATAAATGATTCCATGTCTTGCCAGCTCCATTTTTAGATGTCTGAATCTTTCAATCATCTTAGAAACAGACTCATTTTTCAAACAACCAAAAAGATCAAACTCTTTTCTTAACAATTTCTTTTTGTTTTTGACTATTTCTGCACTACCCTCACATTTTATTTTCAATTTAGCCCATAGATCTTTTGAATTCGTGTATTCAATCAATGTTATGATGTCGTCTCTCACAGACTGATGAATTAAGGCAATGCACTTTTGTTCAGCCACATGTCAATCTATCTCCTCATTTTCTGTCAAATTTTCAAAATATGATCTTCCCATAACAAAACCATTCTTCAACATCTTCCAACTTGGATATACAAATGCTTTGAGCCATTCTTTAAACTTTTTCGCCCATTTATTGTAATCTTCTATCGCCATCAACTTGGGAGGTTTGTTGTACGTCCCATAAGCACTCTCCATACTTAATGCATCAGAAAGAGTCTTTCTCGCATTCGGAGCTTTCTCATTTGTGTTGTTTGACGTGTCGGTTGAAATATCATCTCCACCGTTTCCAGCAAAAGCAAAAACATCACAGAACGGATTCATGAACTCATCCATCTTTCAAGTACCTAAAATGATCAACAAACACTTAGAAAATTTTTGATTCTGAAAAAAAAATTCAAACGAAGTTATCTCAAACGAAATCAGCTTTTTAAGCGAAATAGCTTTCAGGCGAAATTAGCTTTCAAGCGGAATCAGTAACTTTGAAGCGAAATCACTTATTTCGCTTGAACTTTCAAACAGAAACTGATTTCAAGCGGAATCAGACAATAACTTTCAAGCGGAATTAGCCAAAATAGCTTATTTTGTTTGAAATCACACGTGCAAGTTCAAGCGGAATTACGATGACATCAGCAATTTGAATAAATTTTCAAGCGGAATAAGCAGTTTTTATCAGATTTTGTTCGAATTAAGGTCCAAAACTTTCAAGGATTAGTTAACACTATGTTTTGGTTGATATGTGTGAGTTTTAAGTTATTTCAACCGTTAAATCTTGTTCAAATCAGAAAAGAATGAGTAGAAGTGAAAAAATCCGATGAAATCAAGCTTTAATGGTATGAACTCCTCGTCCTGAGCTCTGATACCACTTGTTGGATCGTCATGTGACCCTAACGAGTCAATCCGATGAGTTCAGCATAAAAAACAAAGGCAGAATCAATGTAATTGATGTAAAACAGCTTGTTCCTTTCTAATTATCTTCTTATTGATCAATTCAGAGCTTTTTACAATTCTGATAACAATTCGACAGCACGTCGACTCAGAAACAATGATCTAATTCTGCTCCAAATGAACACAGCACATCAGTATTTATAGGCGGAGTGATTCTGCTTGAAAGTGACATGACCAGTTCAAGCAGAATTACATTTGTTGATTTCGCTTGAAAGTGTCATGTACCATTTCAAGCGGAATTACCCTAAAATACTGTTTTCTTGATTTCCATGCCATGATCTATACATGACTCGATACAAGACAAAGTTAACAGACATCTAATGCACCAACACGTATCAAAGCGACTCGTGATCGACAGAAGAGCTACGCCGATCGAAGACGAAAATCGTTAGCTTTCGAGGTAGGAGACAAGGTTCTATTGAAAGTCTCGCCTTGGAAGGGTGTAGCAAGGTTCGAGAAGAGTGGAAAGCTTAATCCACGGTATATTGGTCCATTCAAGATTTTGGAGAAAATTTGTACCGTAGCGTACAAATTGGAGTTACCAGAGGAACTAAATGGTGTACATGATACGTTCCATGTGTCAAACCTCAAAAAGAGTCCAACCCAAGAAACCATTATCATCCCTGCGGATGAAGTTCATATTGACGACAAGCTCCAATTCACAGAAGAACCTGTTGAGGTGATGGACTGGAAAGTCCAGAAAACAAGGAGAAGTCACATATGTCACACCCCGACCGCGTAATACAACAAATCGCTGCGGAAACGTCGGGGAGTGGAGTAACAGAATCATTTTTTCACAACACATGATAATTGAAATTATGTTTTATTGAGTTAATAATTGTTCGACATTGTCTTAAAGTGAAATAAACGAGTTCTAACACATTGTCTATCTTGTTTTATGTCACTAAGGCCCTCGCCCAATCCTATGTTTTTGCACCATAATCATCAAACAACAGCACCTGAAACACATGTGAAAATAGGTACGTCAGCATAAAAATGCTTGTGAGATACATAGGTTTTGTTGATGAAGGATTCATGACTTGTAAGTAAAAAAGAAGTGTTTAACAAAAAGTAGTCATGAATCTTGTAAAATGTTTTCTTTTATAAAATCATATGAAGATCGATATGAAAATCGGATGATAATAAAAGAATGATGTATGGTTAAATAAATAACCAAGTAGAAATGGATTTGTATAAAGTACGTTATTTGTAAAACAATTGTCTTGTGAAAATATGTCATTTGTATAAAATGTGTCCTGTTTATGTCTTTGTCGAAGTGGTTTAGATAACGCCACGTTGTGTAATATAATAAAAGCACTTATATATAGGAAGTACAAGTGGCGTATCCACCAAGCTTTTATCATATTACGCACGCCTCGTTATTTAAATCACTTACCAATAATCACCAAAAATGTCTTGTTTAAACCAATGTCAAGTGTAAATCATGTCTTGTATAATGTCAATGTATAATCAAATGTCGTGTATGGTGAATAACAAGTAATTACTCAAACCATAGGTGTAATGTCAATGTATAAGCAAATGTCATGTACAAAACAATGTCTTTGAATAAATCATAGTTTAAAACAAAAGTTAAGTTTTGAAAAATCAATGCTTTATAGATATAAACATTTATACAGTAGTGTTTATCGCATACATTCAAGCCTTGAGACTGTCAGATAAACCCTTAACAATTTAAAGGTTTATCAATTATGAATATCGGATTCTGTCATTCCTTACTTCCAAACAAACCTAGGAAGCGAGGAACGGGATTTGTCAAGTCCTATGGTACCACTACTTACTACCGAGCGGCGTGATCAATGTTAATAAACGTATTTTTGTCCCGTTAAACATACCAACTGTCATACCAAATGTAAGCATGTTATGTAAAAACCATGTACTAAGTATTCTAAGTAAACATAAGAAGTAGAAATGTCATGTAAATCAATGTGCTAGCATGCTAAGTAAACATACATAGCAGAAATGTAATGTAAATCAGTGTGTCCATATGCTGAGTAAACATATGTAACAAAAATGTTTATGAAATCAATGTGCTAGCATGCTAAGTAAACATACATAGCAAATCGTAAGTGAAATCATGTACTATATGTGTACTAAGTGAACATAGCATGTTTATGTCATAAAAAGCATGAAAAGCATGAAAGTAACAAGTAGGCACATGTGTATCACCCCAAAATATTTGAAAACAGTAAAAGAGGGGACTATGTACTCACTTGAGATTGCTTATAAGTCTTGAAACAAAGATCAAATATAGCTCGAAGAATCACGGAATCAAACGGCACCTAATATAGGTAACTATGTTAATAATCGGATCCTAAATCGGGAGATAGGATAGAATGAGGTCTTGTAAACCAAATGAGTATTGGAACTCATGTGATATGGTTTAACAAAGCCTACATTCTGAATTGATACCTATCCTAAGTGCTTATGACCCGTTACGACTCGTTAAGGTAGTTTACGCTACTTTAACGTGTTGTTTGCGCAAAAGCGCGTTCGGATAGCCTAACTAGTCCTATGACAAGTATTATATGCCCTAGCATGTTTAATTATGTTGCATAATCAGTTTAAGTTACAAAATTTAGGTTACATATGCTTAAAATGAAATTATGCATAAAAAAGGGCATTTTGGTCATTTTCCTCAGGCATATAAACTACCTATCATACAACTAATTAAACGAAGTGACCATAAGGTATAACCTCAGAAGGTTATTCCCTATACAACTATGGTCACATAATGTGTTTGGTCGGATCCTAATGATCGACCAAACGGGTCAGGTTCGAAAGTTTAAGCAGTTGTTTAGACCGCTTAACTTACGACCCTAAATAAGCACTTAAACTAGAAGTGACGAGTTAAACATGTTAAAACATGTTTAACTAAGTTAGAAAACTGATTTGATATTAAAACAAAGTGTTTTGATACCCGAAAATAGTTTCATCGCAAAATGCACATAATCGTGCATTTTGACCAAAACTTTGACTCGTCATTTCGACTAGTCAACGTGGTAATCAGTAGGTATAGTCAAAAGGGACTATAACCATCGTGATTACGCTCACGTTGCAAAGTTCAAACGAACTTTGTGTTGACCAAATCATGTTCAAAGCAGAAAGTCAAACACTGTTTGACTTTCATGCTTGAAATACATAATCAAGCATGAAGGAACACTTACAAGAGTCCAAGCTTGAAGAAAGAATAAAGAAAACTGAAGTATGAAGCCTTCAACCAAAAGGGATAGCTTCAATCAGATCCAAAGTGAAAGAAAAGAAGAATGAGCAAGTTGGAATGAGAAATTTCATGGGTATTTATAGATTTCTTGAATCAATAGGATCATTCCAAGTGTTTTAAAACATGATCATGGCCCTACACTTGTTGCACACTGATTTGGGGGCTTGGGGAACACTTAAACCAGCTCAAGGTATTGCAAAACTATGATTAAAAACAAGGATTCAGCTGCTGTTTAACAAAAACCAGATTCTGCCCAGCTCCAGCTGTCGTGGGCCGCGAAGACAGAAGCACCAGGCTTCGTGCCCAGCGAGGCTTTTTAGACAGAAACTTTCAACTTTTGGCAGAACAGGCCCCTGTGACTCCAAACTTGTTTTTCGATGCGTTTAAGTCTCGTTAACCCAATTTCAAGGCTCTACAAGGATGTTAAATGTCACACCCCCAAAATCCACACGCGGAGTACCACCGCTTGGAGGCGTGACATGACCAGGATCAAGCCACCAATCATATTGAACATAAGTAAATAGTAAAAGTCATTCATCAATACTATAGGTATTTTCAAACCAAACATAAAACAAGTGTGTAGCGGAAGCAATAATGTAAGACCCAACATAAGTTTAAGTACAAAAGGTCATAATGTTTAACATCACATTCACGATCCATGTCCACAACGACTGTGCCTCCCGTGCAAGCTCCAAAAGTACCTAAGGTCCTGCAAGGCATGTAACAGAGAGTCAACAACTAGTTGAGCGAGTTCACAGTTGGTTATTTAGTTATAATGTTCGTATCGTAAATCGTATGTTCGTTTAGTAATCATGTATCGTATGTAATGGTATCGCGGCCCTCTAGGCATGTTTGCGAAGATTAGTGGGGGTTTCCCATGTGTTCTCTAGACTAGGTATATTTGTATCGCGGCCCTCCAGGCATGTTTGCGAAGATTAAAGTATAGTTCGCGGCCATTCCAGGCATGTTTGCGAAGATTGTTCTAGTATCGCGGCCAATCCCGGCATGTGTGCGAAGAGAAGTATATGTATCACTAGTCTAGTAGTATCTACCATTGACCTTCCTCTCCCAAGGCCTATGGTATGTAATTCCGATAACTCTTAAGCATAAAAAAAAAAATCAATCAACCCATTCCCAACCCCGGGAATCCCATGCCTTGGTAAGAGTGTGAACTCACCTTAGTTTGCTCGGTATGCTAAGTTAAGTGCTCACAAAAATCAGTCAAGTCCTATAGTGCACGTATACTCAATCAGTTCACATTGTTTGTAAAGTTTCACTAGGAACTAGTGTCACAGTAATATCATGGAGTGTTTGACAGTTCATATCATGCAACATAAGCAGTTAATTGCATCCATACATTTAACAGAGTTGGCATCTAGCAGAACTAGCAAGTTAACTGAGTGAATAAAGTTAACAGATTTCATGGAATAACATAATTAATCCACTTCATTGGAATAATAAATAAACAGAGTAAGTCAGTTAACCCAGTTAACAACTTAACAGAATTGTCATCTAACAGAGTTACTTAAACAAAGAAGTTATCAAAATACATATTTAACAAAGTTAAATAAACTAACTGAGTTATTCCAATGGTTAGTTAAGTTAAATAACATAATTAATAACATTAATAATAACAGTTAACATGTTGCCAAAAACACATAAGTGCCGAAAACACCCTATGGCCGAAAACCCTTTAGAGCCGAAAACACTTAGGTGGGCTTGAACAGTTATTTAAATTACTTTGGTTGGGCCGAAAACTGAATGGGCCGAAATCACTAGCTAGCCGAAAACCCTTATGTTCGAAATCCCCTTGGCCGAAATCCATATTGAGCCGAAATCCCTTTATGTGGCCGAAATCACTTAAGTGGGCCGAAAACACATCTGGGCCGAATTCACTATATGGGCCGAAATCACATAAGTGATTTCGTCCAGTTTCATTTGTGGGGGGGGATGTTTTCATTACTATTCATCATCATCAACAACACTTACTGTAACATATGAAAAACCCAGAAACTCTAAAATCTCACTATGGTTACATGATTAATCATCTACAAAGTCATTTAATCAATCATTGATATAAAAAAAATACTCTACCAAAACTTTGTGAGATCAAGAACATACTTGAATCAGTTTATCTTTTATTAACATATACCCACTGTTGATCAAAACATCTAATATACAGACAGTTCATAGATAATAATTATCTAACAAGCACACAATGATCAATCACATAATCACATATATAAATATATACATACATCATGATTAAACATCCAATAATCATACGATATGCATCTAAAACAACTGAATCATGAAATCACTAACCAATGATTAAACAGAGGTTTGGCTTCCTATTGTTGGGTTTCAGAGGTAGAGAGAGAAACAATGTGATAAGGTTTGACAAGTGAGAAACTTCTCCGAGAAGATTGTGATAAAATAAATATATATAATTCCCACTGGGCCTAAAGCCCATTTGTTGTTTTCGTTGGTCACCAGTGGACGAAAACACTCAAGGTGTTTTCATGAGTAGGTGATTTCACCAGGGAGGTGGTGTTTTCATATTAGCAGGGGTGTTAGGCCAAACTTCCATAATAAACTATGCAATCCCAATTAGCACAAATTACACTATCATATATACTCAAATATAATATGCACCCCAAATATCAAATATCAATCGCAATACTATTTAACGTTTTACAAATGTAAGCGTTGTGAAACAAACAAGTCGTATTAACAAACAACAAAAAAAAAAATTAACGTGCACTAAATGCGAAGATGGAATCTTGGAAACTCGAGTTGTCACATTATCCCCAACTTGAAAGAAATTTCGTCCCGAAATTTAGCATGTGGTTACTGAGGAAGCTAGGTAAGTTATCGTTTACTGGTTCTCCTGGGGTGTCACATCATCCCCCCGTTGATTTGGAATTTCTTCCCGAAATTCTGTAGTAGCTTCAGCCTCGATAGTAGTTGCATTGTTTTCGAACAACTGGGGATATTTGAGTTCCATTTGGTCTTCGCGTTCCCAGGTGAACTCTGGGCCACGACGGGAGTTCCAACGAACTCGAACAAGAGGTATTCTGGTGTTCTTGAGGACCTTAACATCCCGGTCCGTGATTTCAACTGGTTCTTCAATGAAATGCAACCGTTCGTCGATAGTGAGCTCCTTCAAAGGAACTATGGGGGTCTCATCTGACAGACACTTCTTCAGATTCGACACGTGAAAGACGTTGTGAACTGCACTGAGTTCAGCTGGTAAGTTCAGTCTATAGGCCACTTTGCCTATCTTCTCTATGACTTCGAATGGTCCAACGTATCGTGGATTGAGTTTGCCCCTTTTGCCAAAACGAACAACGCCCTTCCAGGGTGAAACTTTGAGTAGTGCTCGATCCCCAACCTGGAACTCGAGTAGTTTCCTGTCTTTATCGGCGTATGCTTTCTGACGGTCACGAGCTGCCGCCATGCGTTGTCGTATTTGAGCAATCTTTTCAGTAGTATCAACTACCATTTCTGGACCTGTGATCTGACTGTCACCCACCTCTGCCCAACAAAGAGGTGATCGGCATTTACGCCCGTACAATGCCTCAAATGGAGCAGCTTTAATGCTGGTGTGGTAACTGTTGTTGTACGAAAATTCCACAAGTGGCAGATGTTTTTCCCAGCCCTTGCCAAAGTCAATTACGCACGCCCGAAGCATGTCTTATAGAGTTTGAATAGTGCTCTCAGACTGCCCATCTGTCTGAGGATGATAAGCTGTGCTCATGTCTAAACGAGAGCCAAAAGATTTGTGCATTGCTTGCCACAGTTTTGAAGTAAAACGTGCGTCACGATCAGAGATAATGGAGGTGGGCACCCCGTGCCTTGAGACAACTTCCTTAAGATATACGTCTGCTAAAGTGGAGAACTTATCCGTTTCCTTGATAGCCAAGAAGTGAACAGACTTTGTGAGTCGATCCACGATCACCCAAATATTATCATTCTCACGTTGAGATCTAGGTAGGCCAGTAACAAAATCCATGGAAATTTGTTCCCATTTCCATTGTGGTATCTCAGGTTACTGGAGTGGGCCTGATGGTTTCTGATATTCCGCTTTGACTCTCGCACAAGTCAAACACTTGCTAACGTAAGTTGCTATGTGGGCCTTCATGCTAGGCCACCAATATGTAGTTCTGAGGTCGTGGTACATCTTATCCGAACCAGGATGTACTGAGTAGCGAGACTTATGAGCTTCATCCATTACAAGCTCGCGTAAATTACCATAGAGTGGGACCCAGATGCGTCCTGTTACATAGTAGGCGCCGTCTGCCTTTTGTTCTAACCGTTGTCTTGAGCCGCGTAGGGCTTCAGACCTGACGTTTTCCGGTTTCAATGCTTCTACCTGAGCATCTCGTATCTGTGAAGGAAGACTGGACTGAATAGTGAGTTGTAACGCTCGTACACGCCTAGGTGTAGTATCCTTTCGACTGAGGGCGTCAGCCACCACATTGGCTTTGCCCGGATGGTACTTTATAGCACATTCGTAATCGTTCAGTAACTCGACCCATCGACGTTGTCGCATGTTCAATTCTTTCTGCTTGAAGATATGCTCAAGACTCCTGTGATCAGTGTAGATGGTGCACTTGGTGCCATACAGATAATGTCGCCATATCTTGAGCGCAAAAACAACAGCTCCCAGCTCTAAATCGTGCGTAGTGTAATTCCGTTCGTGAATCTTAAGTTGGCGTGAAGCATAAGCAAAAACTTTATCCCGTTGCATCAACACACATCCAAGACCTTGAATAGATGCATCGCAGTAGACTACAAAATCGTCCGTGCCTTCAGGCAATGAGAGGATAGGTGCGCTACAAAGTCTATCCTTTAAGTGCCGAAACGCTGTTTCCTGTGTATCACTCCAACGGTAAGCAACACCTTTCTGTGTCAGTAATGTAAGCGGCTGCGCAATCTTTGAGAAGTCTTTGATGAGCCGTCTGTAATAACCCGCCAAACCCAAGAATTGGCGTATTTCGGTTGGTGTGCGAGGTGCAGGCCAGTTCTTGATCGAATCTACCTTGGATGGATCGACATGAATCCCATCCTTGTTTACCACGTGGCCTAGAAAGTGGACTTCACGAAGCCAGAAGTCGCATTTTGAAAACTTAGCGTACAGCTGTTCCGTTCGAAGGAGTTCCAGAATAAGTCGTAAATGCTGCTCATGTTCCTCCCGATTCTTCGAATAAATTAGGATGTCGTCGATGAAAACAATAACAAACTTGTCAAGGTAAGGTTTGCACACCCTGTTCATAAGATCCATGAAAACCGCAGGCGCGTTCGTTAGCCTGAATGGCATGACCAAAAACTCGTAATGGCCGTAGCGAGTTCTGAATGCTGTTTTGGAGACGTCCTCATCCTGGACTCTCAGTTGATGGTAACCTGACCTCAGATCAATCTTCGAGTAATAGCTCGACCCTTGCAACTGGTCGAATAAGTCGTCGATGCGTGGAAGAGGATAGCGATTCTTTACGGTCACCTTGTTTAGTTCACGGTAATCTATGCACATACGAAAGGTACCGTCTTTCTTCTTCACAAATAATACTGGAGCTCCCCAGGGCGAAGAGCTAGGACGTATGAAACCCTTTTCCAAGAGTTATTGCAATTGCTTAGACAGTTCTTCCAGTTCAGTTGGAGCTAAGCGGTAAGGCGCTCGAGCTATGGGTGCTGCTCCAGGAGCTAGCTCGATCTGAAATTCGACCTGGCGATGGGGCGGTAACCCAGGTAACTCTTCAGGAAACACTTAAGGAAAGTCGCGTACAACAGGAATATCCTCAATCTTCTTCTCTTTCGTCGATGTATCAGTAACGAGTGCTAAAATAGCTGTGTGGCCCTTTCGCAAACACTTCTGTGCCTTCAAGAAGGAGATGATGCCACTCACGACACCACTCTTGTCGCCTTGAACTTCGAGAGGTTCTTTTCCAGTACGGGGAATACGAATGATCTTCTCCTTGCATAAGATCTCTGCTTGCTGTTGGGATAACCAATCCATACCAATGACAATGTCGAAACTACTCAGAGTTATAGGAATGAGATCGATAGAGAAAGTCTGACCAGCGAGGATAAGATTACAACCCTGAACTATGTGTGTGGCTTCTAGAATTTTACCGTTAGCTAACTCTATGACATGTTTGGTGTTTAAAAGCGTTGGTGCGCGTTTAAGCATTTCACTAACCTTCAGAGATATGTAACTGGTATCCGCACCCGAATCAAATAATACAGTAACATAAAAGTCATCGAGAAGAAACTTACCCATAACCACATGAGGATCGTTCCTTGCGTCACTCTGACCAATCACAAATGCACGACCCTTAGCACCATTGTTGTTGTTGTTTCCCCCATTGTTGTTCCCACTGCCCTGATTATTGTTGTTGTTGTTCTGATTCTGATTTAACTGGGGGCAGTTCCGCTTGAAGTGACCTTCAGCCCCACACTGAAAGCATGCCTTATTTCCTTGCTGTTGTTGCTGTGGCTGGTTTCGTGGAACTGGTGGCTGTTGTTGCTGGTTCTGATTCGCAGGCCTTGAGCTCCTGCAATCTTTAGCTTCATGACCTACCCTTAGACATCTCTGACAGCGGCCTTTACGACACTGACCACTGTGGTGTTTGTTGCACCTGTTACACAGTGGATGAATTCCCCGATATCCACTCTGCCCCTGACCACCAGACGATTGCTGACTCGGACTCTGGTAATCACTAGTCTTGCGCTGCTGCTGTGCTTGAGACTGTACAGTAGCTGAACCCCTGCTGGAATCCCCTTCCCATTTCCGCTTGTTGTCACTAGGATTAGCAGGAGTAGCTGGAGTGGTAGCGGTAGTAGTAGCGCTGATACGTTTAGGCAGCCTGTTCTGTTCGACTGCCTGATCGGTGAGGTGATGAGCTAACTTGACAATCTGTTGAATGGTGCCAAGATTCGCTGAGGTTACGTGACTTTGAATTTCCGGCACCAGACCATTGAGATACAGTTCGATACGCTTAATGGGAGGGTCTACCATAGTAGGACACAAAATGGCCAACTCATTCGATCTTCTCGTGTAAGCTTCAATTTCTGACCCCGTCATTTTCAAGTGGTAAAACTCTACCTCCAGCTTATGAATATCATCACGGCTACAGTATTCCTCTTTGATCAACTCCTTGAAATCATTCCAGGGTGTGGCGTTAGCAACAGCCAACCCTAACATCTGAACTTGCGCATTCCACCAAGTCAGCGCAATGCCTTCTAGAGTACCAGTGGCGTACTTCACCCTGCCAGCCTCAGGGCATTCACACATTTCAAATACGGACTCGAGCTTTTCAAACCAATGGAGGAGCCCAACTGCTCCTTCTGTGCCACTAAAAGTAGTAGGACGACAGTCCATGAAAGTTTTGAAGGTGCAAACAGGTGGCTGAGCGTGCTGACCTGTTGTGTATAAGAACCAGGACAAGATTAAGCACAAGAGTTGTTTTAGGAGTGTAGGATCTAAAGATCCTAGGGTGAGTTACAACGACAGGGTATACCTCCTTCTTGTGCGGCTGCAAGTGCCGCAGCAACTCGTTCGTTAATAAGAGCCGTCAACTGGGCTTGTGTCATGTTAATGCGTCCAGCCATGATCTTCATAGCAAATATGACATAAGTGAGAGAGGTTCGCGAGTAGTGCGATAACAGAAGGGAGTAAGCACACAAGTGTTCTCATGCAATAGTGTTAAGTTAACCTAAGCATACCCGGAGCAAAGTTCTATGCAATTCTAGCAAGTAGGCAACAAAACATGTACCATATTACCTAGGATGTTGAGTCTTGCACGTGGAGCGAGGCGTCGTTGTGGATCGTTGGGCACTGTTTCGGTTATAGTCTGGTTTTAATAAAAACGTTTTCCCCTTATTAAAACCGAGTTCTCTATAACCAATGGCTCTGATACCAATCTGTCACACCCCCAAAATCCACACGCGGAGTACCACCGCTTGGAGGCGTGACATGACCAGGATCAAGCCACCAATCATATTGAACATAAGTAAATAGTAAAAGTCATTCATCAATACTATAGGTATTTTCAAACCAAACATAAAACAAGTGTGTAGCGGAAGCAATAATGTAAGACCCAACATAAGTTTAAGTACAAAAGGTCATAATGTTTAACATCACATTCACGATCCATGTCCACAACGACTGTGCCTCCCGTGCAAGCTCCAAAAGTACCTAAGGTCCTGCAAGGCATGTAACAGAGAGTCAACAACTAGTTGAGCGAGTTCACAGTTGGTTATTTAGTTATAATGTTCGTATCGTAAATCGTATGTTCGTTTAGTAATCATGTATCGTATGTAATGGTATCGCGGCCCTCTAGGCATGTTTGCGAAGATTAGTGGGGGTTTCCCATGTGTTCTCTAGACTAGGTATATTTGTATCGCGGCCCTCCAGGCATGTTTGCGAAGATTAAAGTATAGTTCGCGGCCATTCCAGGCATGTTTGCGAAGATTGTTCTAGTATCGCGGCCGATCCCGGCATGTGTGCGAAGAGAAGTATATGTATCACTAGTCTAGTAGTA
This sequence comes from Helianthus tuberosus, assembly GCA_030545235.1. NCBI lineage: Eukaryota > Viridiplantae > Streptophyta > Magnoliopsida > Asterales > Asteraceae > Helianthus > Helianthus tuberosus. The sequence continues at coordinate 817,586 of JARYGA010054168.1, forward strand.
TCTACCATTGACCTTCCTCTCCCGAGGCCTATGGTATGTAATTCCGATAACTCTTAAGCATAAAAAAAAATCAATCAACCCATTCCCAACCCCGGGAATCCCATGCCTTGGTAAGAGTGTGAACTCACCTTAGTTTGCTCGGTATGCTAAGTTAAGTGCTCACAAAAATCAGTCAAGTCCTTAGTGCACGTATACTCAATCAGTTCACATTGTTTGTAAAGTTTCACAAGGAACTAGTGTCACAGTAATATCACGGAGTGTTTGACAGTTCATATCATGCAACATAAGCAGTTAATTGCATCCATACATTTAACAGAGTTGGCATCTAGCAGAACTAGCAAGTTAACTGAGTGAATAAAGTTAACAGATTTCATGGAATAACATAATTAATCCACTTCATTGGAATAATAAATAAACAGAGTAAGTCAGTTAACCCAGTTAACAACTTAACAGAATTGTCATCTAACAGAGTTACTTAAACAAAGAAGTTATCAAAATGCATATTTAACAAAGTTAAATAAACTAACTGAGTTATTCCAATGGTTAGTTAAGTTAAATAACATAATTAATAACATTAATAATAACAGTTAACATGTTGCCAAAAACACATAAGTGCCGAAAACACCCTATGGCCGAAAACCCTTTAGAGCCGAAAACACTTAGGTGGGCTTGAACAGTTATTTAAATTACTTTGGTTGGGCCGAAAACTGAATGGGCCGAAATCACTAGCTAGCCGAAAACCCTTATGTTCGAAATCCCCTTGGCCGAAATCCATATTGAGCCGAAATCCCTTTATGTGGCCGAAATCACTTAAGTGGGCCGAAAACACATCTGGGCCGAATTCACTATATGGGCCGAAATCACATAAGTGATTTCGTCCAGTTTCATTTGTGGGGGGGATGTTTTCGTTACTATTCATCATCATCAACAACACTTACTGTAACATATGAAAAACCCAGAAACTCTAAAATCTCACTATGGTTACATGATTAATCATCTACAAAGTCATTTAATCAATCATTGATATAAAACAAATACTCTACCAAAACTTTGTGAGATCAAGAACATACTTGAATCAGTTTATCTTTTATTAACATATACCCACTGTTGATCAAAACATCTAATATACAGACAGTTCATAGATAATAATTATCTAACAAGCACACAATGATCAATCACATAATCACATATATAAATATATACATACATCATGATTAAACATCCAATAATCATACGATATGCATCTAAAACAACTGAATCATGAAATCACTAACCAATGATTAAACAGAGGTTTGGCTTCCTGTTGTTGGGTTTCAGAGGTAGAGAGAGAAACAATGTGATAAGGTTTGACAAGTGAGAAACTTCTCCGAGAAGATTGTGATAAAATAAATATATATAATTCCCACTGGGCCTAAAGCCCATTTGTTGCTTTCGTTGGTCACCAGTGGACGAAAACACTCAAGGTGTTTTCATGAGTAGGTGATTTCACCAGGGAGGTGGTGTTTTCATATTAGCAGGGGTGTTAGGCCAAACTTCCATAATAAACTATGCAATCCCAATTAGCACAAATTACACTATCATATATACTCAAATATAATATGCACCCCAAATATCAAATATCAATCGCAATACTATTTAACGTTTTACAAATGTAAGCGTTGTGAAACAAACAAGTCGTATTAACAAACAACAAAAAAAAAATTAACGTGCACTAAATGCGAAGATGGAATCTTGGAAACTCGAGTTGTGTGTTTTCATGAGTAGGTGATTTCACCAGGGAGGTGGTGTTTTCATATTAGCGGGGGTGTTAGGCCAAACTTCCATAATAAACTATGCAATCCCAATTAGCACAAATTACACTATCATATATACTCAAATATAATATGCACCCCAAATATCAAATATCAATCGCAATACTATTTAACGTTTTACAAATGTAAGCGTTGTGAAACAAACAAGTCGTATTAACAAACAAAAAAAAAATAATAACGTGCACTAAATGCGAAGATGGAATCTTGGAAACTCAAGTTGTCACATTAAAGTATAGGGGACATGAAATATGCTTGAAAATATCATGGATGTCGGTTCGTTTGGTCGTACGGTCTCGTTGTTCGGTTAATTACGACGAAACTCGAACGGACGCGAAAACGATCCAAATTACTTGACGAATGGTATTTTTGCATTCCTGTCACTAAAATAAAATATTTTAATGATTACAAAAATTTTTGGATGTCCGGACATGGTCAGAACGTAAGATATGCGCGTAAGTGCAAACTTACGCAGTTTTTGACGCTTTTAGTCCCTGTTGATTAAATAAGCGTATTTTCGCATATTGAACCCCTCAAAACTTATTTCTAAGCTATGTTAAGGGTATTTAGGGTATGTTTAGCTTATGATCATGTTCTGGAACGTACGCTGCTTTACGAAACGGCAGACTTTTGCAGTTTGACGCAAATAGTCCCGATGGTTGAATAAACTTGTTTTTGGCACACCAAACCCTTTAAAACTTATTTCTAAGTTATGTAAAGGTTATTTAAGGTATGTTAAGCTTATGTCACTGTTCCGGAGTGTATGTCGCATTAAACTGATTACGTTTACGCATCAGTTTGCGTATAACTTTCCAGAAAGTGATTTAGGGTTTGAAATCGAATGAGAATTGAAATGTGAAATTGTCACATGAAATTGTACAAATCCCGAGAATGAAACACAATATTTCATTGGATTCATAATTGTATGATGGTCGTAGAGGCACAAAGGTTACAGTTTCCCCTTCTTTAGGAAAATTCGTCCCGAAATTTAATTTTTAGAGGAAACTTGTGAAAACAGATGTGATTGTTTCGCTTTCAAATGAATCCTCCGTTCCCTAAGTAAAAATTTGGGCCACGTTTGGATTTCTAGCGAATTTGTTAATTGTACATGTCTGTTGTTTATAGGGAAGGCTTTAGATCCGAAGATTAAAACTCCATTCTAATAAGTTTGTGTATGAATGTACCGAACCTTAAGAGTGTCGTGAAATTGTCAAAAGGATGTCCTTGCTGTAAAAATGTAGAGAGCGTGTGAATTCGACAAGAAGTTGGAGCTTCGAACAACGGATATAGAGAATGTTTCCTATGAAGACTATTGTAGGAAACTTGTGTGTGCTCGAAACTTGGAGTTGGAGAGATAAAACAACATTGGTCAAGGTCCTGAACTTCTAGTAACTTAAATAACGTCACGCTTGCAATGTAATAAGGAACACTTATATATAGGAAGTACCATCGGCGTATCCACCATGCCCTTATTACATTGTTCACGTTTCGTTATTCTTATCACTATAGGTTCTTACACATGACAAAACTTCATGTGGTTTCTGTGCACTGAATTCCATAATTATGTATGCATCCATAATTACGTAATTCCTTGCACAGTCTGCACAGTTCATTTTATAATGTGTAGGGGAAGAAAATCAAATGAATAATCCTGTGATGACTGTGACTAGACCACCATAGGGTCCTTTTAATTAGATCAACAATTGATCTCTTTAAATATGTTGGTGCATACGTCTGTGGACTTCGTCTTGTATCGAGTCTTATATTTGATTAGATAGATCAGGGCACGTAAAACGAGAAATGTATGTTTATGGGCATTTGGCACGAAATGACATGTAAGTTATTTCGTATGAAATCACTTGGTCATTTCGCACGAAATGACTATTTCGTGTGAAACTGATTTCGTTTGGATGGTTTCGTGCGAAATAGAGCTGCCTATAAATACTAGGTCGTGCCATTTCATTTGAAACATTCGATGCCGGTAGCGAAGCTCTGCCGAAGTGTCTCCAGCATTGTAAAACAATCTGATATCAATACAGAGACAGTTTAAAGTGATATTCTGTGCAATTCAGCTGAAACGACTTCGATACGATCGAATTCTGCCTCTCGTATTGAAAAGAACTCTTTTGAATGACTCGTTTCATCGTGAAAACGATCCTACAAGTGGTATCAGAGCTCAGGAGGAAGAGTTCTTACAATTTCAGCTGCAATTTCTGATTTCTACACCTTCTTTTTCAAAATTTAACAAGTGTTCACGGATAAAATGGATTGAATTTCAAATATTTTGTGCGAATCACTGTTTTAACAAACCCTAGAAAGTTTCAGACCTTAATTCAAAGTAAAACGTGGTCAATTTGTTCAAAAATTGTCCGAAAGTTTCATTTTGCACGAAAGTTGATATCATTTCGTTTGAGCATTGCCTTCATTTCGCACGAAATCAGATTTCATTTCGCGTGAAATCACTATTTCGCGTGAATCAGCTTATTCGATTTTCATTTCGTACGAAATCAGTAGTTTGTTTCGCACGAAACTGCCATTGCGCTTGAAAAGTGTTCATCAGATAGTTATTCCGTATGAAATCATCTATTTCGTGTGAAAGTTATCTCATTCCATACGAAATCAGTGATTTCGTACGAAACTGTTCATCAGGTTATTTCGTTTGAAGCTGATTTCGCTCCAAAGGGTATTTCGTTTGAAAAGCAAAGTTTGTGAAATTTTTGAAAACCGAATCATGGAAGAAGAGTTTTACAACGCGTTTGCTACTCTGATCACTATTGCTCAGAACACGATGTTAGAAAATGAAACGGGCACTATGCAAAAACCGCCAAAGCTCATGAATATTGAGGAGTATAAAGGATGGGAGGAGCGATTTGAAAATTGGGTTCAAGCAAATCACTTGGATGCTTGGGATTGTGTTGAAACAAAATATGTTAGACCGGTGAATGATGATGATGAAGAGGTTATTGCTATTAAAGATATAAGTGCTGATGAGAAAAAGAAATACAAAGATGAAAAGATGATGATTAGTCTATTGCATCAAGCTGTAAAAGAAGATATTTTGGTTTTACTACAACACAATGGAAGTGCATATTCAATTTGGAAAGCATTAAAATCGAAGTTTGTCGGAAGTGAAGAAATGATCAAGAACAAAAAATCGCTTTTGAAGAAAGAGTTTGATCTTTTTCGTGGTCTAAGAAATGAAAGCACCAAAGAAATCATAGAAAGATATTGCAATTTGGTAGTCAACATGAAGAGATTGAGTATCACAAAAGATAAAGAAGAATTAATTGAAAAGTTGGCTGATGCGTTGCCACATGATGTGTGGGGAACCTATCTTCTGATGTTGAGGAATAAGAAAGGGTTTAGCAGTCTAACACTGAGTAAATTCATTGAAAAAATTGAAGCTCAAGAGATGGAACAACGAAAGATGACGAGAATGAAGGATTTTGATGGTGAACAAGACATTAGTCTGTACTACAAAGGAGGTATTAGTGATAAGACCAACATGTCACCAAAGATTGAAACTGCATTCAATGTTAAAAGTTCGTCAGGAGGGTCATCTCAAGGATCAAACAACAAAACAGGATTTTCTTCATATTCATCAGTTGATCCAACCTTTTCAGCAACTAAGAAGGGCAAGATGTTACAATGCAACATTGCATTAAACCTTGAGAATGGTCAAAATTTCTCGGAAGAGGTTGCAAAAGGTCAAATGTCTTTGTTGGTGACAGTTTTAGAGTCATATGAGAGTTTAGTTGCAGGAAGGATCGGAAATCCAATGCTGACAAAAGAGGATTACGATCAGATTGATATTGAAGAAATGGAATTGATGGATATAAAGTGGTGTTTGGCGAGCGTGTTGAGGAGAGCTGAAAAATTCAAGCAGATTACCGGAAGAGATGACTTCCGTGATGCTAATGTTTCTACTTTAGGATTTGATAAATCTAAAGTTACTTGTTTTCGTTGTAGGGAAAAAGGGCATTTCAAGCGTGAATGCACAAACCGCGAAGCAAGTGGAGCTCAAAATCCGTTCAACAACAATGATTATTATCGAAAATCGATTTATCATCAAGTTGCTCAACAACCACATCAACAACAGCCACAAACTGTTCATGCTAGGAAGGAGATTGAAGATTCAAAGAAAGCTTGTCTTGTTAATCAAGATGATGGAAGTTCATCAAAAGGATTCAATTGGGATAAATATATTTCAGCAGAAAGTAAAGCATGTTTGATGAACAAAGTGATAGATCAAGATGATGAAAGATTACCAGAAGGTTTTAGCTGGGACGATTACTGTCCAGATAAAGAATTCTTGGCTAAAGCTTTTGTTGCTCGAGTTGTTGAAGATAGTGATAATGATAATGATAATGATGATTATTATGCAAAGAAAATGAAAGAGCATTTGAGAATGCTAGAAGAGAGTGATGACAATGATGATGGAAAAGTTCGAGCGAAAAAGAAGAAAGTTAAAAAACAAGTTAACAGTGATGATAGTGATGATGAAGAAGTTCGTGTAATGAAGAAAAAGGTCAAAGAAATTCCAGCTTTCACAGTTGAAGCAGAAGCTGATGCACGAAAGATTCCGGTGAAATGTGAAAACTGTGAAATAGTGAAGAAGCAAAACAGTACGTTGATTCATAACATGAACAGATTGAAAGAATCCTATGATGTTCTAAATAAATCCATGAATCAATACAATCAATCTAGTAGTGAATAGGCAATAGCTATGAAGACACTTCAAGGAGCTTTCATAACAAAGCAGAAAATTGTCAATAATTACATTGAGAAATGTGTTGTGCTGGAATAGAAACTGGAAACCCAGAGGATAGAAACAGAAAGGGTAAACAGGTTGTTAAAAAGTTACTCTTGTACTTCTTATGTTATTGACAGGATTTATCCAACCGTTGAAGGCATGAAGGCATTTGAAGAAGAGGAAGTGTCTGAAGAAAAGAATTCTGAAAAGAAGAAGGATACTGAAGTGAACAATTCTGGTAAGAAACATAGTGCCAGTTACAACAAGTGTCCACCCCCGCTTGAAAATGGATATTCTCCACGAAATCCAAATTCAGAAAGAGTCCAAAAGGCAACCAATTTACAATGGGAATCTGAGTCCCCAGATAACTTGCCAGATAGTATTGATGTCACTTTCAAATCGCCCGATACTGATCATGAGTCAGAGTTAATAAAGAAAGTGGTCGATCAGGTGTTGGATAAAGACGAAATCGAGGAGTCAATGTCGGAGTCAAAATCAGAGTCAAAGTCTAAGTCCGACACATCAAGTCCAACAGTCAAAAAGGGCAAACGGGTTTACAATAAAGAGTTTTTGTTATCAAAGAATAATTTGAATGATGAAACATTCAAAGTAGTATATACTTTGAATGATTCTAACAAAATATATTCTGATGAAGAATTTCCAATAAGAGGTGTTAAAACAGAATTGATTAAAAAGGTTTTTAAACTAACAGAAATTAATATTTCTGAAATAAAAGATTTAAATCTTTTTGAAAAACCAAGACCTTACACCTCAAGAGTTCAACAAAAGTTAAACAAGAAAAAGGGTTACAGTTCTGGTTCAGGTTATCGAAAGAAACCAAACCATAATGGTAATTTCTAAAAGAAAGGATTGGGTTTTGTACCATCAGAAAATCATAAAAATGAGAAAATTTATAAACCAAAAACTATTTTTGTTTCAGGTACATCTTTTGAAGAAGAGAAAGAAAATTTGTTCAGAAAGCAGTCGAACAAAGAATTTCTTGCGAAGAAGCAAGAAGAAATGAAGATTGTTGATCAAAAGAAGAAGGAGACTCGAACCTGTTTTAACTGTGGAAGAATTGGACACATTGCAGTGAATTGTTCACAGGCAAACCAAACAAAACAGAGAGTTTCTAAACTGAAAGAAACAGTTGTTGATAAAATCAAGTTACCAACCGAGAAATTTAAAGTTTTTGAAAATTCTACATTTGAGGTTGGTGAATGTTCAAAGAAAATTTTCAAAAAGAAGACAAAACTTGACAACCGCAAATGGGTTGTTAAGAAATCAGATGAAAAAACTAGCGATGATTCTGATTCAGCAAAATCAGAGGAGCTATCTTCTGGTGATGAATCTGATTCCACAAAATCAGAGGAACCACATATTGTTATAAAAAGTGAGAAATCAGTGCCGACAATGGATGATGCAAACTTTCCACCATTGCGGGCTGATAATTTTAAACAAAAAGTTGGGAAAGTTGAAATTTCAAATCAATTTTATTCTGAAAAGAATAAATTTGATGTTGAAAAGACTTTCAACGGAAATGTGAAACACATTTTTGGAAAGATGGTCGATGGTAGGGCTAAAGGAGTGAAAGAATTCTATGCTTCCAAAAAGAAGGTTCACAAGTCTGTTGAAAGTGACAGTGAAAAAGAGAAAATTACACCTAAGGATGGTCTGGCCTGGATGTCTATATTTTTTGAAGAATAAAAACCTGACTTGTCGGAGCTCCCAAGTTGGTAATCGTGGAGCAGGAATCGGCATCTTTCTTGAGAAATTCACATTTGTGATATTTCGACCTACAAGTGGTTTTGGTATTGAGAACTTACAAGTGATAATCAAGGACATTAAATTGTACTTGATTTTCCTACAAGTGGTTATGAAAACAAAATGAGGAGTTAATCCCTTAACTTACAAATGGTTTGTAATTTCAACAAAACTAATTTTCCGGAAAAACCATTTTGATTAAAACAAACTTAAGTGTTTTGAAATCTAAATGGGAAAATAGTTTGTTGTAAGGGGGAGTTCTGATTGTTTATGCCAAGTGGATGGCGTTTTGAAGCGTTTCTCATCATCTTGTCATTTTATTTGTACAGTTTGTTTTCAAATTTTCCCCAGAAAATCGAAAATTGAAACATATTTTAGATTTTAGGGGGAGTAATGTTGTTTGAAAATTTGAAAAATACAAAAACATGATAAAATCTATAAAAGCCAAAAATATCGAAAAATAAAAAATGAGTTTTGTTGTAAAAAAGAGGAAATGATAGTACATCAGTGGACTATCACAGCATGCTAAAGAAATGAAATGTCAAATGTGATAAACGGTCTCACTAAAGATGTGACGATAGACTCAGCTAGACTAGTAGATTTGTGATAAGGATACAAACTTAAATGAAAAAGCCTAGTTCTAGTGGGAAACGTGGTTGAAAGCATAGTACTTAGTTTTATCCTTCGTGACTGTGTACCTACTCCGTAATCGCTGAATGCTAAAATAGCATAAAAACCGATCAGTTTGTGAACTTTCACAACTTGCTGAAAAAGTCGCTGTGATTGTGCATTTCTTTTTGCGAAGATTTAAACTTGTTTGATTTCTTTATTTTGATTAAGCATTGGACATCCTCTCCGTATACGGGAGTATCGACCTGGATGTTAATGCCTAATCGTTCTGCTTTATTTTCTTGGTGTTTCGTTTAAGCTTTGGATCACCTCTGCGTATACGGGAGTATCGACCTGGTGGTTAAAGCCTAAACAACTTCAACTTGTTTTTATTTCTTATTTTGTTTAAACATTGGACTTTCTCTGCGTATCGAAAGATCGACCTGATTGTTAATGTTTAAACTTTCTGCGTTGTTTTCGCACATATCACAGTTGATGAAAGTTTAAAGGCATTACTTGAGTCAGTGTATTGCATGATGAGGGGATATGCTGAGATCGTGGGGTCCATAAGAATTTAGTGCAAAATTAATATACCTTAACGTATCAGTAAGCATTTCGAAAGTTTTTAGATTGAGCTTAAGAGGACAATTATATCGTCAATCTATGTGAATCGTTTAGAACTTAAAATGTCTAAAGCTTAACGGTGCTTGTGATATGTCTCAATATCTGATATGATCCTCTTACGCAAACTCACAAAAATATTGTCTGTATATATTTCTTTACTGCTTTCTCATAAAAACAAATATTCAAAAAGATTGTGTTTTAGTTTAAATGTTTGAAAAATTCAAAAAGATTTTCGACATCTGATGTTGAAAAGCTGATTTTCAAAATTCCGAGTGCTAAACATGATGAACAGGTTTGGGAGAGTTGTTGTAGAAAGAAAGAGATGGTATTTTTACAAGTGGTCATCAGTGATTAAATCTTTCTAAACGATACCTGCATGTGATATATAAATTTGTAAGTTTATAAATTTGAGAAATTTATTGTGAGGTAGAGTTTATGCAGGTGTGAGCCAGGTCACGATCTTAGAACCTGTGAGAGTATTAAAAGCCATGTGTTCGATCAAAGACTGTAGATTGTGAATTCCAGACTGCGATCCCAGCAGATTGTAAGGGAGAGTCTGAAGACAACTAAGAGGGGTTGAAAGAGAAGAGAAGAGAAAAATAGAGATTAATTGAGGACGCTGACAATGGAGGATCTTTGGAGAGATCGAGAAGACTGATAAAGATTGAAGATGCCGAAGACTCAACACCGAAGACTTCGTCAACATCCGAGGGGGAGTCTGTTGGTGCATACGTCTGTCGACTTCGTCTTGTATCGAGTCTTATATTTGTTTAGATAGATCAGGGCACGTAAAACGAGAAATGTATGTTTATGGGCATTTCGCACGAAATGACTATTTCGTGTGAAACTGATTTCGTTTGGATGGTTTCGTGCGAAATAGAGCTGCCTATAAATACTAGGTCTTGCCATTTCATTTGAAACATTCGATTCCGGTAGCGAAGCTCTGCCGAAGTGTCTCCAGCATTGTAAAACGATCTGATATCAATACAGAGACAGTTTAAAGTGATATTCTGTGAAATTCAGCTGAAACGACTTCGATACGATTGAATTCCGCCTCTCGTATTGAAAAGAACTCTTCTGAACGACTCGTTTGGTCGTGAAAACGATCCTACAAAATAGACCACTAAAGAGTCTCTTCAACTACATCAACACATGATATCTTTAACTAGATTGACGAATCAATCTCTTTGACTAGACCACCCAAGGGGTCTCTTTATCTTTGAAATAGTACTTTATAATCCAAGGGTCTTAACTATTACATAGAAGCCCATTAAGGATTTAAGATAGTACCTTTGGATATCCTTCTAAGAATCCCTCATATGAAGATATGGAAGATTCTACGAGGATTTGGATAGCGAGCATTTGGATCACACATAAACACATGAACACATCATTGTCAACTTGGACATCAATTTGTTATTAATTTGTTCATTAACTTGTTATCGATTGTACACTTGTATTCAAAGTACACCAAGAATTCCTCAAGAATCTAACTATGAAGATAGGAAGATCTTATAAGGATTCGGTTTTGTTCTCATTGAACCGTAATATACGTTTTTAAAGCACACAAAGAATCCAATTAAGGACTCTGATTTTGCGCTTTGAACATCCACAAGGATCTAACTATGAAAATAGGAAAATCCTATAAGGATTTTGGAATTCGTGAAGCGAGAAATGTTTCAAAACCTTGTACTAGATGTGCTTAAGTCAATACATGAGGTAAAGTGTTCATGAAGTCAAGGTGCTAGATATGTTAAGTCAACATATGAAGTAGGATTTGGAGATCGTGTACTACGTATGTTAAGTCAACATACGAGCAGAGTGTTCTTGAAAACTATGCATGGGGTTCTTTGGAAATGTGTTTAATGTTTTTGAAACCTTACATAATGCTTTTGAAATCATGTGGTAGGTGTATTAGGTAAATATGTTTATAAAATGTTTTAAAACCATGTGAGATGGTTTTGAAATCATGTATAAGGTTTTTGAAAACATGGATAATGTTTTTGAAATTATGCACTTGGTATATTAAGTAAATATACTATGTTAAAATGTTTTTAAACCATATGAAATGTCTTTGAAATCATGAAGGATGTTTTGAAAACATATACTATGTATGTTGTTATGAAAACCAGAATGTAATGATATGTACATAGACATATCACATAAGACTATTGAAGGACTTATGAAAAGTATCCTTAGATATCCAAGCAAGGATTTAAAATGGTACTTTGAGTATTCGTCCAGAGTTGTAACTTGTACCTTGTACTTTGTTTTCTTAGAAGGAAACGAGTACTTAGGATTTTCATGGAGATCGTGAGCGATCGCATGAATGGGAGAACTACAAGGGTAGTTTGTCTTGCAAGGAACACAGTTCCCTGGTGTCGGCATCGTAGGGGTATGTCATATATGTAACCACACTTGTTTTTATACACCGAAAATGTAAATAAGGATTTATTTATAAACCAACATAATTGTTTCATAGTCTTGGATAACAAAGAAATAAAACATAAAGTTCAGTTGTTTTAAAGCAGCATCGTCTTCCAGTTTGCCATATGCTCATCCATGGGCCGGATTTGCATTATCAAGCTTTGAGCAATTGTTCTTGAAATGGCCCATCTCGCCACAGTTGTAGCACGATCTAGGTGGATATGGTGCTTGAGCAGCAGTAGGATTTGCAATAGTTTCGTTTTGGATAGCAAAACGACATGCATTGACCCAATGTCCCCATCGCCCACAGCGGGTACATTTGAGACATGGTGTTTGATTTAGATGATGACGGTTGCATTTGTTGTACAAAGGAGCTTTTCCCCTGTATGGTTTCTTAGCTGGTGGTGATGCCACCTGGCTAGGTCCCGCTTGATTAAGCGAAACTGGAGCAACCGCTGTAAGATTCTCTGAAACCTTACGCTTCTTTGATTTCCTTGAAGGCTTGGCTTTTGTCTTTTTAGGTGCCTCTTGAGTAGTTTCATCTTTGAGATGAGACATGGAGACAGCTAACTTAATGGTCCCACAGAGTACTACGCTTAGTTGTTGGGCAATTGTAGCAGCCAGTTCGGACCTTTGAGCATCGCTGCGATGAGGAGACATCCTAAAGGTAGTGGAAAATATGAGAGAAAATAAGTGAGATGTTATTGGATAATCAAAACTGAATGTTAAGAATATCAACGAAACATAAGGATTGTGATCGTTTATTTGTTAATTAAAACAAACAACCGACACTGTGACTAATCAAAGTAAGCGGGCCATGATAATGTATCGCGAAGACATGCTTTAACCTATAGGTATGTCACACCCCGACCGCGTTAAAACAACAAACCGCGGCGGAAACATCGGGGAGTGTCGTAACAGAATCATTGTTTCACAACACATGGATTGAAGTTCTGTTTTATTGAATTAAGTTTATTACATTGTCTTGAAATCAGAAACAAAACATGAATAATTGTCTTTTATTGTTATTAAGTCACTAAGGCCTAGTCCATTCCGATGTGAGCATGCATCAATATCATCATCAAACATCATCAACTATGGTACTTGAAACATATGTGAAAATACGTCAGCATAAAAATGTCGGTGAGTACATAGGTTTTGTGTGAGTGTCAGATTCATGGCTCGTTTACATGTTGGAATAACTCGAACAACTTTGTTAATTGATATTAGAAAACCTAGCTTTGTAAAATGTTTGTATTGTGAATTAAGTAACCAAGTCAAAACAAATTAGTTATAGTTTATATAACCTCGATGCCATGAATCTTAACTCAAAACATTTGTATATGTAAACCCAGATCGTAAATCATTTTTGTAATAAAACTCGAATGGTTTATATTGTTAGAAAACCTTGTAATGTAACTTTGTTTTGAAAACATTTGCCCAAGTGATCTAGATAACGCAACGATATGTAATGTGTTAAAAGCACTTATATATAGGAAGTACCAGCGGCGTATCCACCATGCGTTTATCACATTACACCCGCCCCGTTACCTAATCACTTCCATAACCCAATCGTTTAATAGTTCAAATAGTTCATATAGATCAAATAGCTCCAATGGTTCAAATAGTTCAAATAGTTCACATAGATCAAATAGTTCCAATGGTTCAAATAGTTCAAATAGTTCAGATAGATCAAATAGTTCCAATGGTTCAAATAGTTCAGATAGTTCAGATAGTTCCAGTGGTTCAAACAGTTCAAATAGTTCAGATAGTTTAATATAAACCATAGCATTTGTTTAGAAAACTCGAAATCATTTAGCACATACGAATCACCCCAAAACAGTTTAAAACGGTAAAAGAGGGGAACTATGTACTCACCTCGAATTGGAAAGTATCCTTGATCTAAAGAACTTAGCGAAGCTCGAGTAAACCAAAGAATACAGGTAGCACCTAGTAATCGGATCCCTAGTTAATAAATCGACATCTAAATCGGAAGATCGGATAGAATGAGGTATCGTAAACCAAATGAGTATTGGAACTCAAATGATATGGTTTAACAAAGCCTACATTCTAAGTCGGAACCTATCCTAAGTGCCTTTGACCCGTTACGACCCATTAAGGTAGCTTACGCTACTTTAACGCGTCGTTCGCACAAAAGCGCGTTCGAGGCGCCTAACTAGTCCTATGACAAGTATTATATGCCCTAACAAGTTTAAATAGGTTGCATAATCAGTTTAAATAGAAAAGGTTAAGTTACATATGCTTAAAATCCAATTATGCATGAAAAGGGCATTTTGGTCATTTTCCTAAGGCATATAAACTACCTATCATACAACTAATTAAACTAAGTGACCATAAGGTATAACCTCGGAAGATTATTCCCTATACAACTATGATCACAAATATGCTTGGTCGGATCCTAATGATCGACCAAACGGGTCGGGTTCGAAAGTCTAAGCGATTGTTTAGACCGCTTATCTTACGGCCCTATATAAGCACTAAACTAAAAGTGACGATTTAAACATGTTAAAACATGTTTAACTAAGTTAGAAAACAAGTTTGATATCAAAACAAAGTGTTTTGATACCCAAGAATAGTTTGGTTGCAAAATACACATAAACACGTAGTTTGACCGAAACTATGACTCCTCACTACGCCTAATCAACGTCGTAATCAGTAGGTATAGTCACAAGGGACCATAACCATCGTGATTACACTCACGTTGCGAAGTTCAAACGAACTTCGTGTTGACCAAGGACTGGTCAAAGCAGAAAGTCAAACACCGTTTGACTCTCATGCTTAAAAACGCATAAAAGCGTGAAAGAAACTTACAAAAGGTCCAAGCCTTGAAGATTTGAACTCAAATTGCTCAGGTATGAAGCTTGAGAGCTTCAACTTAGAGCAGAAATGAGAACAAATGTGAGGAATGCTTGAAAACCAAGTGGGTATTTATAAATTTTGAAGAACCATTAGGATCGTTTCTCGTAATTCGTGCTTAAATCTGGTCCTTACATGTGTTTCCCATTGTTTACAATACAATGGGACATGAAATATGCTCAAAAACATCTCGGATGTCGGTTCGTTTGGTCGTACGGTCACGTTGTTCGGTTAATTACGACGAAACTCGAACGGACGCGAAAAACGATCCAAATTACACGACGAATGGAATTTTAGCAAGCCAATCTCTAAAATAAAATATTTTAATGATTACAAAAAATTTGGGATGTCCGGATATGTTCAGAACGTAAGATATGCGCGAGAATGCAAACTTATGCACTTTTTGACGCTTTTAGTCCCTGTTTGATCAAAAAGTTTATTTTCGCATACCAAACCCCTTAAAGCCTATTTCTAAGCTATTTAAAGGATATATAGGGTATGTTTAACATATGATCAAGTTCCAGAACGTTCGTTATCATACGAATCGGCATAGTTTCGTAGTTTGATGCAAATAGTCCCTGCAATCAAATAAACTTGATTTCGACACACCAAACCCTCCAAAACATATTTCTAAGTTATGTAAAGGTTATTTAAGGTATGTTAAGCCCATGTCACTATTTCAAAGTGTTCTTCGTGTTAAACTGATTACGTTTACGCATCAGTTCGTGTATAACTTTCCAGAAAGCGATTTAGAGCTCGAAATCGAACAAGGATTGATATGTGCATATGATACACATATTTATACAAATCCCAAGTATGAAACACAATATTTCATTGGTTTTGTATTTGTTTGATGGTCAAAGGGGTACAGATGTCACAGTCTCCCCTACTTTAGGAAATTTCGTCCCGAAATTTATTCGTAGGAGTCTGTCTGTGACGTTGTGTTAAATAATTGTCTTGCATGGAATCTAGGGTGTCATCTATTTGCGTAGAGTAACCCATCAAAGATATGCAAGGTAAAATCTTGTCATTTCCCAGTGGATATACTTTGAAGCGAAAAATGAATGGATGATTCATTTTCTCCAATGGATTCTTCGTTAGATGTGGAAATGCAAGATGAATAGGTTATTCGTTTCCAATGGATATTTCTTCAGAAGCGAAAATGAATGAATGATTCATTTTCCTCAACGGGTACTTCATCAGAAGTGGGAATGAAGGATTATAGAATAAGATATTCATTTTCCTCGATGGATATTTCTTCAGAAGTGAAAATGAATGGATGATTCATTTTCCTCAATGGGTTCTTCATCAGACGTGGAAATGAAGGAATAATCGAAAGGATATTCATTTCCCCCGATGGATATTTCTTCAGAAGTGAAAATGAATGGTTGATTCATTTTCCTCAATGGATTCTTCGTCAGAAGTGGAAACGAAGGAATAATCGAAAGGATATTCATTTCCCCCGATGGATATTTCTTCAGAAGCGAAAATGAATGGATGATTCATTTTCCTCAATGGATTATTCGTCAGAAGTGGAAATGAAGGAATAATCAAAAGGATATTCATTTCCCCTGATGGATATTTCTTTAGAAGCGAAAATGAATGGATGATTCATTTTCCTCAATGGATTCTTCGTCAGAAGTGGAAATGAAGGAATAATCGAAAGGATATTCATTTCCCCCGATGGGTATTTCTTCAGAAGAGAAAATGAATGGATGATTCATTTTCCTCTATGGATTCTTCGTCAGAAGTGGAAATGAAGGAATAATCGAAAGGATATTCATTTCCCCCGATGGATATTTCTTCAGAAGTGAAAATGAATGGATGATTCATTTTCCTCAATGGATTCTTCATCAGAAGTGGAAATGAAGGAATAATCGAAAGGATATTCATTTCCCCCGATGGATATTTCTTCAGAAACGAAAATGAATGGATGATTCATTTTCCTCAATGGATTCTTCGTCAGAAGTGGAAATGAAGGAATAATCGAAAGGATATTCATTTCCCCCGATGGATATTTCTTCAGAAGAGAAAATGAATGGATGATTCATTTTCCTCAATGGATTCTTCGTCAGAAGTGGAAATGAAGGAATAATCGAAAGGATATTCATTTCCCCCGATGGATATTTCTTTAGAAGCGAAAATGAATGGATGATTCATTTTCTTCAATGGATTCTTCGTCAAAAGTGGAAATGAAGGAATAATCGAAAGGATATTCATTTCCCCCGATGGATATTTCTTCAGAAGCGAAAATGAATGGATGATTCATTTTCCTCAATGGATTCTTCGTCAGAAGTGGAAATGAATAAAGTTAACTTCAGTTTCTTGATTAGATTGATACATGACAAAACTTGATGTGGTTTCTGTGCACTAAATCCCATAATTATGTATGCATCCATAATTACGTAATTCCTTGCATAGTCCACACAGTTTGTCTTATAATGTGTAGGGGATAGAATTTGTGGAATAATCTTGAGATAACTTTAATTAGGTCAACACATAAACATATAATCACATAATTGTTCACTTGGTTATCAATTCGTTATTAGTTTGTTATTAATTGTTATTAACTTGTTGTCGATTTGTACATGGGTATTCAAGGTACACCAGGAACCCAGTCGATGGACTTCGACATCCTCAAGAATCTATCTGTAAAGATAAGATGGTCTTATAAGAATTTGATTTCGTTTACAAGGAATCGTAACATTCAAATTAATGCACAAAATGAATCCAATTAAGGAATTTGATTCTGCGCTTTGAACATCCACGGTGATCTAACTACGAAGAAGATCCTATAAGGATTTGGAATTCGTATAGCGGGAAGAGTTTAGGAATCTTGTACTAGGTATGTTATGTCAACATACGAAGCATAGTGTTTATGAGATCAAGGTGCTAGATATGCTTAGACAACATATGAAGCAAACAGATCCCTGAAATCATTGTCCTAAGCATGCTAAGTCGGCATGTGAAGCAGGGTGTTCTTGGAAATCGCTTGTTACGTATGTTAAGGCAACATACGAGCAAAATTGTTTTTGAAAGCTATGCTAGGAATTGTAAAAAAAATATGATTTTGAAAACCTTTTTGTAATGCTTTTGAAATCACGTACTAAGTATATTGGGTAAACATTTTTATGAAATGTTTTAAAACCACGTGAGATGATTTTGAAAATATGTATGAGATTTTTGAAAACATGCACAATCTTTTGAAATCATATGCTGTGTAAAATATCATGAACTCGGGAAGGTATGATATGTAAGACCAATCAAGGGCTTACAGAAGTACCCTCAGGTATCCTATTAAGATTTATAGTGATACTTTGGGTATTCGTCCAGAGTTGTAAGTTGCGCCTTGTACTTCATTTCCTTGGAAGAAACGGGTACTTAGGATTTTCGTGGAGATCGCAAGTGATCATAAAATGGAAGAATTTCGAGACTAGTTTGTTTTACAAGGAACACGGTTCCTTGATCGTCGGTATCGTAGGGGATATGTCGTTCATACATGTAACCATATTTGTACATCGTAATGTAAATAAAAGATTTATTGAAAAACCAAAATAAATGTTTCATAGAATTGGATAACAAAAGAAATTAATACATAAAGTTCGATTATTTCTAAACAGCATCGTCTTCCAGTCAGTCGAATGCTCATCCTTGTGCTGGATTTGCATTAGCAAGTTTTGGGCAATTGTTTCGAAAATAGCCCATCTCGCCACATTTGTAGCAAGAACCTAGAGGAAAACGAGCTTGAGCAGGATTGTTGTTAGCTTGATTTGGTGCAGCTGCAGCTCGACAAACCCTAGCTGTATGACCAATAAGTCCACAATTTAGGCATTTGCGGCATTTCACACTAGCATGATGATGAAGGTTACATTGGTTGCACAAGGGTGCAGTTCCGTTGTATGGCTTCTTAGCAGGGGGGGTTGAGCTGGTTGGTTAGGGACAGCTTGATCGTTTTAAGCAACTACGACGAAGTTCTGAGAAGCCTTACGCTTCTTAGACTTTTTAGAAGACTCAGTCTGTTTATCCTTTGGTTTAGCTTCATCGGTTGGTTTCTTGTCACCTTTTCGGAAAAGTTTACCTTTCCTGATCTGAGATTCAGTCAAGGTAGCGGATAGCTCAATGGCCTGTCTAACTGTAGTGGGGTTGCTACCGGTAACAATGTCTTGTACTGAATCAGGGAGGCCGTCAATATACTTTTCCATTGCCTTATCCAAAGGCGTAACCAAGGTTGGGCATAACAGACTTAATTCTTCATATCGATCCGTGTAGGCTCGATGCTCACCACTATCTTGCTTAAGATTGTCGAATTCCCTTTCCAATGCCCTGATTTCATAACGAGGACAGAATTCCTTCATCATTAGAGCTCGAAGCTCTTCCCATGTTTGAGCCAGTGCTACATCGGCACCCCTATCTCTCATCACACCATTCCACCATGTTAAAGCTCGTTTCTCAAAGACACTAGATGCGAATTCAACCTTTCGCTCGTTTGGACACTGAACATGTCTGAAGGTGCTTTCTAGACTCTCGAACCATTGCAGGAGTGCAGTTGCTCCTTGAGATCC
Organism: Helianthus tuberosus; assembly: GCA_030545235.1. Taxonomy (NCBI): domain Eukaryota; kingdom Viridiplantae; phylum Streptophyta; class Magnoliopsida; order Asterales; family Asteraceae; genus Helianthus; species Helianthus tuberosus. The sequence continues at coordinate 837,010 of JARYGA010054168.1, forward strand.
AGAAAATTTCAATGGCTTAGCTGAATTGAACGTTTTGAAATTACATGGATCGTTATTGTTGTTATTGTAGACTTGGTTACCATGAGCAATGATGTTTCGGAGTGCAGCAGCCATTTGCTGCGTAATGATAGCTGCCAGTTCGGCATTAGGTATTTGATTGTCACGTCGAGGAGGCATTCTAAAAGAGGAAACATGAGAGAAAACGAGTAAAATGACATTGGGTAAGAATAAAATGTTATAATTACCGACCAAAAAGCATGGATGGTGGTCATTGGTTCATACCACGAAGCAAACAAACGACACACAAAAGTTGAACAAAGTAAATAGGTCCTCATAATGTATCGCGAAGACATGCTTTAGCCTATAAGTGGACACTTACCCCAAGAGTTTCCAGGTAAGAGTTACTGGTCCGATTATGTGGATTTGTACGAACACTCTAGCCTTAGACAGAAAACTCAGGATACAAGCACCCACCCTTCCAGATTGCACGTGTTCACATTAATAAGACCTAAACTTTTACGAGATTTTTGAAAACTTTGAAGGTTCAAAACCTTATAACAAATCTTCTAGGAAGAGATGATTAGTTTTCAAGTCGGATTCAAAATTTGTGTTCTTGGTGTGGTTCTCACCTAAAGATAGGCGACGTTATTGTTTTAAGACTAAACACAAGATAACTTGTGTTAGGGTCCTAGGAAGGTTATAGTCTAGGTCAAAGCATTACTAATAACCTAATTCCCTATAACCATAAGCTCTGATACCAACTTTTCTGTCACACCCCGACCGCGTTAAAACAACAAACCGCGGCAGAAACGTCGAGGAGTGTCGTAACTGAATCATTGTTTCACAACACATGGATTGAAGTTCTGTTTTATTGAATTAAGTTTATTACATTGTCTTGAAATCAGAAACAAAACATGAATAATTGTCTTTTATTGTTATTAAGTCACTAAGGCCTCGTCCATTCCTATGTGAGCATGCATCAATATCATCATCAAACATCATCAAATATGGTACCTGAAACATATGTGAAAATACGTCAGCATAAAAATGCCGGCGAGTACATAGGTTTTGTGTGAGTGTCAGATTCATGGCTCGTTTACATGTTAAAATAACTCGAACAACTTCGTTAATTGATATTAGAAAACCTAGCTTTGTAAAATGTTTGTATTGTAAATTAAATAACCAAGTCAAAACAGATTAGTTATATAAAACCTCGATGCCATGAATCATAACTCAAAACATTTGTTTATGTAAACCCAGATCGTAAATCGTTTTTGTAATAAAACTCGAATGGTTTATATTGTTAGAAAAACCTTGTAATGTAACTTCGTTTTGAAAACATTAGCCCAAGTGATCAAGATAACGCAACGATATGTAATGTGTTAAAAGCACTTATATATAGGAAGTACCAGGGGCGTATCCACCATGCTTTTATCACATTACACCCGCCCCGTTACCTAATCACTTCCAAAACCCAATCGTTTAATAGTTCAAATAGTTCACATAGATCAAATAGCTCCAATGGTTCAAATAGTTCAAATAGTTCACATAGATCAAATAGTTCCAATGGTTCAAATAGTTCAAATAGTTCACATAGATCAAATAGTTCCAATGGTTCAAATAGTTCAGATAGATCAGATAGTTCCAGTGGTTCAAACAGTTCAAATAGTTCAGATAGTTTAATATAAACCATAGCATTTGTTTAGAAAACTCGAAATCATTTAGGACATACGAATCACCCCAAAATAGTTTAAAACGGTAAAAGAGGGGAACTATGTACTCACCTCGAATTGGAAAGTATCCTTGATCTAAAGAACTTAGCGAAGCTCGAGTAAACCAAAGAATTCAGGTAGCACCTAGTAATCGGATCGCTAGTTAATAAATCGACATCTAAATTGGAAGATCAGATAGATTGAGGTCTCGTAAACCAAATGAGTATTGGAACTCATATGATATGGTTTAACAAAGCCTACATTCTAAGTCGGAACCTATCCTAAGTGACTTCGACCCGTTACGACCCATTAAGGTAGCTTATGCTACTTTAACGCGTCGTTCGCGCAAAAGCGCGTTCGAGACACCTAACTAGTCCTATGACAAGTATTATATGCCCTAACAAGTTTAAATATGTTGCATAATCAGTTTGAATGGCAAAAGTTAAGTTACATATGCTTAAAATCCAATTATGCATGAAAAGGGCATTTTGGTCATTTTCTAAGGCATATAAACTACCTATCATACAACTAATTAAACTAAGTGACCATAAGGTATAACCTCAGAAGGTTATTCCCTATACAACTATGGTCACAAATATGCTTGGTCGGATCCTTATGATCGACCAAACGGGTCGGGTTCGAAAGTCTAAGCGGTTGTTTAGACCTCTTATCTTACGACCCTATATAAGCACTAAACTAAAAGTGACGAGTTAAACATGTTAAAACATGTTTAACTAAGTTAGAAAACAAGTTTGATATCAAAACAAAGTGTTTTGATACCCAAGAATAGTTTGGTTGCAAAATACGCATAAACAAGTATTTTGACCGAAACTATGACTCGTCACTACGCCTAATCAACGTGGTAATCAGGAAGTATAGTCACAAGGGACCATAACCATCGTGATTACACTCACATTGTGAAGTTCAAATGAAGTTCGTGTTGACCAAGGACTGGTCAAAGCAGAAAGTCAAACACCGTTTGAGTTTCATGCTTAAACACGCATAAAAGCACGAAAGAAACTTACAAAAGGTCCAAGCCTTGAAGATTTGAACTCAAATTGCTCAGGTATGAAGCTTGAGAGCTTCAACTTAGAGCAGAAATGAGAACAAATGTGAGGAATGCTTGAAAACCAAGTGGGTATTTATAGATTTCGAAGAACCGTTAGGATCGTTTCTCGTAATTCGTGCTTAAATCTGGACCTTACATGTGTTGCCCATTGTTTACAATACAATGGGACATCAAAATCTATCAAATGGTATTGCAAAACAATGATCAAAACCATCAAAACCAGCTCAAAAGGCCGGATTCAATGTTTCTGTCTGGGCATCAGTCGTACCCCGCGTTTACGCGCCCCGCGAGGGACAGGTTTCACAGGTTGGCAGAATTAGTCCCTGCATGTTAAAAACTCAGTTTTTGACACGCTTAAGCCCCGTTAACCCCATTTCAAGGCTCCAAAATGAAGTTAAAGTATAGGGAACATGAAATATGCTCAAAAACATCTCGGATGTCGGTTCGTTTGGTCGTACGGTCACGTTGTTCGGTTAATTACGACGAAACTCGAACGGACGCGAAAAACGATCCAAATTACACGACGAATGGAATTTTAGCATGCCAATCACTAAAATAAAATATTTTAATGATTACAAAAATTTTTGGATGTCCGGATATGTTCAGAACGTAAGATATGCGCAAGAATGCAAACTTATGCACTTTTTGACGCTTTTAGTCCCTGTTTGATCAAAAAGTTTATTTTCGCATACCAAACCCCTTAAAGCCTATTTCTAAGCTATGTAAAGGATATTTAGGGTATGTTTAACATATGATCAAGTTCCAGAATGTTCGTTATCATACGAATCGGCATAGTTTCGCTGTTTGACGCAAACAGTCCCTGCAATCAAATAAACTTGATTTCGACACACCAAACCCTCCAAAACTTATTTCTAAGTTATGTAAAGGTTATTTAAGGTATGTTAAGCCCATGTCACTATTCCAGAGTGTTTTTCGCATTAAACTGATTACGTTTACGCATCACTTTGCGTATAACTTTCCAGAAAGCCATTTAGAGCTCGAAACGAACAAGGATTGATATGTGCATATGATACACATATTTATACAAATCCCAAGTATGAAACACAATATTTCATTGGTTTTGTATTTGTTTGATGGTCAAAGGGGTACAGATGTCACAAGGTGAACACTCACCCCAAGAATTCCCAGGTAAGAGTGACTGGTCCGATACGGCGGATTTGTACGAACACTCTAGCCTTAGACAGAAAACTCAAGGTACAGGTACCCACCCTTCCAGATTGCACGTGTTCATATTATAACTTTGACGAGATTTTGAGAACAGCAAAGGCTTAAAAGCCTAAAACAAACCATCTAAGGATAGATGATTTCTTGTGAAGTTTTGAAAAAAAAAATTTGACTTGAGAGAATGAATTGTGTTTTGTTTTTGTTAATTACCTAAGGATAGGTGATTGGTATTGTATTAAGAATCTAAAGGCAAATTTCTTGCGTTAGGGTCCTAGGAAGGTTATAGACTAGGTCAAGAGCATTACTAATAACCTAATTCCCTATAACGATGAGCTCTGATACCAACTCTTTTGTCACACCCCGACCGCGTAATACAACAAATCGTGGCGGAAACGTCAGGGAGTGGAGTAACAGAATCATTGTTTCACAACACATGGTAATTGAAATTTTGTTTTGTTGAGTTAATAATTGTTCGACATTGTCTTAAAGTGAAATAAACGAGTTCTAACACATTGTCTATCTTGTTTTATGTCACTAAGGCCCTCGTCCAATCCTATGTTTTTGCACCATAATCATCAAACAATAGCACCTGAAACACATGTGAAAATAGGTACGTCAGCATAAAAATGCATGTGAGATACATAGGTTTTGTTGATGAAGGATTCATGACTTGTAAGTAAAAAGAAGTGTTTAACAAAAAGTAGTCATGAATCTTGTAAAATAAAATCATATGAAAATCGATATGAAAATCGGATGATAATAAAAGAATGATGTATGGCTAAATAAATAACCAAGTAGAAATGGATTTGTATAAAATATGTTATTTGTAAAAGAATTGTCTTGTGAAAATATGTCATTTGTATAAAATGTGTCATGTTTATGTCTTTGTCGAAGTGGTTTAGATAACGCCATGTTGTGTAATATAATAAAAGCACTTATATATAGGAAGTACCAGCGGCGTATCCACCATGCTTTTATCATATTACGCACGCCTCGTTATTTAAATCACTTACCAATAATAACCAAAAATGTCTTGTTTAAACCAATGTCAAGTGTAAATCATGTCTTGTATAATGTCAATGTATAATCAAATGTCATGTATGGTGAATAACAAGTAATTACTCAAACCATAGGTGTAATGTCAATGTATAAGCAAATGTCATGTACAAAACAATGTCTTTGAATAAATCATAGTTTAAAACAAAAGTTATGTTTTGAAAAATCAATGCTTAATGGATATAAACATTTATACAGTAGGGTTTATGCCTTGAGACTGTCGGATAAACCCTTAACAAGTTAAAGGTTTATCAATTATGTATATCGGATTCTGTCATTCCTTACTTCCAAACAAACCTAGGAAGCGAGGAACGGGATTTGTCAAGTTCTATGGTACCACTACTTACTACCGAGCGGCCTGATCAATGTTAATGAACGTATTTTTGTCCCGTTAAACATACCAAATGTAAGCATGTTATGTAAAAACCATGTACTAAGTATGCTAAGTAAACATACGAAGTAGAAATGTCATGTAAATCAACGTGCTAGCATGCTAAGTAAACATACATAGCAGAAGTGTAATGTAAATCAGTGTGTCCATATGCTGAGTAAACATATGTAACAAAAATGTTTATGAAATCAATGTGCTAGTATGCTAAGTAAACATTCATAGCAAATCGTAAGTGAAATCATGTACTATATGTGTACTAAGTGAACATAGCATGTTTATGTCATAAAAAACATGAAAAGCATGAAAGTAACAAGTAGGAACATGTGTATCACCCCAAAATATTTGAAAACAGTAAAAGAGGGGACTATGTACTCAATTGAGATTGCTTATAAGTCTTGAAACAAAGATCAAATATAGCTTGAAGAATCACGGAATCAAACGGCACCTAATATAGGTAACTATGTTAATAATCGGATCCTAAATCGGGAGATAGGATAGAATGAGGTCCTGTAAACCAAATGAGTCTTGGAACTCATGTGATATGGTTTAACAAAGCCTACATTCTGAATTGATACCTATCCTAAGTGCTTATGACCCGTTACGACTCGTTAAGGTAGTTTACGCTACTTTAACGTGTCGTTTGTGCAAAAGCGCGTTCGGATAGCCTAACTAGTCCTATGACAAGTATTATATGCCCTAACATGTTTAATTATGTTGCATAATCATTTTAAGTGACAAAATTTAGTTTACATATGCTTAAAATGTGTCACACCACCAAAATCCACATGCGGAGTACCACCGCTTGGAGGCGTGACTGACCAGGATCCAGCCACCAATTATACTGAGCATTGGTTAATAGTAAAAAAAAATGTTCACCAACCACAATAGTTAGTAAACATCATAGTTCGAAGTTTTAAAAGTTTAAGTTCAACTAACAGTTTAAGTGAACAGCGGAAGCATAAACCAAACAGTTTCAAAACAAAGTTCATAGTTCAAGATTATTTAAAACCCAACACATGGGTTAGACGACCACTACACATTCACAAGCTGCAAGCTCCTGAGTCACTGGGTACCTACAAAGCATGCAGTAGGGTATCAACAAAAATGTTGGCGAGTTCACGAGTTGTCCAGTTTTTAATTACCAAAAACTTGTTTCACTAGTTAATTTATCCGTTTATACATGCCATGGGGAGCTACCCCATAAGTAAGCGACTAAACTGTTTTACAATACCGAATACTTACTTAAACGTACGTTTCCGCAGTGCCCCGTTTGTCAATGTTCTATCATCATTGACGGTTTGCCAGAGTACATTAGTTCACTTCCGTTCCCAGTAACAAGGGTCGGTGTGAGGCTGGTTAAACCTAAATAGCGCTATCAACTAATAACCCGTTCGCCAGGCCCCGGTGACTAATCGGTATTAAATGGTAGGGACTTGAGTGATAGATTTTCGTTTAGTGTTGCTCGTTGCATTCCGTATAAACAGTAATTAACTAAGAGTCCCATTTAAGGGGAAGAAAGTAGGTTTGTATCCCTTACGAGGGGATGGCGTTGTTTAAGTTTCCGTTTCCCAAACCACCGGGAACGCATGCTTTATTAGTTGTGAACTCACCTTGGGTTGCTCGGCAGTTTAGTTTACTTGGTCAAGTATGCTGGTCACCACGTCCTAATATGGTTACCAGTATAGGTCAGGTTGGGTACAGAGAAATCACGTATATTCTACACGTATCTAACACATAGCATACATAACACGTCATTGGGCCCGTCCTACCAGTTAAACAGTTACAGATAACACATGGTTCAGTTAAACATGCAGCCCAAACAATTCACATTGTGGCCCAATAACTAAAGTAAGCAGCCCAGTCGAGACAAGGTGGTCTCGACTCGAGAACACGCGGTCTCGAGTCGTAACCAGGAGGTCTCGAGTCATGGACTTCTGGTCTCGAGTAGTGCAGGCATGAGTCGCAACCTCAGAGGTCTCGAGTCCAATCTCGAGTCGAGATCATGAGATCTCTAGTCGAGACCAAGCTGGTATCAAGTCCCTGAAGTCTGTCCCGAGGTGTTTATTCGTAGTTCTCGAGTCGCAATCACTGCGGTCTCGAGTTGTCATTTGGATGATCTTAAGTCGAGACCGGGGGTCTCGACTTGCACACCTGATGACCGAATACTTCTAGAACCTGTCCAAATTGTACTATCCAATAGAATTTCATGTTCATGATCCTTAGTACTAACCAATACAATTTCACCTACATGTTTTCTTGTCTAACTCTAAATCAAACAAGCATTTTTCAAATGTTCAACACATATTCATCCCATATTCATACTATTCTTCATTTAGGGTTTTTATAACTTGATTATTCAAAAAACACATTCACTATGATTCTCATATTAATCTATGTGGACCTAGAAGTAAAAACAATAAACCTTCAACACACACACACCCACAACATGCATTTCATAAGCAACAATCGTGTAACATCTCCTGCTTCTCTTTAAAATATTCATATGCAAGAATCATGATAATGTACTAAATTGCCTATAGTCATGTATAACATTCATTTCATATTATATCATTCAAAGGTCACTTTGTTAAACACCTATTCTACTCACAAATAAGCACCTTAATCACACATTATCATACATCAAGTAAACCACACTAACTGAATGGTGTTCGAATGAAGGAGAGGGAAAAACGGTTGAGAGAAGGCCCTTGAGTGATGAACGATGGCTAGCTTCCGAGCTCCAAGCTTCCACTTGTTGATTCCGAGAGAATGGGGGGGGGTTGATTAGTGGGTTTTAGGGCTTTTATTGAGAGAAAAGTGAATGAGGTGAAGGAGGGAGAATAAGGGAATGATTGTTGTCCAAAGGTGGGTAAGTCGGCTAATGAGGGGGTTTTATAATCCAATTCATGGGCCATGCACCCTAATGGGTTCTCGAGTGGGCTCAAGGAGGTGCGGCCCAAACGGCCCAACTGTTTACTGTTCACTCGAGACCGGGTGGTCTCGAGTCGTGGTTTCGGTTCACGAGTATTTATACATATACATATATATTACATACACGTTATAAACACATAGCACATCAAAGTAATTCACACCTTTCATTTAATAATATGTACACGAAATACTGAAACTAGAAGGTTGTTCGGGAAAATCTAGAGTGTCACATTATCCCCAAGTTTTAAGAACTTTCGTCCCAAAAGTTTAGGCAGCCACTGTCAAGCTGGTGAGAACGTTTCAACGGGGTGTCACATTATCCCCCCGTTAGTTTGGAATTTCGTCCCAAAATTCGGTTGTAGCTTCAGTGCTGGGAGTTTCATTAGGGAACAACTGGGGATACTTGCGCTTCATCTGGTCTTCCCGCTCCCAGGTAAACTCTGGGCCACGGCGCGAGTTCCAACGAACTCGCACAAGCGGTATCTGGCTACGTTTGAGGGTTTTGATTTCTCGATCCGTGACCTCAATCGGTTCCTCAGTAAAGTGTAGCTGTTCGTCAATAGTGAGTTCCTTGAAAGGAATGATGAGTGTTTCATCTGACAGACACTTCTTCAGATTAGACACATGAAAGACGTTGTGCACCGCACTCAGCTCTTCAGGCAGATTCAATCTATAAGCAACCTTACCAATTTTCTCGGTAATTTCAAAGGGTCCGACATATCTCGGATTAAGCTTGCCCCGTTTTCCAAAACGAACCACACCCTTCCAGGGTGAGACTTTAAGTAGAGCCCGGTCACCAACCTGGAACTCTAGCGGTTTCCTATCCTTATCAGCGTAACTCTTCTGACGGTCACGAGCTGCCACCATGCGTTGTCTGATCTGGGCAATCCTTTCCGTAGTGTCTATCACAAGTTCTGGACCTGTGATTTGGCTGTCACCAACTTCCGCCCAGCAAAGAGGCGATCGGCATTTACGACCATACAATGCCTTAAAGGGTGCTGCCTGAATGCTGGTGTGGTAGCTGTTATTGTAGGAGAATTCCACTAATGGTAGATGCTTTTCCCAACCCTTGCCAAAATAGATCACACATGCCCTAAGCATGTCTTCAAGGGTTTGGATGGTGCGTTCAGATTGCCCATCCATTTGTGGATGATAAGCGGTGCTCATGTCTAAACGTGAGCCAAAGGATTTGTGCATAGCTTGCCACAACTCAGAAGTAAAACGCACGTCTCGATCGGAAATAATAGAGGTCGGCACTCCGTGCCTCGAAACCACTTCCTTTAAGTATACCTCTGCTAAGGTAGAGAACTTGTCTGTTTCTTTAATAGCCAAAAAGTGTGCAGACTTAGTTAATCGATCCACTATCACCCAAATGGTGTCATTTCCACGTTGAGACCTAGGCAGGCCAGTAACAAAATCCATGGAAATTTACTCCCATTTCCATTACGGGATCTCTGGTTGTTGGAGTAGGCCCGATGGTTTCTGATACTTAGCCTTGACTTTCGCACAGGTCAAACATTTACTGACATAGGTTGCTATATGGGCTTTCATGCTAGGCCACCAGTATGTAGTCTTTAAGTCGTGGTACATCTTATCCGAACCAGGATGTACTGAGTAACGGGACTTATGGGCTTCATCCATTACAAGCTCGCGTAAGTTCCCATAAAGTGGGACCCATATACGCCCGTTTACGTAGTAAGCACCATCTTCTTTTTGTTCTAGCCGTTTCCTTGATCCTCGCAGGGACTCAGCCCTGATGTTCTCGGCTTTCAATGCTTCAACCTGAGCGTTTCGGATTTGCTTAGGGAGGTTCGAGTGGATGGTGAGCTGTAAGGCACGAACACGCTTAGGTTTGGTTTCCTTCCTGCTGAGGGCATCTGCCACCACATTAGCCTTGCCTGGATGATATTTAATTGCACACTCGTAGTCATTTAGGAGTTCGACCCATCGGCGTTGCCGCATATTCAACTCCTTTTGTTCCATTATGTGCTGGAGACTCTTGTGATCGGTGTAAATCGTGCACTTGGTACCGTACAAGTAATGTCTCCAAATCTTGAGCGCGAAGACCACAGCTCCGAATTCTAAGTCATGTGTCGTGTAGTTCCGTTCGTGGATCTTGAGTTGTCGCGAAGCGTAAGCAATAACCTTCTCGCGTTGCATCAACACGCAACCAAGTCCTTGAATAGAAGCGTCGCAGTAAACAACAAAGTCGTCGGTACCTTCAGGTAAGGAAAGAATAGGAGCACTACAAAGGTTCTTCTTTAGTTCCTGAAAGGCAGATTCCTGAGCATCATTCCATTTGTAAGCAACACCCTTCTGAGTGAGGGTCGTAAGTGGTTGAGCGATCTTAGAAAATCCCTTGATAAATCTTCGATAGTATCCTGCCAATCCCAAGAATTGGCGAACTTCGGTCGGAGTCTTAGGTATAGGCCAATTCTTAATGGATTCGATCTTAGCGGGGTCGACGTGAATCCCATCCTGATTGACTATGTGCCCAAGGAAATGGACTTCTCTAAGCCAGAAATCACATTTCGAGAATTTGGCGTACAGTTGCTCATTGTGAAGGAGTTCGGGAATAAGACGTAGGTGTTGTTCATGCTCCTCTTGACTCTTCGAGTAAATTAGGATGTCGTCAATAAACACAATCACGAACTTGTCGAGGTAGGGTTTGCACACTCGGTTCATGAGATCCATGAAGATTGCAGGTGCGTTGGTCATTCCGAAAGGCATAACAAGGAATTCGTAGTGACCCTAGCGGGTTCTGAAAGCAGTCTTAGAGACGTCCTCATCGCGGACTCTCAGCTGGTGATAGCCCGATCGCAGATCAATCTTGGAATAATAGCTCGACCCTTGCAGCTGGTCGAACAGATCATCAATACGGGGAAGTGGATAACGATTCTTGATGGTAACCTTGTTCAGTTCGCGGTAATCAATGCACATTCGGTATGTGCCATCCTTCTTTTTGACAAAGAGCACTGGGGCTCCCCAGGGTGACGAGCTAGGACGGATAAAACCTTTGTCCAATAGTTCTTGTAGTTGAGTACAAAGTTCCTTTAGTTCTGCGGGAGCTAGTCGATAAGGTGCACGAGCGATAGGTGTTGCCCCAGGAGCTAGTTCGATTTGAAATTCAACCTGACGGTGAGGAGGGAGTCCAGGTAGTTCTTCAGGAAATACCTTAGGATAGTCGCGTACAACTGGAAAATCTTCAATCCTGTTTTCCTTTTTCTGCATGTCGGCAACAAGTGCTAAGATAGCGGTGTGCCCCTTTCGTAAACACTTCTGGGCTTTTAAGAATGAAATGATGCCTGTGACTTCTCCGCCTTTGTCGCCTTGAACGATAAGGGGTTTGCCAGAAGGACAGGGGATACGAACAACTTTCTCTTGGCAGAGGATTTCAGCTCGATGCTTGGATAACCAATCCATACCAATGACGACGTCGAAGCTTCCGAGAATGATGGGGAAGAGATCGATTCGGAAGGTCTGACCAGACAATTCTAGTTTGCAGTTACGAATGATGTGTGAGGCCTCGAGGTTTCTACCATTAGCTATTTCAACGATGTGCTTAGAGCTTAACGGCGTAAGAGTGGACTTAAGCTTCTTACTAATACATAGGGATACATAACTAGCATCTGCTCCAGAATCAAATAATATGGAAACATAACGATCATTAAGTAGGAACTTACCCGCCACCACGTTGGGGTCGTTCCTTGCTTCCCCAGCTCCAATCACAAAATCCCTTCCTCTTGCACTATTTCCAGCATTGTTGTTGTTCTGATTCAGTTCAGGGCAATCCTTTCGCATGTGCCCCGTTGCTCTACACTTGAAGCATCCACGGTTGTTTCCTTGTTGCTGTTGTGGTTGTGGTTGTTGATTCTGCCTAGCTGGAAGCTGGCTCCTGCAGTCTTTGGCTTCATGCCCCATCTTGCTGCATCGCTGACACTGACTTTTGCCACATGGCCCACTGTGGTGTCGGTTACATTTGTTACACTTGGGGTGGTTTCCTCGATAGCCACCCAGTTGCTGAGGGCCCTTGTTGCTTTCAGTCTTCCTTTGCTGAACTGAGGCCTGAGTGGGGTTAGCATCCTTACCCTGATTTCCATCCCACTTTCGTTTGTTATCGCTAGAAGTTCCGGTAGTAGCACTGATCCTTTTGGGCTGCTTGCCCTCCTCCACAGCCTGATCGGTGAGTTTGTGAGCAAGACGGACCACTGGCTGAATGGTATTGAGGTTGGCTGAGGTCACATGGCTGATCGGTGAGTCTGGGGCCAAACCTTTGATGTACAACTCGATCCTTCGATACATAGGTCGGGACATGTTTGGGCAAAGTGCAGCATAGTCGTTGGACTGCTTGGTGTAGGTCTCAATCTCTGATCCAACCATCTTGAGCTCAAAGTATTCGTTTTCGAGCTTATGAATGTCATCCCTGTGACAGTATTCTTCCTTGATCATGTCCTTGAAATCTTCCCACGCAGTAGCATTTACAGTTTCCAAACCGAGCATCTAAATCTGTGCCTTCCACCATGAAAGCGCGTTTCCTTCAAGCGTACCAGTCGCAAACTTTACCCAGTTAGCAGGGGGACACTCACAGACAGCAAAGACAGCTTCAGCCTTTTCAATCCAGTGCAGAAGGCCGATGGCACCCTCAGTGCCGTTGAAAAGGAGAGGCTTGCAATCCATGAAGGTTTTGAAAGTACAAACACGTGGTTGCGCAGGTGCTTGCTGGCCTGTTGTGAGAAGCGAAGCGAATAGGCTTAGAGGTGAAAAGACGATGCGGGGGTAGGATCTAAACATCCTAAAGTAACGAGTTTACCTCCAGGGTGAGCTGCGAAAGCTGCAGCCACCGTGTTGAGCAAGTTAGTGAACTGAGCCTGAGTCATGTTAACGTTTCCTCTTCCGCGTCCACTCATTGTCTTCATAACCAGAAAACACAGTATGAGTGTGATGTGGTAATGTAGCGAGAATGAGGTAAAAGAGGGATACGTATCTATCTAATTAGGCACACTAGTATGTATAGTAGAGCAATCAACATAAAGTAAACAAGCAAGTAACACACAAGTCCGAGTTATGAGGTCTAATACGTTGAGTCTTGCCCTTGGAGTGTAGTGTCGTCACGAGTCACGGGTTATAGTCTGGTTTTTCTCAAAAAGACTTTCTTTTTAAAACCGAGTTCACTATAACCAATGGCTCTGATACCAATCTGTCACACCCCCAAAATCCACATGCGGAGTACCACCACTTGGAGGCGTGACTGACCAGGATCCAGCCACCAATTATACTGAGCATTGGTTAATAGTAAAAAAAATGTTCACCAACCACAATAGTTAGTAAACATCATAGTTCGAAGTTTTAAAAGTTTAAGTTCAAATAACAGTTTAAGTGAACAGCGGAAGCATAAACCAAACAGTTTCAAAACAAAGTTCATAGTTCAAGATTATTTAAAACCCAACACATGGGTTAGACGACCACTACACATTCCCAAGCTACAAGCTCCTGAGTCACTGGGTACCTGCAAAGCATGCAGTAGGGTATCAACAAAAATGTTGGCGAGTTCACGAGTTGTCCAGTTTTTAATTACCAAAAACTTGTTTCACCAGTTAATTTATCCGTTTATACATGCCATGGGGAGCTACCCCATAAGTAAGCGACTAAACTGTTTTACAATACCGAATACTTACTTAACCGTACGTTTCCGCAGTGACCTGTTTGTCAATGTTCTATCATCATTGACGGTTTGCCAGAGTACATTAGTTCACTCCCGTTCCCAGTAACAAGGGTCGGTGTGAGGCTGGTTAAACCTAAATAGCGCTATCAACTAATAACCCGTTAGCCAGGCCCCGGCGACTAATCCGTATTAAATGGTAGGGACTTGAGTGATAGAGTTTCGTTTAGTGTTGCTCGTTGCATTCCGTATAAACAGTAATTAACTAAGAGTCCCATTTAAGGGGAAGAAAGTAGGTTTGTATCCCTTACGAGGGGATAGCGTTGTTTAAGTTTTCGTTTCCCAAACCACCGGGAACGCATGCTTTATTACTTGTGAACTCACCTTGGGTTGCTCGGCAGTTTAGTTTACTTGGTCAAGTATGCCGGTCACCACGTCCTAATATGGTTACCAGTATAGGTCAGGTTGGGTACAGAGAAATCACGTATATTCTACACGTATCTAACACATAGCATACATAACACGTCATTGGGCCCGTCCTACCAGTTAAACAGTTATAGATAACACATGGTTCAGTTAAACAGGCAACCCAAACAATTCACATTATGGCCCAATAACTAAAGTAAGCAGCCCAGTCGAGACAAGGTGGTCTCGACTCGAGAACACGCGGTTTCCAGTCGTAACCAGGAGGTCTCGAGTCATGGACTTCTGATCTCGAGTAGTGCAGGCATGAGTCGCAACCTCAGAGGTCTCGAGTCCAATCTCGAGTCGAGATCATGAGATCTCGAGTCGAGACCAAGCTGGACTCAAGTCCCTGAAGTCTGTCCCGAGGTGTTTATTCGTAGTTCTCAAGTCGCAATCACTGCGGTCTCGAGTTGTCATTTAGATGATCTCGAGTCGAGACCGGGGGTCTCGACTTGCACACCTGATGACCGAATCCTTCTAGAACCTATCCAAATTGTACTATCCAATAGAATTTCATGTTCATGATCCTTAGTACTAACCAATACAATTTCACCTACATGTTTTCTTGTCTAACTCTAAATCAAACAGATCAAACAAGCATTTTTCAAATGTTCAACACATATTCATCCCATATTCATACTGTTCTTCATTTAGGGTTTTTATAACTTGATTATTCAATAAACACATTCACTATGATTCTCAGATTCATCTATGTGGACCTAGAAGTAAAAACAATAAACCTTCAACACACACACACCCACAACATGCATTTCATAAGCAACAATCGTGTAACATCTCCTTCTTCTCTTTAAAATATTCATATGCAAGAATCATGATAATGTACTAAATTGCCTATAGTCATGTATAACATTCATTTCATATTATATCATTCAAAGGTCACTTTGTTAAACACCTATTCTACTCACAAACAAGCACCTTAATCACACATTATCATACATCAAGTAAACCACACTAACCGAATGGTGTTCGAATGAAGGAGAGGGAAAAACGGTTGAGAGAAGGCCCTTAAGTGATGAACGATGGCTAGCTTCCGAGCTCCAAGCTTCCACTTGTTGATTCCGAGAGAATGGGGGGGGTTGGTTAGTGGGTTTTAGGGCTTTTAGTGAGAGAAAAGTGAATGAGGTGAGGGGGGGAGAATAAGGGAATGATTGTTGTCCAAAGGTGGGTAAGTCGGCTAATGAGGGGGTTTTATAATCCAATTCACGGGCCATGCACCCTAATGGGTTCTCGAGTGGGCTCAAGGAGGTGCGGCCGAAACGGCCCAACTGTTTACTGTTCACTCGAGACCGGGTGGTCTCGAGTCGTGGTTTCGGTTCACGAGTATTTATACATATACATATATATTACATACACGTTATCAACACATAGCACATCAAAGTAATTCACACCTTTCATTTAATAATATGTACACGAAATACTGAAACTAGAAGGTTGTTCGGGAAAATCCAGAGTGTCACAAAATGAAATTATGCGTAAAAAGGGCATTTTGGTCATTTTCCTAAGGCCTATAAACTACCTATCATACAACTAATTAAACGAAGTGACCATAAGATATAACCTCGGAAGGTTATTCCCTATACAACTATGGTCACATAATGTGTTTGGTCGGATCCTAATGATCGACCAAACGGGTCGGGTTCGAAAGTTTAAGCGGTTGTTTAGACCGCTTAACTTACGACCCTAAATAAGCACTTAAACTAGAAGTGATGAGTTAAACATGTTAAAACATGTTTAACTAAGTTAGAAAACTGATTTGATATTAAAACAAAGTGTTTTGATACCCGAAAATAGTTTCGTCGCAAAATGCACATAATCGTGCATTTTGACCGAAACTTTGACTCGTCACTTTGACTAGTCAACGTGGTAATCAGTATGTATAGTCACAAGGGACTATAACTGTCACACCCGCTCGTAGCGGAAACGCAAGGTGTGATCTGTATGGTTTTCATTGCATAAATATCGATGTACATGAACAAACTATATGAATAAATACAAGCTCCAATGCCATGTCATAATTGTTTCAAAAGAATGCAACATAAGTTGAATGTATTGGTTACAAACCATCAAATGAAAATAATTTGTCATCGTTTTATACATCAAAATGTAAGTCTTAAAATGTCAAGACTTTGACCACTATATCACCGCAAAGAGGCGGTATATAACAGGCAAACCCTTCAATAGTTGGCATGGAGTATTGATACTTGTTTTCTTTGAACTGAAACCTTTGCATTGGTCCACTAATTCCCTGAAATACATGTAAGTTTGAAAACATCAACAAAAGTTGAGCGAGTTCATGCAGTTTAGCTGTACAAGATGTATCTGTATCAAAACAGTATGTAATATGTATTTGTCTCAATTGTCATTGTATCCAAACTGGATATAAGATGTATCTGTAAAATATGAGATGTATTTGTATTTGTATCAATTGTAGTATGAAAAGCGTCAATGAAATCGTGATCATTAATGTTTTGCAAGGACATTAATATGTGTGACGAAATAGGAAGCAAACCAACCCTAGACGATTTTATGCCGATTCCTATCGACTGGGACACAAACGCACTCTTCCGTAGGGGTCCATGACCAAGAGTGGGGCTCGCCAAAACCCATTAGATCTAACCTTTGTTCCTTGGTCCAAACTGGATTAATGGTGCTTATAGTATGGCCCTAATTTCTCACATGATCTAGGTGTTTCATTCCTTGACTTATCATACTATTGTACATGTATTTTCCCCGATAGTTGTAAAACTTGAAAAGCATTTAAAATGAATAGGGGAACATGAACTCACAGAATTGCATCCGTAAACTGTATGTAATTGTAACCTCACTTGCATTGTCCTTGAATTGTATCACGACCTACAAAGGTCCTAGAATTGTTAGACACTACGGTCTTTGTATTGACTCATGTACAAGTCTTTTGTCTTGAGTATGTGTAAGACTTGTATGTCTTTACTGTTCGTTAACTGTGTATTCGATGTATGAGTTGTTCAAATGTTCGTCAACTGTGTATTCGATGAATGAGTTGTTCAAATGTTCGTTAACTGTGTATTCGATGAATGAGTTGTTCAAATGTTCGTCAACTGTGTATTCGATGAATGAGTTGTTCAAATGTTCGTTAACTGTGTATTCGATGAATGAGTTGTTCAAATGTTCGTTAACTGTGTATTCGATGAATGAGTTGTTCAAATGTTCGTTAACTGTGTATTCGATGAATGAGTTGTATAGTCGGATCTAGTCCGCTGAACCTCGTGTCTTATATGTATCACTTGTATAGTTGTGTTTCCAACAATAGTATCATTGGGCCGAGCCCATGTTTTCAAGTTATTGGGCTTAAATAGTGCTGGGCCTTAATTAGTGTTGGGCCTCAAATAGTGTTGGGCCTCAATAGTGTTGGGCCTCAATAGTGTTGGGCCTCAAATAGTGTTGGGCTTCAATAGTGTTGGGCTTCAATAGTGTTGGGCTTCAATAGTGTTGGGCTTCAATAGTGTTGGGCTTTGGCCCATATGTTTGGTGTTTTGGGCTTAGCCCATGAATTTATGTTAAGCCCATGATGAAGATAAGCCCATTAAGAAAACTAAGCCCATTTGTAGAAAAATAGCCCATTAAATAAATAACCCACTAATTAAAATAAGCCCATTTACAAAAATAGTCCATTAAGTATAATAAGCCCATTAGTAAAAGTAAGCCTTTCATTTTTATAAAAATCTTTTTATAAAAATTTACTAAGTATACTTTTTGGTAAATAAAAACATACTAGTTTTTATAAGTTTATAAATATCCGAAATTTGTTATCGATAGCTTATTTATATTTCGTGTCGTAAAATCGTCTAAACATCGTAGTAACTCTTCGGATTGGCGATTCACTTATGTATTCGTCCGCCGTTCGTTTTGACCATAAGTTGTGTCCGAAAGTTCGGAATGTCCGTAAGTTGTTTTCAAGTGTGTATATATGTATTCTTGTAAGTCTTTACTTGTAAATGTGTCTTGTATTTATTTGTATCTTTGTTATCAAATACCTAATTTTTGTACATAACTAATACAAATAATAAACACATAGTAAATAACTTGTTAAGATCACTAATATATATTTTCCCAAAAATATATATTTATATCTATTTTTGTTTTTAGAAAGACCACTTTCTAATCTTGTAAAGACTTGGCTAAAAATAATAATTTTTCTAACATATGATTTCTAAGAAAAATTAACCATATAACCTTTGTATTAGGTACTTTGCCATGTTTAGATAAACATATCATTTTCTTTTCAAATTCATCACCAATTTACCCATCATCTTAACTAAACATATGAGACTTTTACCAAGATGATTTCCAAATCATGTAGGGTTTTAAACATGATCATAACATATACTAACTAGTTCAAAAACCAAGTTTAATTCTAGTTTTAACAACTTTTATAAAAATCTCTAGTTGTATGTTACTTTTCATAATCTTGTGAAAGTCTTGTTTTTAAATAAAAACTCTTAATACTTTCACAAGAACAATAGTTATGATCATCCATTTAATCCTTTATGTTAAAAACCCTTTAACATAAACATGTATAATTTTTAGATCATAACTTAAAACATACTCTAACCATTTATTTATCTCATAATCATCATAGCAAGATCAAATAAACATATCACAAGTCTTAAATCACAATATAATCAACATAAATATATCATGATTTTTATCTTTGCTTCTTTGTATTTTTCTCATGTTCATTATGTATGATTATATAGTTATTATTACTTATAATAACAATCATAAACATAATATGTATATAAAAAAATATAGAAGCTTACTTCTAGCACTAGGCTAGGGATGATCTTTAGAGATTTAAAGAACTAAGAAGATGATGATCTTTGATGTTGGAACACTTTTGTATGAATAAAAATCCTTCTTTTCACTTCCAAGAGCCTTAGATCACCTCATGTTACTTGGAAATCCATGTTGTTCATAAGAAATAATGAAGAAGTGAAGTGATTTTTCTATGGTGTTCTTGGTAATATGATGAAGATGATGAGAGCTTTTCTTATGTGTGTGTAGGATATGGTGTAAAATGGTGATAAGTGCTAGTAACTTAATGGGTAAGTATTGAAATTAATCATCCATTCTAATCCACTTGAAACTAATGAAAATATCTAGTTATTAACACTTAAACAAGTTGAAAGAAAAGTGGGGCCCACAAAGGGTCTTATAACCGTGAATGAGGGGGGGGGGTCTCATGTGGTAAAAATGTGTTAGAATTATTTAAGGTTTCACTCATGGAAAAAATGTAGTAAATGTTTAAGTATTTTAAGAACTTTGACATTTTATATAAAAATATCTACAAGGTTTTAAGCCTTCATATTTTAAAGTAGTGTGACACTAAGTAAAACTAGTTCACCGAAATTTTTAGTGTGTAATTCGGGTGAAAAAGTCGGTTCAGGTCCTGTACCGGCTTAAATACTGACACCGTGTTTTATTTAGATAAAAACATAACAAAAATTATTTTTGTACTTGTGTTATTATCCAAATATTTAATCCAACTTTTTGGACTAAAACTTTTATTATTTTTGACACGGTTCCGGTACCGGCTTTGCTGACTGGCAGTTTTCGGGCAGTTTTTGGTGCTACCGAACATTGGTAATATATTAAATCAAACCCTTGTATTCCCATATAGGGTTTAATATATAATTGATGTTGGACTCTCATCCGAGTCCTTAAGATGTCAGTTTAGATGTTTTCTGCGGATTCGGAGTTTTTGTCAGCACTCTAGTTCACTAGGCACTACTCTAGTTGTTTTGGTGAATTGTTTACACTATTCCAAATGTAACCAATAAAAATGAATAATGTGCATCATAAATGAATATTCCTTGAGTGCTCTAAGATGTATATCATGTAATCATACAGTTCGAGTGTTCGAAACACATACTTGTATAATGTAATTCATTGCTTTAAATGTACTTAAATTACCAGAAAGTGGCAGTTGTCACATTCTCCCCCTGTTATTGAGAATTTCGTCCCGAAATTCAAGCTGAGTCATCCTATACAGGAGACTACTCGAACAGGTGAGAGTATTTGGCTTTGATTTAATGTTCACGTTCCCACGTATATTCGGGTCCGTGTCGAGAGTTCCAACGAATTTTTACTAATATGTTACGATTCCTTTGTGTTTTCTGGACCTTCCGGTCCATGACCTTAATAGGTGCTTTGTGAATTGGAGTTTGTCATCAATGTGAATCTCATCCTCCAAGATGATAACCTTTTCTTGTGTTGGACTCTTCTCAAGATTCGACACATGAAACGTGTCGTGCACACTGCTAAGTTCATCTGGTAACTTCAACTTGTAGGCAACAGTGTAAATCTTTTCTAAGATTTCAAATGGTCCAATGTAACGCGGTTTAAGTTTTCCACGTTTACCGAACCTCACTACGCCTTTCCAAGGTGAGACTTTCAACAAAACTTTCTCTCCAACCTCGAAAAATGATGGTTCTGCGTAGCTATTTTGTCGATCGCGAGCCGTCTTGATACGGTCTCGGGTCGGAAAAATTTTATCCGTAGTCTCTTGGACTAGTTTCGGACCAATTAATTAACTATCGCCTGTTTCCGCCCAACATAGCGGAGAGCGACACTTTCGACCATAAAGAGCTTCAAATGGTGCAGCTTGTATACTAGTATGGTAGCTGTTATTGTAGGAAAACTCAACTAAAGGTAGATGAGTATCTCAATTGCCGCCTAAATCCATACCACCTGCACGAAGCATATCTTCGAGTGTTTGGATTGTCCGTTCGCTCTGGCCGTCAGTTTGTGAATGAAAGGCCGTACTTGGATTCAAATGAGATCCAAAGGCCTGTTGAAATGATTTCCAAATTCTAGAAATAAAACGACCGTCTCGGTCTGAATTGATTGAAATAGGCACTCCATGACGAGCCACTATTTCTTTGAGATAGAGTTCCGCTAGTTTCTCAGTATTATCCTTCTCCCGAATCGGTAAGAAGTGTGCGGACTTTGTTAGTCTATCGATGATTACACATATCATGTAGTGACCTCTTGAGGTCCTGAGTAACTTCGTAATGAAGTACATCAATATTTGTTCCCATTACCAAACGGGAATCTCGGGTTGTTGTAACAAGTCCGAGGGATTTTGCTACTCGACTTTGACTTTCGCGCAAGTAAAGCATTCTCCAACATAAGTCGCGATATTACTTTTGAGGTTAGGCCACCAATAGTATTCTTTTAATACTTAGGCCTATGTGCTTCCTCAAAATATCATATCAAAGGCCGCCAAAGAATGGAACCCAATTTCGACCCATAAGGTATAAAGTTCCATCTTCTTTCGGCACTAATTGTTCCTGTATGCCTCGAAGTGTTTCTGCTTGAATATGCTCTTCCTTGAGCGCTTGTGAATCATCTTCTCTAATGCTTGAACTCTTAGTGTTCTAACTTGCTCCTTGCGGCTCAAGGCGTCAGCTACAGCATTCGCCTTGCCCCAATGGTACTTTATTTCATAATCATAGTCGTCCAACAATTCAACCCTACGTCGTTGACGTATGTTTAATTCTTTTTGGTCGAATATGTGTTGAAGGTTTTTATGATCCGTGAGAATAGTGCATTGAGTACCATATAAATAATGTCGCCATAATTTTTAAGCGAATACCACCACGCCTAACTCAAGGTCGAGAGTGGTATAGTTCTTCTCGTGAACTTTTTAATTGGCGCGACGTGTACACGATAACTTTTCCACGTTGCACGAGTACACAACCCAATCCTTGATGCGAAGCATCATAGTTTACAACAAAGTAATCGGTATCGTCGGATAATGATAAGATTGTAAAATGCTATGCACCAATCTTAAGAATAAGTTGTAAGGCTATATCTTGTTTTTCGATTTAGGGCGAATTTATTGTCTTTAACAACTATAAAATGGTTCTCAAATGTTGCTCATGTTCATCAGTCGATCGAGAGTATATCAAAATGTCGTCAATAAATACTATGACGAATTTGTCGAGATACGGCTTGCACACATGATTCATTAATCCATGAAGACCGCTAGTGCATTTGTTAAACCGAAAGGCATAACGAGAAACTCGTACTGACCGTAACGAGTCTTAAAAGCCGTTTTTGGTATGCTTTCCTCTTGAATTCGTAACTGATGATACTCCGATCGTAAGTCTATCTTAGAGTAGAAGCTAGAACCTTTCATAAACCATTTGAGTTAGTTGGAAGTTCATTTGTAACATGGTTTAGAAATATGAATTTTTGTTCATCAAAATGTTGTGCATTTTTGCAAAACTTGCATGTCTTTCCACCCCCAAAACCTTTATAAGGATGTATAATGATAAAGAGTGGGGGTTATGAACTCACAACATCCTTATTCGGTCAACTACAAAGTTCAGAAGGTACTAATCGACATGGAGATTTGGCTATGGGTGCGGCTCCCGGTACCAAGTCGATGTGAAACTCGACTTGTCGATATGGTGGTAGTCCTGGAAAGTCTTCAGGAAAGACTTCAGGAAATTCTTTTACCACAGGAATATCTGTCAGCTACGGCCCAACGGCCTTCTTGTTTACAACAAGTGCTAGAAAGGTAACACAACCTTTCCGTAAGTACTTCTGTGCCTTCATGCAATTGATGATCTGCAATGGTGTGTCATGCTTTTCTCCATGAATAACAAGTGTCTCTTTATTCGGTAGTGGTAGGCGAATGACCTTCTCATGACAGAAGACTTCGGCTCGATTATTGGATAGCCAATCCATGCCAACCACTACGTCGAAAATACTCAACTGAACGGGGAAGAGATCGATATTGAATTTCAGCTTTAGACTCGACTAGTTTACTTTTTGCCAATTCTATAGAATGAGGAGACGTCGTACATTTTAAATTCTGTGTGGCGAGGACTTCACTGTATAGTTTTAGGAACCCTATGTTTAAATGTAGGATAACCCAATCCCTATGTTTAGATGTAGGATAACCCAATCCCTATGTTTAGATGTAGGATAACCCAATCCCTAATTGTAGCTAGAACAATCCCGTCCCTAGCCATGAAACTTATGTATGTGAAATGTTGAGATGAAGCTAAAATTGCCAATTGTATAAAATAACATGGATGTGAAATGTTGACGAATAGGATACATACCGGTGGCCCTTAATGATTTGATATGTCTCAGCTAATTACCCATTAGCTAACTTGATATAGTAATGTGTCTCTAATATGACTCTAATTCGAGTATATGCTTAACATTTAAAAGCAATAGCTAAACTCGGTGTTGATATTTAAAAGAATTGATACATGATGATCGTAGAGTGTACGTACTCATGACTTCATTGGGATTTTGTGGAGTATTCATAGTTCTAACCATACACACACTTATTCACATTTAGGATTTCGGCAAGTTACCAGCATACATCCCGGTGCCAAAATCATTTATGGCAGCAGTTGCCTTCATTTCTCTCATGACGAGAGTTATTGTTTGAGTGATTGAGGTAGGGAGGGATGATGCTGTTATGCTTCGGATCTCCGAGGCTAAACCTAAAATGTAACACTCAGTGTGTTTGAATTCGGGTGTTACCCAGTATGGAACAACCCTTGAGATATCGTGAAAGCATCAAGTGTAACCTTCAATATTAGCTCCAGTTATGACCGAATTCTTTTATAAAATCATATAAAAATAGACATGAAAATCAGATGATATAAAAGAATGATGTATGGTTAAATAAATAACCAATAGAATTGTAGTGTATAAATATATCATGTCTTGAAATAGAATATTATGTCTTGTGTAGAGGATGTCGTGTCTTGTGCAAAAATGTCATGTCTTGTCTTTGTCGAAGAGATTTGAATAACACCACGATATGCAATATAATATAAGCACTTATATATAGGAAGTACCAGCGGCGTATCCACCATGCTTTTATCATATTACACACGTCTCATCACTTACAAATGACCACCAAAATGTCTCGTGTATACCAACGTCAAATGACATGTATAACAATGTCTTGCGTAACAATGTCATGTATAAAACATGTCTTGTGTAAAAGCAATGGTTTTCAACACATAACTTTTAACTTAAACGGTTGATTCTTTTGGCACCATGATCTTTTTAATACTCAATATTAAAAGAAACTAGACATATATATTTGGATAAATATAGTCTATCATGCGCCCAAGAATGAAGAATGCAGTAGGTCATCGAAACCTTAAGACCGCATGGTTCATATATGTTTGAATAAATGATAATACGAATAACCGAAAATGAATGATAATGTGGATAACCAAAACCAAAAGGTGTAATGCCTCTTGCGTGTATTGGTCATATGTTTAAATGGAAAAAGAAAAAAAAATAATTCGTTCAGGAGGGGAAACCAACCCGTGGCCTCCGTCCCTATAATATGGGTTCCCTACTCTATGACCTCAATCGTCCGAAGTAGAGAAAATCCTTTGTCTTATTTGTCCATGTGACCATTATGGTAATAGTGCTTGAGTTTCACGAGCTCTAGCAAGATGATTAGAATCTACAAAAATGTCGAATAGAATGCAATGAGGGAGTTGCAGCATGGCTCATGCCATACCATTCATTGGGAAAAGACAAATGTCAAACGACGGAATTTATTGTATCACTTCCAATAAATATGATAAGATGGAATATGATAAAGTAAGGTAAGGTAAAGTAGGATAAAGTGTCATAGACACCCTGGAACCAACCCATGTTCAAGAATTTCGAGAATGTTGAGGAAATCCTCCATGAGTAGCTAACAAGTTTTGTTTGTTTAAATGACTAGTCTCAACTGAATTGTGATATAGATCCAATGTTAGGCGTGAACAAATACGTGTCGTCTTCCTGTATTGTATTGTATTGTATTGTATTGTATTGTATTGTATTGTATTGTATTGTATTGTATTGTATTGTATTGTACTGTATTGTATTGTATTGTATTGTATTGTATTGTATTGTATTGTATTGTATTGTATTGTATTGTATTGTATTGTATTGTATTGTATTGTATTGTAGGGTGTTATACTAACCACCCCCAGTTCTTGTTTTACTAGATAAAAAGAATTGAATCTCAAGTAATAACTTAAGAATTTTGAATGAATAGTGATCATTAGCTTGACCCGCAGAGTCCACCAGAATTTCCATGCACTACAAGTTGTTATTACGTGGGCCCCCGTAATAATAAATTGTCTTGCATGGTCACCCTAGCATTCTCTCGTTCAGAGCAGGCGATCAGTCAGAGAGAGGACACTATTGTTTATATACTTTCAACATAGAAGGAAACTTCGTGATAGTTCACGTGTCAACGTCCGTTGTTGTTACTCGCAGGACGGTACGACGTTAGATGAAATAGAAATGGAAAAAAAAATCTGTAACAATAACAATTGAAGGGGCACCTTCAAGATGAGTACTTCATCTTCCTTGTAGGGACAAGAGTATATCAACCTTGATTAGTATGAGTCACAGGGATCTCGTCCCACAAATGGAGTTGTTGTCCAAGGTTACCACCTCCGCCTCGTCGTCATTATCATGGTCAGGCATCTCAGCATTCGCGAGAAAGCAACCATATTTTACGGAATTAAGTTTAAGATTTCACTTAGGAATCATGTTCGCCATAAGCTCCGCAATAGACATGAGTTCGATATTTTCATCGTGTGAGTAAAGAATAATAATAGAGTTTGAAGTCGAAGGTATTTTGTTCTTGGCAAAATATTTCATGCAACATATATATGAACCACCTATATATATAATCATGTAAAATCCTATCAATCCAGGATTTCTATCTTGTATAAGCTGAACTTGTAAACTGTTTATAATGCATAAACTGATAATGTACTGTATTGTAGGCACATAGTCTATTAATGTATTGTGTCTGTTTCTCATAGACTTCACCCATGGAAATGTCCTCGCTTGATTTATGTGAAATGAATTTTTGTTGTAGTGGACCTTGAAAATGTTTATGCAATGAAAACCTTTTGACTTGTCCAATTTTATTTATAATCTGTTCAACATGAACAAGAGGTTTTCGTGAGAGATCCCTAGTGATTGTAGACTTAGACTCGAGAAAGAATCCTGGTTCACTACAATCGATGCTCTGATACCAATCTGTCACACCCGCTCGTAGCGGAAACGCAAGGTGTGATCTGTATGGTTTTCATTGCATAAATATCGATGTACATGAACAAACTATATGAATAAATACAAGCTCCAATGCCATGTCATAATTGTTTCAAAAGAATGCAACATAAGTTGAATGTATTGGTTACAAACCATCAAATGAAAATAAGTTGTCATCGTTTTATACATCAAAATGTAAGTCTTAAAATGTCAAGACTTTGACCACTATATCACCGCAAAGAGGCGGTATATAACAGGCAAACCCTTCAATAGTTGGCATGGAGTATTGATACTTGTTTTCTTTGAACTGAAACCTTTGCATTGGTCCACTAATTCCCTGAAATACATGTAAGTTTGAAAACATCAACAAAAGTTGAGCGAGTTCATGCAGTTTAGCTGTACAAGATGTATCTGTATCAAAACAGTATGTAATATGTATTTGTCTCAATTGTCATTGTATCCAAACTGGATATAAGATGTATCTGTAAAATATGAGATGTATTTGTATTTGTATCAATTGTAGTATGAAAAGCGTCAATGAAATCGTGATCATTAATGTTTTGCAAGGACATTAATATGTGTGACGAAATAGGAAGCAAACCAACCCTAGACGATTTTATGCCGATTCCTATCGACTGGGACACAAACGCACTCTTCCGTAGGGGTCCATGACCAAGAGTGGGGCTCGCCAAAACCCATTAGATCTAACCTTTGTTCCTTGGTCCAAACTGGATTAATGGTGCTTATAGTATGGCCCTAATTTCTCACATGATCTAGGTGTTTCATTCCTTGACTTATCATACTATTGTACATGTATTTTCCCCGATAGTTGTAAAACTTGAAAAGCATTTAAAATGAATAGGGGAACATGAACTCACAGAATTGCATCCGTAAACTGTATGTAATTGTAACCTCACTTGCATTGTCCTTGAATTGTATCACGACCTACAAAGGTCCTAGAATTGTTAGACACTACGGTCTTTGTATTGACTCATGTACAAGTCTTTTGTCTTGAGTATGTGTAAGACTTGTATGTCTTTACTGTTCGTTAACTGTGTATTCGATGTATGAGTTGTTCAAATGTTCGTCAACTGTGTATTCGATGAATGAGTTGTTCAAATGTTCGTTAACTGTGTATTCGATGAATGAGTTGTTCAAATGTTCGTCAACTGTGTATTCGATGAATGAGTTGTTCAAATGTTCGTTAACTGTGTATTCGATGAATGAGTTGTTCAAATGTTCATTATCTGTGTATTCGATGAATGAGTTGTTCAAATGTTCGTTAACTGTGTATTCGATGAATGAGTTGTATAGTCGGATCTAGTCCGCTGAACCTCGTGTCTTATATGTATCACTTGTATAGTTGTGTTTCCAACAATAGTATCATTGGGCCGAGCCCATGTTTTCAAGCTATTGGGCTTAAATAGTGCTGGGCCTTAATTAGTGTTGGGCCTCAAATAGTGTTGGGCCTCAATAGTGTTGGGCCTCAATAGTGTTGGGCCTCAAATAGTGTTGGGCCTCAATAGTGTTGGGCTTCAATAGTGTTGGGCTTCAATAGTGTTGGGCTTCAATAGTGTTGGGCTTCAATAGTGTTGGGCTTTGGCCCATATGTTTGGTGTTTTGGGCTTAGCCCATGAATTTATGTTAAGCCCATAATGAAGATAAGCCCATTAAGAAAACTAAGCCCATTTGTAGAAAAATAGCCCATTAAATAAATAACCCACTAATTAAAATAAGCCCATTTACAAAAATAGTCCATTAAGTATAATAAGCCCATTAGTAAAAGTAAGCCTTTCATTTTTATAAAAATCTTTTTATAAAAATTTACTAAGTATACTTTTTGGTAAATAAAAACATACTAGTTTTTATAAGTTTATAAATATCCGAAATTTGTTATCGATAGCTTATTTATATTTCGTGTCGTAAAATCGTCTAAACATCGTAGTAACTCTTCGGATTGGCGATTCACTTATGTATTCGTCCGCCGTTCGTTTTGACCATAAGTTGTGTCCGAAAGTTCGGAATGTCCGTAAGTTGTTTTCAAGTGTGTATATATGTATTCTTGTAAGTCTTTACTTGTAAATGTGTCTTGTATTTATTTGTATCTTTGTTATCAAATACCTAATTTTTGTACATAACTAATACAAATAATAAACACATAGTAAATAACTTGTTAAGATCACTAATATATATTTTCCCAAAAATATATATTTATATCTATTTTTGTTTTTAGAAAGACCACTTTCTAATCTTGTAAAGACTTGGCTAAAAATAATAATTTTTCTAACATATGATTTCTAAGAAAAATTAACCATATAACCTTTGTATTAGGTACTTTGCCATGTTTAGATAAACATATCATTTTCTTTTCAAATTCATCACCAATTTACCCATCATCTTAACTAAACATATGAGACTTTTACCAAGATGATTTCCAAATCATGTAGGGTTTTAAACATGATCATAACATATACTAACTAGTTCAAAAACCAAGTTTAATTCTAGTTTTAACAACTTTTATAAAAATCTCTAGTTGTATGTTACTTTTCATAATCTTGTGAAAGTCTTGTTTTTAAATAAAAACTCTTAATACTTTCACAAGAACAATAGTTATGATCATCCATTTAATCCTTTATGTTAAAAACCCTTTAACATAAACATGTATAATTTTTAGATCATAACTTAAAACATACTCTAACCATTTATTTATCTCATAATCATCATAGCAAGATCAAATAAACATATCACAAGTCTTAAATCACAATATAATCAACATAAATATATCATGATTTTTATCTTTGCTTCTTTGTATTTTTCTCATGTTCATTATGTATGATTATATAGTTATTATTACTTATAATAACAATCATAAACATAATATGTATATAAAAAAATATAGAAGCTTACTTCTAGCACTAGGCTAGGGATGATCTTTAGAGATTTAAAGAACTAAGAAGATGATGATCTTTGATGTTGGAACACTTTTGTATGAATAAAAATCCTTCTTTTCACTTCCAAGAGCCTTAGATCACCTCATGTTACTTGGAAATCCATGTTGTTCATAAGAAATAATGAAGAAGTGAAGTGATTTTTCTATGGTGTTCTTGGTAATATGATGAAGATGATGAGAGCTTTTCTTATGTGTGTGTAGGATATGGTGTAAAATGGTGATAAGTGCTAGTAACTTAATGGGTAAGTATTGAAATTAATCATCCATTCTAATCCACTTGAAACTAATGAAAATATCTAGTTATTAACACTTAAACAAGTTGAAAGAAAAGTGGGGCCCACAAAGGGTCTTATAACCGTGAATGAGGGGGGGGGTCTCATGTGGTAAAAATGTGTTAGAATTATTTAAGGTTTCACTCATGGAAAAAATGTAGTAAATGTTTAAGTATTTTAAGAACTTTGACATTTTATATAAAAATATCTACAAGGTTTTAAGCCTTCATATTTTAAAGTAGTGTGACACTAAGTAAAACTAGTTCACCGAAATTTTTAGTGTGTAATTCGGGTGAAAAAGTCGGTTCAGGTCCTGTACCGGCTTAAATACTGACACCGTGTTTTATTTAGATAAAAACATAACAAAAATTATTTTTGTACTTGTGTTATTATCCAAATATTTAATCCAACTTTTTGGACTAAAACTTTTATTATTTTTGACACGGTTCCGGTACCGGCTTTGCTGACTGGCAGTTTTCGGGCAGTTTTTGGTGCTACCGAACATTGGTAATATATTAAATCAAACCCTTGTATTCCCATATAGGGTTTAATATATAATTGATGTTGGACTCTCATCCGAGTCCTTAAGATGTCAGTTTAGATGTTTTCTGCGGATTCGGAGTTTTTGTCAGCACTCTAGTTCACTAGGCACTACTCTAGTTGTTTTGGTGAATTGTTTACACTATTCCAAATGTAACCAATAAAAATGAATAATGTGCATCATAAATGAATATTCCTTGAGTGCTCTAAGATGTATATCGTGTAATCATACAGTTCGAGTGTTCGAAACACATACTTGTATAATGTAATTCATTGCTTTAAATGTACTTAAATTACCAGTAAGTGGCAGTTGTCACAATAACCATCGTGATTACGCTCACTTTGCAAAGTTCAAATCAACTTTGTATTGACC
Organism: Helianthus tuberosus; assembly: GCA_030545235.1. NCBI lineage: Eukaryota > Viridiplantae > Streptophyta > Magnoliopsida > Asterales > Asteraceae > Helianthus > Helianthus tuberosus. The sequence goes on from JARYGA010054168.1 coordinate 867,727, forward strand.
AAATCATGGTCAAAGCAGAAAGTCAAACACTATTTGACTTTCATGCTTGAAATACATAATCAAGCATGAAGGAACACTTACAAGAGTCCAAGCTTGAAGAAAGAATAAAGAAAACTGAAGTATGAAGCCTTCAACCAAAAGGGATAGCTACAATCAGATCCAAAGTGAAAGAAAAGAAGAATGAGCAAGTTGGAATGAGAAATTTCATGGGTATTTATAGATTTCTTGAATCAATAAGACCATTCCTAGTGTTTTAAAACATGATCATGGCCCTACACTTGTTGCACACTGATTTAGGGGCTTAGGGAACACTTAAACCAGCTCAATGTATTGCAAAACTATGATTAAAAACAAGGATTTAGCTGTTGTTTAACAAAAACCAAATTCTGCCCAGCTCCAGCTATCACGGGCCGCGAAGATAGAAGCACCAGGCTTCGCGCCCAGCGAGGCTCTTCAGACAGAAACTTTCAACTTTTGGCAGAACAAGCCACAGTGACTCCAAACTTGTTTTTTGATGCGTTTAAGCCCCGTTAACCCAATTTCAAGGCTCTACAAGGATTTTAAAGAATAGGGTACATGAAATATGCTTGAAAATATCATGGATGATGGTTCGTTTGGTCGTACGGTCTCGTTGTTCGGTTAATTACGACGAAACTCGAACGGACGCGAAAACGATCCAAATTACGCGACGAATGCTATTTTTGCATTCCTATCACAAAAGTAAAATATTTTAATGATTACAAAAATTTTTGGATGTCCGGATATGGTCAGAACGTAAGATATGCGCGTAAATGCAAACTTATGCAGTTTTTGACGCTTTTAGTCCCTATTGATCAAATAAGCGTATTTTCGCATATTGAATCCCTCAAAACTTATTTCTAAGATATGTTTAGGGTATTTAGGGTATGTTTAGCTTATGATCATGTTCTGGAGTGTACATTGCTTTACGAAACGGTAGACTTTTGCAGTTTGACGCAAATAGTCCCTGTGGTTGAATAAACTTGTTTTTGGCACACCAAACCCTTTAAAACTTATTTCTAAGTTATGTAAAGGTTATTTAAGGTATGTTAAGCTTATGTCACTGTTCTAGAGTGTATTTCGCGTTAAACTAATTACGTTTACGCATCAGTTTGCGTATAACTTTCCAGAAAGTGATTTAGGGTTTGAAATCCAATGAGAATTGAAATGTGAAATTGTCACATGAAATTGTACAAATCCCGAGAATGAAACACAAGATTTCATTGGATTTGTAATTGTATGATGGTCGTAGAGGCACAAATGTTACAACATAAAACTGGTTAAATTTCGTTGGAACTCTCGACACGGGCCCGAGTATACTTGGGAACGTGAGGATCAATTTAAAGCCAAGTGCCCCCACCTGTTCGAGGAAGCTCCTGCGAGAGATAACTCAGCCTGAATTTCGGGACGAAATTCTTTTAACAGGGGGAGACTGTGACAACTGGCACAAAACCGGTAATTTCCGTACTATTTTAATAATTACTTATTTCCTGCATTTATGTGTTTACACGTCAACATTATATGCTTACTTGTTATGCAATTGAATTCATGCATGTTTCATACATTAACTGTCACATTATACAATACTTTAAGCATTGCGTCAAAATGTTTAGTAAGCTCACCGGTTAGACAAGTTGCGTCAGCACAACTTTAGAATACAGTTGAACAATAGATTTAGGACTTAGATGTAGGTCTAACATCAAAAATACATTAAAACCTAAGTGGGTGAACAAAGGTTAACATAAACACTTTTCGGAAGCTAACACAAGCACTAAAAGTTACCCGAAACGCACTTTAAATGCAGAATTCTGCAGAATTCAGCAAAAATCAGCATTTAAACATCAATATAACATGCAGAATTAAGGTTTAAATGTCCAAAATAACTTGTAAAGTGTTGGGAATGAAAACTATCACAAAAGGTACTTCATACCTTGTAAAATTCACAATTTAGCACTTTAACGAACCGATAACCGAACGATTAACCGGACACTACCCAAAACACCAAAAATAGACTAGAAGCATAGCTTTTATGTTTTAAAGCTAGTTATAATGATAAAACATCTTAAAAATCATAAAAACACTTAAACACATAAACTTTATACTTAAACCTTCTAACTTACCTTCTAGTCCCTTAACATCCAAAACTGTACATATTACTCCCCCCCCCCCCCCCTCTCTTCCAACCGGCCCCAAGTAGCCCCACCAACAATTCCCCATTTAAATAATCCTAATGATGTCTAGACATGGGACATGAAGACCATTGGACATAGAAGTGTTGGATGATTATAAACATAAACCACAAGATCACTTTCTCATTATCCTCATTCAAACTTTCACACTTCTTTCTCCTTCCTCTCTTCTCTACTCTTGGCCACACCCACTGTCACACCCCCAAAATCCACCTGCGGAGTATCACCGCTTGGAGGCGTGACTGACCAGGATCAAGCCACCAATCATATTGAACAAGCATGTAAGTAATAATAAAATCCAACACAATACAATTGGTGTCCAAACAAAACATAGTTTAAGTTGCAAGCGGAAGCATAATATCTAAAACCATAGTAAAAGTCAGTAATGTTTAAGTTCATCATGAACACTCAATGTCCATGCTCCACAACGACTCTTCCCCATGCAAGCTCCTGCTAAACCTATTGACCTGCAAAGCATGTAGTAACGAGTCAACAATAATGTTGAGCGAGTTCACAGTTGGGTGTTTGTTTTAAGTTGTTTCAAAAATGGTTCCCTTTAACTGGCATCCCTGCCGTGGGGGTTACCCCATATTTGAAAACGTGATTTGTTTAACCCATTTATTCTGGCAATCCAGCCGTGGGGGCTACCCCATGTTTAGTTATCTGGCTTTTCGGCCGTGGGGGCTACCCCATGTATATACTACTAGACTCGTTACCATATCGACTGCTGACTGTAGTCATGTTTATGTGCCCTAAACAAAACAGAATATATGTGAGGTTTAACCTCTGATTTTGTATGTCTCAGCCCTGTTTTTAAGCCCAACTAACCATACAAGTGGTTATGCGCATAAGGACGTGGGTTTGAGTGAGTTAAACTCAAGTTTAAGCAAGTATTAGTAAAGATAAATGAAATTAGATTCAAATAGTGAAATTTGGAACCTATTTGCCAGAGTTCCAGGAAGTTATTCACTGAGGAATACCCATGGAATCGAAGCTAAGGTCGATCCAAGTGTTATGGAAAAAGAATGAGCTCAAACGGACAAGAAATAAAGAAGTTATGCTCACTTTAGTGGAGCTTGATGTTTCTGTCCGAACTTGAACTTGCAGCTACGAATTTGGGAGCTTGAGAGTGATTTGAGAGTGTTTATAAAGTGCAAATGGCTTGGAGTAGTGTGGGTTTATATAGGAAATGAGTTAGGGTTGGTTTTGGGGGGATAATTAATGCTAAAACGAGTTTAAACTTCATATAACACACCAAATCGCGCTCATATTCGCGGCTGATCAAGGAGTCTGATCTGGGAGTTTTCACGCGGGCCGCGTAGGTATTGAGGTAAGTTTACACGGGCCGTGACAAGGGGGAGGGCCAAGTTTCAATTAATTACAAATAGGCCCATGAAGTTTGTTATTTTGTGATTTTAAGTGATTTAGGGACTAGTTTCGCCATATAAGCATAGTTTAAGACTAAATAAGGTATGAGGAGCATAAACCAAGTATACCTAAGCATATGAATGTCGTAATTAAGTTTCGTTTACGATCATAACACGTTTTATGCGTAAGTTTCACGCATTTACAAGTTTAGCACATAGTTTCCAAGAATTACGAATGAGCATCAATTGTTTCACGAAATTGAATGTATAAGGATGTATAAAGTATGTACAACATGTATGTAACAAAATAAGAGTCTTACTTATGATCCAAGTCTCGGATTTTACAACGATTACAAAAAAAGAATGATTTCAAGAACGCAAGATTTCCAAAAATAAAGTTTCAAGCAATGGTTTCTAAATATGGAAAGTATGAAAACGCAGGGCGTTACAGTCTCCCCTCCTTTAGGAAATTTCGTCCCGAAATTTATTCAAGAGGTAGACTTGAAGAGTTTTGGTAAAAAATTGAGACTTGGACATTTTGAAACGTTTTGAGAAGTACGAAATTTTGGGAGAATAGTCAAAATAGGTTTGTAAAATGATTTGTTTGGCTAAAATGGTTTAGAGGCATAAGCATGAGTGAAACGTGCATAGGTAAAACGATTTTGAATAGCTAAATTTGGAGTTGTTTTACAAATGTATTGTATTTACGAATGAGGTCTTTATATAGTGGCTTGAAATCAATAAAAGTGAGGTAGGTTGCCTAGAAAGTTTTAAAGGTAGTATAAGACCACATATTCATAAAAATTGCTTCTCGAGTGGAACGAGAAAGTTTGGTACTTTAAATAAGGTGCTACGGTCTACTAAGTATGTTTACACAAGAATAACGAATAGGAATTAGTTTTTTTTTAAAGGTAGGGAGGTAAGTTAGGATTTGAAAGTTGCAAACAGGCTCGATTGTAAACAGGGTTAGAAATAACGAAAGGATAATGGAGGATAACACGAATATAGAAGTGAACGATTGACTCTTAAGGAATGCAAGCATAAGAATGGCATAAGTGTTGGGTAGATGAAAGTAGCGGGTTAATAATGAAGTCTCGTCGTGGATAATCGGATATAATGCATTTGCGAGTTGTTTAAAGTTTGAATTAGGTCCAAAAGGTCTACAAAACACTGAATTTCTCATGGCACGTTTTACGAAAGTTTGGTAACGTGGTGAAAACACTTATATATAGGAAGTACCAGCGCCGTATCCACCATGTTTTGACCACATTACGTCCGTTTCATATTCGGTGTCATGTTACGTTCTGTGTTTTACCATACACAGTAGTACACTCTATGGTTCTCATACGCCTAACACTATAATCCCGTGTGCACCCGCGATTATTTTGATCGCCGCATGATCCGCATAGCTTGTACTAGTTGTGTATGAATCAGGGTATACATAATTTAAAAATAAGAACGTGTACGTATAAGAATATAGTATATGAGCATGTCCATGCTTAAGTATGTATGGGACCCACGTAAGCGAATCCCTCGGATTCCGCTCGCGTATGGGTACGAATGTATGTATCATGAGTATGAATGAAAGTATGAGCATGAGTTTAAGTATGAATACGCATGTATGTATGAACATAAACATATAATGTATAAGTAGTATGTGTATAAACATAAGCGTAAAACGTATGAATATAAGTGTAGGTATGAATAAAAAAATTACGTATATAGTGTATGTTGGAACATCACGGATTTAAGTGTATGAAAGCATTCAAAAGGTTGAGTATGAAAATATGACGATATAAATGATGTTATCGTGAGATATCAACTAAAATGTGTATGATGATATGCATGTATAGTTGTTTAAACGAAACGTTGAGTTTATCGAATCACAATTAGGTTGAGCTTGATTTGAAAGGTAGAATATAGTTTGTATATGTAAGAGGATATAAAGTACTCATTGGTTAAGCATAATGTATTTTGTAATGAATGGAAATGTTACTTTTTTTTAAAAGAGTTTACGTAATCCAAAGATGGTCGGTCCCCATGAAGTCTTCTTGCCCACGTGTTTTGTAAATTGGTGTAGAAAAAAAGGTTTTCGATAAAAAGTAAGTTCGTTTCATCAAACAAGAAATTATGAATTAGGAGGTTCTTGTGAAAACGAGGATCCTTAGAAAAGAAATTTAGCAAAAGGACTTAGTGATTGTTAAAAGTTTTAACAAATGATTTGTTGATGTTGAAAAGAGTATTTGGTAAAACAATCATATAACATCTATAAGATCTTATAAGTAATTGAGAAAGGTTGGTTTGATTTCGATTAAGAATGGAAGTCTCTAGTATGATGATATAACGTGTGTGTGTTTTAGTGATTAAGTTGAATATGAAGTTCATGGGCCAAAGATTCATTGGACCGATTAAATTGATAGGTTGCATTTCGTAAGGTTTTGAAATTCGGGAAATAAAACATTTTGAGGTATGATTAAGAATTTAGTGTATGTGAGTTATGTGAAAATAGATTGTAGGATAAGAAGTACGTTTGATAAAACAATGTATTTTGGAATTGATATAAGTGGGTATTTCGATAAATGATAAATGATTTAGGTATGAAACATGATTGCATTTGCTTGATAAATTATTTTGAGGGAAAGTTTTGGTAACGATCACCTAGGTAAGGGAATCACCCCTAACTCGTTGGTGAGGTCGTTTTAAGAAAAGGAGTGGAGTTAATCGTCAAGGAAAGGAAATCACTCATACCTCAATGAGATGTCTCCATTTTGGCATTATAAAAATGTAAACAAAATTGAGTGACGTTTTTAAATCATGCATAGGTATAAATGTGACACCCCAGGAAAACCAGGAAACCAACGCAACATAATTAGCTTCCTCAGTAACCACGTGCTAAATTTCGGGACGAAATTCTCTTAACAGGGGGAGAATGTGACAACCCTCAAAATTACATGTATTCCGTACGATTCATTAATGTTAATGAAAGTGCTTGATGACTGTGTGGAATTACTTAACTGCTTTCCGATTACTGTGTCGTACCTACATGTGCTTGTTAACATACTAGTCTCGTGCAGAAAAAAATTTACTAAATAGCCCTGTATGTTTCCCCAATTGTTGGGAATTAAAAAGGTTACAAAAATGTATATGTAGGACACTAAACGAAATAATTAAGCACTTTAACGGAACAGTATCAAACCGAACAACCGGACTTTATCCGGAACATAAAAATATTGTCAAACATATTGTTTTTATTTTTCTGAGCTAGTTAGGGTCCCCGAACACCCTAACACACTTTATATTATATAACACATCTTAACCCACTAACTAAACATTTTAAATCTAACTAGAAGGTAACTAACACTTACAAACCTACCCCATACCCCCCCCCCCCTTCGACGGTTACATGGGGACACCCCCCATGAATTCTTTCCATTATTTTATTGGTTAATGTTAGTGGTTAAAAGAACATGTTACATGGTGGTTAAAGATTAAATTTGATTTATATAAGTAACCTAAGGGTCTTGAGGTTCTCACTTCACAACATCACAACACTTGCAAAACTCTCCTCCCTCTTCCTACTCCTTGTTCGGCCACCACCATACCACCACCATCAAACTTCATTCATACAATATACACTCATCTAAAGGTGCAAGAGACCCTACAAGCAAGCTTAGTGTGTTCGGAAGCTCAAGGACCTCTCTCGTTTTCTTTTATCCATCACTTTTACGCTTTGAAACTCCCCTAGCCTTGTGCTAGTAGTAAGTTTCTTAGATCTTCATCTTCTTCATATTTTTGATGGTTAATAATGAAAAGAATGGTAAAGTATCAAGAAACTCTAAAGAACCTTAAACAAGTCTTGAACATAAACTAGTCTAGTGATGAAGTGATGTTAATTTGATGTTGTTATGATTCTTGTTGATTTCCTGATGATTTGCGGGTTAATATTGATGTTTGATGTTGTTGTGATCACTAAACATGTTAACGGAATCAATCGAACATGCGTTAGAAGGTAGGGAACTAAAACAGAAAGCTGGTTGGTGTTTACAGCCAACTTCAGTTGGCTGTAACCAGACCGTAACTTAACGAAAAACTGATTTTCTGAAGTTTAAATTTATGTATTATGAAATACGGTTCTAATGGCACTGGAATCATAATTTTTGGACTTCGTTTGCTATTTTTAAAGGGTCGATTTGTAACAACAGCTAAAGCTGAGTTTTTACAGCAGTAAATGGGTGTTATATTTTTAGTCATAACTTGAAACCTGTGTAGAACTAAGTCATGAAACTTGTACTGTAAATGACCACTGATGTATTTGTAATCCTCCCACTAGAATTTCATAAATCGGACTTACGATGAATTTTAAATAAATTATTCCGTGGACTGCAGTCAGAAAAAAAGATAAATCTAAGTGCAGTTCGGAAAATGATTTTTTTATAAAATATTGGTGATGAATTGGATCCCAATATTTTTACACAACAATATTTGGATCGTTTAATACATTCTGTAAAAATTTGGGAATTTTTTGAATAAGTTAACTATTTTATTAAAATGCCCGAAAACAGCCCGGTTTTGAATATTAAAGCTGAAACGACATAAGTAGTAATTTGCGAGTCTAAATATCGAGTATGTTATCTGAGGATGATCTAACATGTTATATGTCAATAAAATTAATATGTGCAATATCGTATGCTTGTTCTTGAGTAGCTATAGGTGGAATGTTTATATGAGCGTGAACTATTAAAGTGAATGCATGTTATGTAGTAGAGACGTGTAGGAAATTTGTGCTCTATTTGAAACCACTAAATGACTAACTGGTAATCATATTAGGACGTGATTGACCAACCTTGACTGTTAGCTATATTTGAGAATCTAACCGAGCAAACCGAGGTGAGTTCACACACTTTCTACAAGGCATGGGATTCCCGGTGGTTTGGGAATGGGTTAATAAACTAAAACGGAACCTACATATCCTCCTTGGGTAGGATATGTACGGCCATCCTCCTTGGGTAGGATGCCACCATAAACCCTGCGTATTCTCCTTGGGTAGAACTACGTACATTCGTCCTCCTTGGGTAGGATAACAACCTTAAAACTTACTAGACAAAAACTCTATCATGAAGTCCCTCAATTTATATCAACTTAATCGCCAAGGCCAATGGCGAGCGGGTCATTAGTTAATAGCGCTATTAGGTTTAACAAACCTCACACCGTGCCAGTCGGACGGGCGTGTACTAATGGACTATGGCAAACTTTCAGTGATGATAGACACTGATGTAGGGCACAACTTATTTGCGTTAGTAGTCGATATGGTACGGTCTAGTAGTTCACATGGGGAAGCCCCCACTGATTATGGATATGGTTTGGGTAATAAAAGGAACTGGTTAAACATACTTTCAACTATGGGGTAACCCCCATGGCAATTAAGCCAACGAAAGTCAAACCACGTTTTCAGAAACAACTTAAAACTAATCAACCAACCGTGAACTCACTCAACTTTGTTGTTGACTCGTTGTTACATGCCTTACAGGTCGCTAGATGCATACGGAGCTTGCACGAGGAAGAAGTCGTTGTGGGATATGGATTGTTATGTCCCGTGCTAAATATTTAATCCTTATGAACCTATTAAACTTATGTTTTGGGTCTTAAAACTTATTGTTGGTGCATACATCTGTCGTCTTCATCTTATATCAAGTCTCGGTTTTGTTGCGGATCTAAACAAGCTTGATGTCATCATTCTTGATGATGACATCACATAAGTGACATCATTCTTGCATCATCTTGTGCAACATTACACGAAATTGAATGTACATATAAGACAAAAATTAGTTAGGTTCGCTTGAAAATGACATGTAGTTTTCGCTTGAAATTAAATGGGTAAGTTCGCTTGAACGTGTATGTGTAGGTTCAAGCGGACTAGCTAGCCTATATATATGGTTCATGTCTTTTCATTTGAAGAGAGACTAGGAACTCGTACCGAAGTGCTGCCGGTATTTCTTGTGATTGTAATCTCTGTTAAATCAATATACAAGAAGATTAAAGTGATATTCTAGCTGTTTCAAGCCTGTACGTCTGTTTCCGCCTTATGTATAGTATAAGAACTCTTCTGAACGACTCGTTTGGGTCACAAAACGATCCTACAAGTGGTATCAGAGCTCAGGAGGAAGAGATCTTGTTAAAACAGCCTGTTTTCATCACTTTTTCTGTTATTCTACACCTTTTTTTTCAAAATTAAAAATTTTTTACGGTTAAAATTGGCTCAAATTCACACATATTATACGTAATCATGTTTTAACAAATCCTGGAAAGTTTCAGTACTTGAATCAACTTAAAACTGGTTAAAATCATGAGTTCGCTTGAAATTTGTTCGACATTTGCTGACATCATCAACATTTCAAGCGGAATCAGAGTATAATGTCGCTTGAAATAGACATCTCGCTTGAAATACGTGTTGATCTCGCTTGAAAAAGACAGTCCGCTTGAAAAATATTTTGATCTCGCTTGAAAAATCAACCTTAGTCCGCTTGAAAAATGTTGTGAATCTTTTGAATAGGCCTAATCAGAATTTGTTCAAATATCAAGACTCATTTGAATCCATATCTTTTGGAAAGCCCATTCATTCAGTGATCTCACTTCTACAACTTTGAAACGAGTCCACAAATCTTCAACACGAGTCTTCGATTGATTTCATCAACACACTTTTACGTATTCTGTCCGTTTAAACTGATCGTTTGTTTGTTTGTTTCAGGTGTTTTACAAGGAGATATAGCTCGTTTGGAGACCAGTATTTTTGAAACAAGAAAGTTTGTGTTTTGTGAACTTTGAAAATCCGAAACATGGACGAGGATTTTTACAACGCATTCGCTACTCCGGTTACCCCGATTTCTCTTGCACAGAACACGATGTTAGAAAACGAAACGGGGACGATGCAAAAACCACCTAAACTCATGAACATCGAGGAGTATAAAGGTTGGGAAGGTCTTTTCAAAAATTGGGTACAAGCAAATTATCTTGATGCTTGGGAATGTGTCGAGACAAAATACATTAGACCGACAAATGATGATGAAGAGGTTATTGCGATAAAAGATCTAAGTGCCGATGCTAGAAAGAAATACAAAGATGAGAAAATGATGCTGAGTTTATTGCAAAAAGCTGTAAAGGAAGATATCTTGGTTCTATTGCAACATAATGGAACTTCTTACTCAATCTGGAAAGCATTAAGATCAAAGTTTCATGGAAGCCAAGAGATGGTTAAGAACAAGAAATCGATTTTAAAGAAAGAGTTCGATCTGTTTCGTGGGTTGAAAAATGAAAGCACAAAACAAATTGTTGAGAGATACTGCAATTTGCTAGCTAATATGAAGAGGTTAAGCATCGAGAAAGATAATGAGGAGTTGATTGAGAAGCTTGCTGATGCTTTGCCACATGAGACTTGGGGCACATATGTCACACCCCGACCACGTAAAAAAACAAAGCGTGGCGAAATCGTCGGGGGGTGTTGTAACAGAATTATCATTTCATAACCATGGATACAAAAAGTGTTTCGTTTTATTGATAATATTAAACATTAACATCGTTTCAACACATAACGAACAAGTTTTATATCGTCTATCATAAATATTATGTCACTAAGGCCTCGTCCAGATCCTATGTGACCCATGCATCCTAGAACGTCAATCAAGCAACAACACCTGAAGCATATGAAAAAACAAAGTCAGCAAAGAAATGCTGGCGAGTACATAGGTTTTATAAGAGTATCGGAATCGTGGATTCGTTTACATGTTGCAGTACTTTATTAGACTTCAAGAGTTAATAATACAATCCTCGTTTTGAAAAGCGTATTGCAACATAATTAACCAACTCAAACCAAATGGGTTATCTTTTATAAAATCTCGCAGCCATGATTCTTAACCCAAAAACACTTTTGTTTTAGAAAAACCATTTTGTAACACATCTCGTAAAAACTCGTTAATAAAACTCGTATATTATTTCGAAAACATCGTTGAGTGACATTGTTTCAATATCGTTTACCCAACTGAACTAAATAATGCCACGGTATGTAATATGTTGAAAACACTTATATATAAGAAGTACCAGCGGCGTATCTACCATGTTTTCACCACATTACACCCGTCCCGTTATCTAAACACTAGCCCAAAAGCCAATCGTTTACCCAAATCGTTTAACATCGTTTCTAAATCGTTTCCAAATCGTTTCCAAATCGTTCCCAAATCGTTCCCAAATCGTTCCCAAATCGTTCCCAAATCGTTTACAAATCGTTCCCAAATCATTTACTCGTTTAGATCGTTTAAATTATCCTCGTTTTAATTGTGAAAACTTATATATGGTCGTCTCGTTAATAACATTCAAACCTTTGTGACTCGTTCATCGTTCAACTCGTTCTTGCATTAACAAACCTCCAAAGGTTAAGTTAACAATCATCAGATTCAGTCGTTACCCACAACACCCACACATAACCATGGGTATAGTGCAATAACGGGATTTGTCATATCCTATGGTACCATAACCTAATACTGGTTGGCTTGATTAATGCTAATGAATGTCGTTCATTATGTAACTACAACCAACAAGTTCGTTCACATTATCGAAATCGTTAATAGTTTACTATAAATCGTTCTATTCGTTTTTGAATTCATCGTTTAAACCTTGAAAGCATTTTGTACATATGAATCACCCCAAAACAATTGAAAGTTGTAAAATAGGGGAACTATGTACTCACATGTAGTGCAAGGTATCCTCAATCAATAGTACTTCAACAAACTCGAGTAAACCAGAGAAATCAAGCAGCACCTAGTAATCGAACCACTAGTCAAACAATAGACGCCTAAATCGGAAGATCAGACAAAATGAGGTCTTGCAACCCAAATGAGTGTTGGAACTCATGTGATATGGATTAACAAAGCCTACACCCTAAATCGGAACCTAACCTAAGTGCTTTCGACCCATCGCGACCCATTAAGGTAGCTTATGCTACTTTAACGCGTCGTGCGCGCAAACGCGCGTTCGAGACGTCTAACTAGTCCTATGACAAGTATTATATGCCTATACAAGTTTAATCATGTTGTATAATCAGTTATGTGACAAAAGTTTAGGTTACATATGCTTAATTACCAATTATGCATGAAAAGGGTATTTTGGTAATTTACCTAAGGTATATAATCTACTTATCATACAACTACCTAAACTAGATCGACCAAACGGGTCGTGTTCAAAAGTCTAAGCGGGTGTTTAGTCCGCTTGACTTACGACTCTACACAAGCACTAGACTAAAAAGTGACGAGCTAAACATGCTAAAACAAGTTTAGTTAAGTTAGAAAACAGGTTTTAATATCAAAACAAACGGTTTTGATATCCTAGAGTAGTTTGGTTACAAAATACGCGTAAATGCGTATTTTGGCCGAAACTACGACTCGTCATTGAGCCTAGATAACGTGGTAATCAGTAGGTATAGCCCCACTAGGGACTATAACCATCGTGATTACGCTCACGTTATGAAGTTCAAACGAACTTCGCGTTGACCATAAACTTGTCAATGCAGAAAGCCAAACATAGTTTGACTTTCGGACTCGAAAAGCGATAAAAACGCAAAAAAGAACGAAGGAACACTTACAAAGGGTCCCCGCAAGCTAATCTCGATCCAAATAGCTCAGGTATGAAGCAAGGGCTTCAACTTAGAGCACTTTAGATCAGATTTTGTGAGGAAGAAAAGAAATTAAGGTGTGTATTTATAGGAAATGGACCACCGTTAGGATCGTTTCTGGAAAACCGTGATTTAATCTCATCCCTACACTTGTTGTAACACCATGGTACCTCAATATGGCCCTCTTGCATCAGGAAACAACATGTGGAATTGGGTTTGGAGTGCATAACAGCTGTTAACAGCTGTTAAAACTGTTTAAACTGATCTGGGGGGCTGGCACAGGCCGCGTAAGGAGACACCAAGGGTTTACGCGGGCCGCCTGGCCCTTCTGATCAGAAACAACTTTGCAATATTGACAGTTTTGGTCCCTGTTAGTGTTTAAGGCTCATTTCGACACGTTTAAGGCCCGTTAAGCCATCTTTAAGGCCCTAAAACGATGCCTAAACCTTGTGGACATGAAACATGCTCAAAAATATGCCGGATGTTGGTTCGTTTGGTCGTACGGTTGCGTTATTCGCTTAATTACGACGGAAGTCGTAACGAACGCAAAAACGATCCAAATTAAGCGACGAATGGAATTTTATCATGCCAAACACTAAAATAAAATATTTTAATGCTTACATAAATTTTTGGATGTCCGGATGTATTCAGAACATAAGTTATGCGCGAAAATGCAAACCTATGCACTTTTTGACGCTTTTAGTCCCTGAATGTGCATAAAGTTTATTTTAGCATACCTAACCCCTCAAAGCCTATTTCTAAGCTATGTAAAGGTTATTTAGGGTATGTTTAACTTATGATCAAGTTTCGAAATGTTTGTTACTATACAAATCGGCATAGTTTCGCAGTTTGACACAAATAGTCCCTGCGATCGAACAAAGTTGATTTCGACACACCAAACCATTCAAAACTTATTTCTAAGTTATGTGGAGGTTATTTAAGGTATGTTAATCCTATGTCACTATTCTGGAGTGTTTGTCACGTTATACTGACTGCGTTTAAGCACCAGTTTGTGTATAACCTTCCAGAAAGCGATTTAGAGCTTGAAATTGGAATCGAATCAAATTGTAAAATCACTAAACACAATTTCACATATAATAACACCAAAACACATATAATAACACCAAAGCACATTGTTTTATCAATAATCATCATTGTTTTACATCGTAAATCGATTACAGAACACAGTTGTCACAGTTTCCCCTACTTCAGGAAATTTCGTCCCGAAATTTTAACTAGAGGAAGTTTGTGAAAACAAATGCAGATATTTCATCTTCATCTGGTCCTCACGTTCCCAAGTAAACTCTGGGCCACGTTTGGATTCCCAGCGAACTTTGACCAAATGAATCCGTTTGTTCTTCAACTGTTTGTATGTACGTTCCACTATCTCCACAGGTTTCTCGACAAAGTGCATTGTTTCATCGATTTGGATCTCGTTGAGAGGAATGTGTAGATCAGTGTCAGCTAAACACTTTCGCAGATTGGACACGTGAAAAGTCGGGTGAATATTTCCAAGCTCTGGAGGTAGCTCTAGTCGATAGGCAACCTTTCCAATTCTTTCAACAATCTTAAATGGTCCAACATATCGTGGTGCAAGTTTTCCTTTCTTTCCAAATCTTACCACTCCCTTCCAAGGTGAAACCTTGAGTAGGACACGGTCTCCGACTTGAAATTCTAAGGGCTTGCGTTTGTAGGATCGAATCGCGACCTGAATGAGTCGTTCGGAAGAGCTCTAGTCCGTTTCAGAGGCGGAAACTAAGAAACGGATGTAAAAACAGCTTGAATATCACTATAAACGTCTTGTGTATTGATTTACTATCGATTACAATCACAAGGAACACCGGCAAGACCTCGGTATCAAATCTGAAAAACTGTTACAAATGAAATGACATGCTAACCTATATATAGCCTCTAGCTTTCGCTTGAATATGACTGAAATAGTTCAAGCGAAACATATAAATCTCATATAATTGACTTTCAAGCGAAAACCATTCACAAATTCCAATTTCAAGCGAAAGTCTACAAATTCTGTTTTGTCTTCTAGTGATGATGTCATTGATGATGTCACTTTGATGATGTCATCATGACATCATGCTTGAACAACTTCGCAACGAACCCGAGACTCGACCTAAGACGAAGACGACAGATGTGTGCACCAACAGACTCCCCCTCAGATGTTGACGAGTCTTAAGTGTCTAGTCTTCACATCTTCAGTCTTTATCAGTCTTCTCGAACTCTTTGAAATGTCTGACACTGTAAGAATCCTCAAATCTTCTCTCTTTCTCTTTTTATCACCAGCAGACTTCCCACGAACAATCTTTACTCCAATGTCTTCAGACTCCCCCTTTCAATATGCTGGGATCGCAGTCTGGCAGTTTGAAATCACAAAGTCCTCAGGTATCGGAACCTGGCACTCTATCTTCAGGTTCAAGATCGAAACCTGGCTACACCTGCACATTCTTAACCCAGAAGTAAATTTTCTGATGATAACTAGTAAAAATAATCTCACCATCTAATAATCCACTTGCAGGAATTATACAATCAAAGAATAATTTTACAATGATGAAATATCGTTTTTACTTTCAAAACAACACACTTTCCCAAACCATTTGTTCATCATGTCTAGCACTCGGAATTTTGAAAATTAGCTCTTCAACACCAGTTGTCGAAAATCTTTTTGAATTTTTCAAAAAATTAATGCTAAAACACACTGAAAATCTTTTTGGATTTTGTAATAAAGAAAATGTAATGCAGTAAAAAATATTTACAGACAATATTTTTGTGAGTTCGTGCAAGAGGATCATATCAGTTTTGAGACAAGTCACCAACACCGTTAAGCTTCATTTCATTTTAAGTTCTAAACAATTCACCTAGATTGTCAGTATATTTATCCACTTAAATTTTCACACAAAGTTCAATTGATCCGAGATATGATGTTAATGTTTTAAATGACTTGAACTTATCCGTGTGTCCCACTACTTGAATATACTCCCATATCTAGATCCCAATATTCAGTCTTACAGGTGAATATACCACAAATGATATCTGTAAGGGAATAAATTATAGTACGAAACCATGAGAGCTCAGGTCAGAACTTCCGTTCAGCAGAGAGATGACGGCTCGACTTTCGGTGTGTCCCCTTTAGAGGATCTTTTGATTTCAACAGCAGCGATTATCAATTTTATTGTTTCATCTGCTTGCTGAGGGCGATGCTATGTTTCAAGCATTTGCAGAAAGTATTATCCGAGGACTAGGTCAGAACTTCCATTCAGCAGAAGTCCCAGGATAATACCCCAGATATCACTGAGCATAAAGACCTAGTATCTCAGAAAGAGGGACCTTTCAAACGAGATTTCAGGGGTTACCTATATATCCAAGATGTTGTTACCCACAGAATAAGGAAGTTTGAATTTAGGTTTATATCTCGTCACAATCTACTAAATGTGCAAAAACCTACTGGCATATCCGCAGTGAGATTTTTTATCACATTTTTAACTTTACATTTCTTTAGCATGTTGTAATAGTCCACTGATGTACTATCATTTCCTCTTTTTGACAACAAAACTCATTTTTTATTTTATCATGTTTTTGACTTTTTCAAATTTTCTAATGTTTTTGGATTTTCTGAAAATTTTTACTCCCCCTAAAATGCAAACACATTTTAGGAAATTTGAAAACCAACTGTACAATAAAGTGACAACCGATATCAAATTGCTTCAATTCGCCATCCACTTGGCATAAACAATCAGAACTCCCCCTCACAACAAACTATTTTCCCATTGTGATTTCAAAACACCTAAGTTTGTTTTAATCAAATGGTTTTTCCGGAAAATAAGTTTTGTTGATTTTACGAAACCATTTGTAGGTTAGGGGATCATCACATTGTTCATCACTTGTAAGTATGGTCCAATCAAGTTCAACTTAATGACCTTGATTAACCACTTGTCAGTGAAAACCTTCAACAACCACTAGCAGGTTCACTCACCAACTATAATCACTTGTAAATCAAAATATAACAATTTAAAGATATCACATGTACTTTACCAACTGTACCACTTGTAAGATCATTTGCTAAAAAAAATGCCGATTCCTGCTCCACTCTTACCAACCTGGGAGCTCCAGCAAGTCAGGTTTTTACTCAAACATTACGTCCACCCAAGCCTCACCAGCCTTGGGTGATTTTGGTGACAAACATCTGTCCCACCAACACTTTGATTTATAAAAATCTTTTGCAGTTTTAACCTTCCCATCAACCATCTTTCCAAAAATATGCTTGACTTTTCCATTGAAAACCTTCTCAACATCAAATTCTCCCTTATCAGCGAAGAATTGATTTGAGATCTCTACCTTTCCCACTTTCTTCATCAAGTTTTCCTTTGACAATGGAGGAAAATTCTCATCGTTCACATCTGGAACGGAATTCACAACCTTTTTATCAACCAAAGACTCCTCTGATTTTATGGAATCAGATTCATTGTCAGAATTACCCTCAGATTTAACCACCCACTTTTGCTTGCTCAAATCACCTCTTCTTTTGTAAAATCTTTTTGAACTTTCTCCTTCCTCAGAAGTAGAATTTTCAAACTTTTTAACATTTTTTACAAGTTGTTCTTTCTTATCAACACAAGTCTTTCCCAAAACAGAGTTAGAAGAAACTTCCTGTTTTTGGTAATTGGTCTTGGGGCAATTCCAAGCTATATGTCCAACTTCTTGGCATTTGAAACAGGTTCTTCTGTCAACTCTTTCAGCAAACCTTCTCACATTCTTCTTCACTTCAGCAAGAAACTCCTGGTTTGACTGCTTCCAGAACGGTTTCTTCTGTTCATCCTCTGAACTTCCTCCTGAAACAAATTTTGTTTTTGGTTTATAAGTTTTCTGATTTTTATAATTTTCTGAAGAATTAAAACTAAGACCTTGTTTTTTGAAATTACGGTTGTGGTTTGGTTTCTTTCGATAACCTGAACCATAACTGTAACCCTTTTTCTTGTTCAATCTCTGTTGAACTCTTGAAGTGTACTTTTTAGGTTTTTCAGCAAGATTTTAATCTTTTATTTCAGAAATATTAATTTCTGTTAATTTGAAAACCTGTTTGATCATTTCAGTTTTGACACTTCTTATTGGAAATTCCTCATCAGAATATAATTTGTCTGAATCATACAAAGTATAAGCCACTTTGATTGACCCGTCATTCAAATTAGATTTTGATAACAGGAATTCTCTATTGTAAACCCTGTTAACCGGTGAACTCGGACTCTTTTCTGACGAACTCGGACTTTCAGACTCAGACTCCGGTTTTGACTCTTCATCCGTATCCAACACCTGATCGACAACTTTCTTTAATAACTCAGACTCATGATCAGTGTCAGACGCTGTGAATGTAACATCAATATTGTCTGGTAATTCATCAATGATTTCAGACTTTAACTTGATGTTGACTGCCTTTTTTAGACGCTCCTCATTAGGATTCCTGGGAGAATAAGTTTCATGGATCGGGGGCGGACATCTGTTATACTTGACACTTGGTTTCTTACCAGTATCAGTATCTTCAATCTTTTTATCCATGAATGCTTCCAGACCTGCAACAGTAGGATAAACACGATCAATCAAATAATCACAAGTAGTATAACTCAACAGTAAGCGTTTAATCCTTTCACTTTCGATCTTTTCAAGCTCCAACTCCTTCTTCAGATTAGCACAGTATTCGATATAATCATTTATGACACTCTGCTTTGTCATTAATGTTGCGCTCATTTTCTCCATTGCCTTTTCAATTTCTGTATTCGTCTTTTTCAGACGATCAACTGTGTTGTTGAGCACATCATATGACTCTTTACATACTTCACATCAGACAATAAATCTTCTTTAATCTTTTCTAACTCAGCAATCTTTTTATCTTTTTCTTCACAAATTTGGCAAGACTCTAAACATTTCTCACAAGGCTTTGTGACTTCAACTACCTTCTCAATTATCTTTTCAACTTCGACAATCTTTTCAACTTCAACGATCTTTTCAACTTCAACGATTTTCTCAATCTAGACAATCTTTTCAGCTTTGACAAGTTTTTCAATTTCAACAATCTTTTCGACCTCAACAATCTTATCAACAACTTTCTTTACTTCGACAATTTCTTCTCCTGCTTCTGTCTTTTCAGCAACTTGCATTTTCGCTGCTTCCAGCTCTTTCCTCAATCTTGCCATCTTCTTCTGGTACAACATCTCCATTTTATCTGCAAAAAACAAATTAAAACTAGTTAGATAAATGCCTTTTCTAGCTTTGTTGAGATGTTCTTCTTCATCATCGGTATCCACATCGCTTCCAAGATCAGGAAATATCAGGATTCTTTTCTCACTAGCCTCTTCACCTAGTATTCTAGCAACAAAGCCTGAATCAGATGGAATGTATTTATCCCAACTAAATCCCTCTGCAACTTTTTCATCATCTTGATGAATTAGTAAAGCTTTCTTCTTTCCATCATTAGTAGCATGAGCATGTGCAATTTGAGGTTGTTGAGTAGTCTGATGAAAGATTGATTTCTGATAATAATTGTTTCTATCTTGATTCCCGGTAGCTTCTTTACCTTTGCACTCTCGTTTAAAATGACCTTTTCCTTTACAACGGAAACAGGTAACCTTTGATTTATCAAATCCCAATGGAGAGGTAGCCATTCCTCGAAATTCATCCCTACCAGTAATCTCTTGAAACTTTTCAGCTCTCCTCCAAGCACTTGCTAAGCACCATTTGATATCCATCACTTCAAGTTCTTCAGCATCAATTTGGTCATAATCTTCTTTGGTAAGCATCGGATTGCCAATCTTTCCATCGATCAAACTTTCGTAAGATTCTAACATAGTAACCAGTGTTGCCATGTGCTGCTTGGCAACTTCTGGAGACAAATTCTGACCATTTTGAATGTTTAATGTAACATTGCACTGAAGATGTGTTGAATTTTGTCGTTGAGAAGTCGATGTTGCGCTATTTGGATCAAAACTTGAAAATGATGAAGAAAATCCACCACTTTGAGTTGCATTACTAATCTTTGTTCCAGATGAGCTGTCAGCACTAAAACCAGTTTGAATCTTTGGACTACGGCTGGGAGTGGCCTCAAACTTGTTACCTCTGTAATACAAACTAACATCTTGTTTTGCATTTGGATTTGTCATTATAGCAGTCTTTTGAATATCCAGCTCTTGTTCCTCAATCTTCTGGATAAACTGTGCCAAGTTCATACTCCCAGTCTTTCTCATGAGTTTCACAATCATCAGATAAGTTCCCCACTTCTGTTGAGGTAATGCCTCTGCTAACTTATCAACCCACTCATCATCATCTTTCTGAATATCCAATCTTTTCATTTCTAAAATCAGATGACAGTATCTATCTGTCGTTTCCTTTGTGGTTTCATGATCAAATGCAGTAAATATGTCAAACGACTTCTTCAATAAGGCCTTTTTGTTTTTGATCATATCAGCACTCCCTCGGAATTTCTGAAGTAAAGCTTCCCAGATTGATCTAGCAGTTCCATTATGTTGAAGTAAGACAAAGACGTCTTCTTTAACTGCTTGCTGTAAAATGCTGATCATCATCTTCTCACTAGTGTATTTCAACTTATCAGCTTCAGTAAAATCATTGAAACCCTTTTCCAAACCACGTTCATTCTTTGGTTTCTCATAATCTTTCAGTAAAGAACACCAAGCATCAAATCTGTAAGCCTGAACCCAATTCTCAAAACGGTTTTTCCAACCCTGAAAATCTTTGATATACATCAACTTTGGTGGTTTCTGATGCGTTCCCGTTTCATTCTCACTGTATAAATTTTCAGCAGCAATAACTGGAGCGACTGATGTGGCAAACGCGTTGTAGAATTCCTCTTCCATGCTTCAGTAATCAAAAGATATTTCGGGAAAAACCTGAACGAACAAACAAAACGATCAGTTTAAACGGACTTATCAATTAACTGAAACAAACTAATACTCGAACTGATGAATATTTTGTGCGGACTGAAGATTGACAAACTGTGCGGACTGAAGATTGACACACTGTGTGAACTGCTATGACCCGGATCAAATACAAACTGTGTATCTCACTAAACCAACTCACATGGGTCGGTGAAATGGACCTGACAACCGAAACTCTCGTGAACTTGACCTTTGTATGAAATGTTTGACACTAAATGAAGTAGATTGGGCCGTCAACTTGGGCTTTCAATGTGCCGCAAATAATGAATTTCACTTGGGCTCGAACACTCTATCCGACAACTCTTAAAGCCCAAAGTTCAAATCTGATTAAACCATTTTTTTATGAAACTCTTTGATTTGGCCGTGTACTGAATTTGGCTGACAACAATACACTATAATTGGACCTCAAATTATCATTTGGTGGGCTGCAACTATGTCACATGATTACTAACAAATCTTGTGCAATTACTAAGCTTCTTGAACCGATATATTGAATCAGATCACATGCAAAGACCTGACAACAACTCACATGCAATTGTCTTGTTAATTCATGTATCGACAAAAATGATATTACACAATTTATAATTGGAATCAATCTAATATTTCACATGCATATACAATTTCTTGAACTTAGCAAATGGTGGCCGACACCTTTATCTTTGACCAACACAATCACATGCAACAATCTTTATCTTTTAACAAATGGCCTGACAAAACAATTAAAGTCGATGACTTTAATTCACATGCTCGATGCAAACTGAATTAAATCACATGATCTCTTTTCCCAACGTACTGACACCCTTGTTTAACGAAACACACAATTCGATGAACTTTCAAGCGAAACAGGTCAATCTCAAGCAACAGCCGGTGTTTCGCTTCAAACAACACCAAATTTCAAGCGAAACGTTGATGATGTCAGCAAATATCGAACGAAATTCAAGCGAGCAGATGATTTTAACCCGTTTTTAAGTCGATTTTCAATCTGAAACTTAACAGGATTTGTTAATACATGTTTACGCACACTATATGAAAATTTGAGCCGATTTTATCTGTGAAAAATTTTAAATTTTGAGAAAGAATGTTGTAGAAACAGAAAAAGTGATGAAAACGAGCTGTTTTTGCAAAATCTATTCCTCCTGAGCTCTGATACCACTTGTAGGATCGAATCACGACCTGAATGAGTCGTTCGGAAGAGCTCTAGTCCGTTTCAGAGGCGGAAACTAAGAAACGGATGTAAAAACAGCTTGAATATCACTATAAACGTCTTGTGTATTGATTTACTATCGATTACAATCACAAGGAACACCGGCAGCACCTCGGTATCAAATCTGAAAAACTGTTACAAATGAAATGACATGCTAACCTATATATAGCCTCTAGCTTTCGCTTGAATATGACTGAAATAGTTCAAGCGAAACATATAAATCTCATATAATTGACTTTCAAGCGAAAACCATTCACAAATTCACATTTCAAGCGAAAGTCTACAAATTCTGTTTTGTCTTCTAGTGATGATGTCATTGATGATGTCACTTTGATGATGTCATCATGACATCATGCTTGAACAACTTCGCAACGAACCCGAGATTCAACCTAAGACGAAGACGACAGATGTGTGCACCAACATCGTTTCAAATCCGCATAACTCTTTTGATGGCTTCTAGCTGTCACAAGATTATCGCGAATCTTCTTGATTTTGTATGTTGTTTCCAGAATGAGCTCAGGTCCAGTAAGCTGAGCTTCACCGATCTCATTCCAACAGACAGGTGAACGACATTTTCGATCGTAGAGAGCTTCGAATGGTGCCATTTTAATGCTAGCATGATAGCTATTGTTGTAAGAGAAATCGATCAGTGGCAGATGAGAATCCCAATTACCACTAAAGTCTATCACGCATGCTCTAAGCATATCCTCCAAAGTTTGAATCGTTCTCTCAGATTGGCCATCTGTTTGGGGATGATAAGTAGTGCTTAGATTTAGTTGGGTTCCCAAAGCAGATTGCATGGCCTTCCAGAAATGAGATGAAAATCGAGCATCACGATCGGAAATGATATCTAAAGGAACACCATGTCGTGATACAATCTCGTCTACATAGATCTTGGTAAGCTTCTCATCAGAGAAATCCTCACGGATAGGTAAGAAGTGAGCAGATTTCGTTAAACGATCGACAACAACCCAAATAGCATCGTGACCTTTAGACGTACGCGGTAACTTAGTAATGAGATCCATCTCAAAGTTCTCCCACTTCCAAACCGGTATCTCTGGTTGTACAAGCAAGCCAGAAGGTCGTTGATGTTCGGCCTTGACTTTGAGACAAGTTAGGCATTTCGATACATACAAGGCAACATCCTTCTTCATACCAGGCCACCAGCACTGAGTACGAAGATCCTTGTACATTTTATCAGCACCAGGATGGATAGAATATCGAGACTTATGAGATTCGTCCATTACCACGGTGCGAAGATCGTCTTGTTTCGGAATCCACAATCGATCCTTAAAATAGAGCAAACCATCGTCTTTCGCCTCGAGCTTAAGCTCAAGTTGACGTGGTAATTCCATACCCATCAAATTTTGTGAAACACAAAATTACTAAGCTTGAAGAACACGAGATTGAATATCAGATAGAGTTCGAACAGAATGAAGCTTGACTCGTTCTTTTCGACTAAGCGCATCAGCTACGACATTCGCCTTACCAGGATGGTAGCGAATCTCGCAATCATAGTCGTTCAAGAGTTCAACCCAACGTCGTTGCCTCATATTCAGCTCTTTCTGATTAAGAATATGCTGGAGACTTTTGTGGTCTGTGAAAACCACACACTTCATTCCATAGAGGTAGTGTCTCCAGATTTTAAGCGCAAAAACCACACCTCCTAACTCAAGATCATGAGTCGTGTAGTTCTTCTAGTGAACTTTCAACTGTCTAGATGCATATGCAATAACCTTACCTCGTTGCATAAGGACGCAACCAAGGCCTAAGTTGGACGCATCACAATAGACAACGAAATCATCGCTTCCCTCGGGCAGAGATAGAACAGGAGCATTACATAACTTATGTTTCAGCGTTTGGAACGCTTCTTCTTGCTTGGGACCCCACTCAAAAGGCTTATTCTTCTGAGTCAAAGCAGTGAGTAGAACCGCAATCTTCGAGAAATTCGAAATGAATCGACGATAATAACCAGCAAGACCAAGAAAAGATCGAATCTCTATAGGCGTCGTCGGTGTATTCCAGTCCTTGATAGCAGCAATCTTGGATGGATCCACATGAATACCCTGCTCATTGACTATATGACCCAAGAATTGAACTTCTTTAAGCCAGAATTCACACTTGGAGAATTTAGCAAAAAGTTGTTCCTTCTTCAGGAGTTCCAATGTTAAGGGAAGGTGTTGTTCGTGCTCGGCTCGAGATTTTGAATAAATGAGAATATCGTCGATGAACACAATAATGAACTTGTCCAAATAAGGTTTGCAAACCCTATTCGTTAAGTTCATAAAGATAGCTGGAGCATTCGTCAAACCAAAAGGCATGACAGTGAACTCGTAATGCCCATATCTTGTGCGGAAAGCAGTTTTGGGAATATCTTCTTCGAGAACACGAAGTTGATGATACCCAGAATGCAGATCGATCTTGGAAAAGCATGAAGCACCCTGCAGCTGGTCGAAGAGATCATCAATTCGAGGTAGGGGATATCGATTCTTGATGGTGAGCTTATTAAGCTCACGATAATCAATACACATTCGAAAAGATCCGTCTTTCTTTTTCACAAAGAGGACAGGAGCTCCCCAAGGTGAAAAGCTCGGTCGGATGAATCCTTTATCAGATAACTCTTGAAGCTGTTTCGATAACTCTTGCATCTCCGACGGTGCAAGACGATAAGGTGCTTTTGCAATCGGGTTGGCACTGGGTATAAGGTCAATACGATACTCGACTTGACGAACTGGAGGCAAACCAGGCAGTTCATCAGGAAACACCTCTGGATAATCCCGCACAATCGAGATATCCTGTATACTCTTGCTCTTGTCTTTCTCCTCGGTGACATGTGCCAAAAAAGCAACATATCCTTTTCGCAAATAACTTTGGGCTTCCATACACGACATAAGCTTCAAACCATCTGGTGGTTTCTCGCCACAAACTTCTAGAACATCGCCAGACGGAAGAGGAATACGAACAATCTTATCGAAACAAACCACCTCAGTGTGGTGTTTGGTTAACCAGTCCATTCCAATGATAATATCGAAACTCCCAAGTTGCATCGGTGTGAGGTCAATAGGAAAAAGATGGTTATCAAGGTTCAACTGACAATTACAAATAATAAAATCGAGAACAAGAGGTTTACCAGTGGTAACTTCAACAGATAAGGGTTTCCTCAGTTTAGTTCTAGGTATCGCAAGCAAGGGCTCAAATGACAATGAAACAAAACTTCTATCGGCACCAGAATCAAAAAGAATAGATGCATGTTGATTGTTAACAAGAAACGTACCATTGACAACTCGTTGTCAGCCCTCGCTTCGTTTGCATTCAAATTGTACGCTCACCCACGAGGGGGGTTCACATTAACATTGACGTTTGCATTCGGGTTCGCGTTAGCATTCACCAGTCTCGGACAGTTGTTGCGGAAGTGACCATACTCTCCACAATTAAAACATGAACCCGGTGGGAATCTCACAGCATTCCCCTAACCCGGAGCTGGAACCTGAGCAACCTGATTCTGTCCCAAACGACAAACATTGGCCAAATGCCCAAGTTTACCACACGTTCTACATTGCCTGCAAGCTTGTTGTGCAACGTGATGACCGTTGCAATGAGCACAATGAGGTGCGGTACCAGCATACGCTTTCTTAGCAGGTGGCTGAGCCGGTGGGTTCTGCGGGTTCTGAGCAGTCTGTGCTGTAACAGCAAAATTCTGGGCACCCTTTCGCTTCCTCGATTTCTTCGACGTCTCTCCTTCCTTACCCTTACCCTTTTTCTTGTCCTTCCCTGAATCAGTCGCCTTCTTTTTATCACCCTTGCGGGTGAGTTTACCCTTCCTTACTTGAGTCTCAGTCAGGGTAGCAGACAACTCGATTGCTTGACGAAGGGTAGTAGGATTAACACCGGTCACAATCTCCATAATAGAATCGGGTAACCCATCGATATATCTCTCGATTTCTTTC
This sequence comes from Helianthus tuberosus, assembly GCA_030545235.1. Taxonomy (NCBI): domain Eukaryota; kingdom Viridiplantae; phylum Streptophyta; class Magnoliopsida; order Asterales; family Asteraceae; genus Helianthus; species Helianthus tuberosus. Next base: position 894,062 of record JARYGA010054168.1, read on the forward strand.
TCCAGAGGAGTAACCATGGTGGGACACAATAGACTGAGTTCTTCAAAACGATCCGTGTAAGCACGGTGTTCAGCCCCATCTTGCTTTAAATCGTCAAACTCTCGCTCCAAAGCCCGAGTTTCATGACGGGGACAAAACTCCTTCATCATGAGAGCCCGAAGCTCTTCCCATGTTTGTGCCAACGCCACTTCGGCACCCCTGTCGCGCATAATACCATTCCACCAGGTAAGGGCTCGCTTCTCAAACACGCTCTAAGCAAATTCAACCTTACGCGCATTCGGACACTGCACATGTCTGAATGTGCTCTCGATACTCTCAAACCACTGTAGGAGCGCAGTTGCTCCTTGCGACCCAGAAAACTTAAGCGGCTTCGTAGTATTGAAATTCTTGAAATTACATGGTGCATTGTTGTTGTTATTATTGTTGAATATCTCGTGGACTTGGGTTACAACGCCGGGAAGCACAGCAGCCACTTGCTGAGAGACCAGGGCTGCGATTTCTTCAATAGTAAAAGATTGTGCTTCACGTCAAGGAGGCATTGTCTAACAAGGAAACAGGAGAATCGAGTGAGGTTGAAAATTAAGAAAAACAAAAGAGGTATCGACAAAACACAAGGAAGGCGATCATTTTTTTGTTACCTTGAACAAACAGACGACACGCAGTGACTAATCAAAGTAAATAGGTCAAAAATAATGTATCGCGAAGACATGCTCGCCTATAAGTGAACACTCACCCCAAGAGTTCCCAGGTAAGAGTGACTGGTCCGACTATGTGGATTTGTACGAACACTCTAGCCTTAGACAGAAAACTCAGGGTACAGGCATTCACTCTTCCAGTTTGCACGTGTTCACATTATTTAGACCCAAAATTTGACGAGATTTTGAAAACTTAAAGGGTTCAAAACCTTACAACAAAGGGTTTAAAACCTAGAAATCAATCATCCTAGAACAGATGATTAGTTTTCAAAGCGGATTCGAAAATTGTGTTCTCGTTGTGGTTATCACCTAAGGGTAGGTGACAGTTTTGTTTTAAAAAAAAATTAAACCCAAAGTTTACTTGCGTTGGGGTCCTAAAAGTTATAGTCTAGGTCAAAGAATTACTAATAACCTAATTCCCTATAACCTTTGGCTCTGATACCAACTCTTCTGTCACACCCCGACCACGTAAAACAACAAAGCGTGGCGGAAACGTCGGGGAGTGTTGTAACAGAATTATCGTTTCATAACCATGGATACAAAAAGTGTTTTGTTTTATTGATAATATTAAACATTAACATCGTTTCAACACATAACAAACAAGTTTTATATCGTCTATCATAAATATTATGTTACTAAGGCCTCGTCCAGATCCTATGTGACGCATGCATCCTGGAACGTCAATCAAGCAACAACACCTAAAACATATGTAAAAACAAAGTCAGCAAAGAAATGCTGGCGAGTACATAGGTTTTATAAGAGTATCGGAATCGTGGCTTTGTTTACATGTTGCAGTACTTTATTAGACTTCAAGAGTCAATAATACAATCCTCGTTTTGAAAAGCGTATTGCAACATAATTAACCAACTCAAACCAAATGGGTTATCGTTTATAAAATCTCGTAGCCATGATTCTTAACCCAAAAACACTTTTGTTTTAGAAAAACCATTTTGTAACACATCTCGTAAAAACTCGTTAATAAAACTCGTATATTATTTGGAAAACACCGTTGAGTGACATTGTTTCAATATCGTTTACCCAAGTGAACTAAATAACGCCACGGTATGTAATATGTTGAAAACACTTATATATAAGAAGTACCAGCGGCGTATCTACCATGTTTTCACCACATTACACCCGTCCCGTTATCTAAACACTAGCCCAGAACCCAATCGTTTACCCAAATCGTTTTACATCATTTCCAAATCGTTTCCAAATCGTTCCCAAATCATTTACAAATCGTTCCCAAATCGTTTACAAACCGTTCCCAAATCGTTTACTAGTTTAGATCGTTTAAATTGTCCTCGTTTTAATTGTGAAAACTTATATATGGTCGTCTCGTTAATAACATTCAAACCTTTGTGACTCGTTCATCGTTCAACTCGTTCTTGCATTAACAAACCTCCAAAGGGTAAGTTAACAATCATCAGATTCAGTCGTTACCCACAACACCCACACATAACCATGGGTATAGTGCAATAACGGGATTTGTCATATCCTATGGTACCATAACCTAATACTGGTCGGCTTGATCAATGCTAATGAATGTCGTTCGTTATGTAACTACAACCAACAAGTTCGTTCATTATCGAAATCGTTAATAGTTTAGTATAAATCGTTCTATTCGTTTTTGAATTCATCGTTTAAACCTTGAAAGCATTTTGTACATATGAATCACCCCAAAACAATTGAAAGTTGTAAAATAGGGGAACTATGTACTCACATGTAGTGCAAGGTATCCTCAATCAATAGTACTTCAACAAACTCGAGTAAACCAGAGAAATCAAGCAGCACCTAGTAATCGAACCACTAGTCAAACAATAGACGCCTAAATCGGAAGATCGGACAGAATGAGATCTTGCAACCCAAATGAGTGTTGGAACTCATGTGATATGGTTTAACAAAGCCTACATCCTAAATCGGAACCTAACCTAAGTGCTTTCGACCCATCGCGACCGATTAAGGTAGCTTATGCTACTTTAACGCGTCGTGCGCGCAAACGCGCGTTCGAGACGCTAACTAGTCCTATGACAAGTATTATATGCCTATACAAGTTTAATCATGTTGTATAATCAGTTATGTGAAAAAATTTTAGGTTACATATGCGTAATTACCAATTATGCATGAAAAGGGTATTTTGGTAATTTACCTAAGGCATATAATCTACTTATCATACAACTACATAAACTAGGTGACCATAAGGTATAACCTCGGAAGGTTAATCCCTATGCAACTATGGTCACTAACCATGTTTGGTCGGATCCTAATGATCGACCAAACAGGTCGTGTTCGAAAGTCTAAGCGGGTGTTTAGTCCGCTTGACTTACGACTCTACACAAGCACTAGACTAAAAAGTGACGAGCTAAACATGCTAAAACATGTTTAGTTATGTTAGAAAACAGGGTTTGATTTCAAAACAAACGGTTTTGATATCCTAGAGTAGTTTGGTTACAAAATACGCATAAATGCGTATTTTGGCCGAAACTACGACTCGTCACTGAGCCTAGATAACGTGGTAATCAGTAGGTATAGCCACTAGGGACTATAACCATCGTGATTACGCTCACGTTATGAAGTTCAAACGAACTTCGCGTTGACCATAAACTGGTCAATGCAGAAAGTCAAACTTAGTTTGACTTTCGGACTCGAAAAGCAATAAAAACGCATAAAAGAATGAAGGAACACTTACAAAGGGTCCCCGCAAGCTAATCTCGATCCAAATAGCTCAGGTATGAAGCAAGGGCTTCAACTTAGAGCACTTTAGATCATATTTTGTGAGGAAGAATAGAAATTAAGGTGGGTAACCAAACTAATCTCGATCCAAATCTCGATCCAAATAGCTCAGGAAATGGACCACCGTTAGGATCGTTTCTTGAAAACCGTGATTTAATCTCATCCCTACACTTGTTGTAACACCATGGTACCTCAATATGGCCCTCTTGCATCAGGAAACAACATGTGGAATTGGGTTTGGAGTGCATAACAGTTGTTAACAGCTGTTAAAACCGATTAAACTGATCTGGGAGGCTGGAACGGGCCGCGTAAAGAGACACCAAGGGTTTACGCGGGCCTCCTGGCCCTTCTGATCAGAAACAACTTTGCAATATTGACAGTTTTGGTCCCTGTTAGTGTTTAAAGCTCATTTCGACACGTTTAAGGCCCGTTAAGCCATCTTTAAGGCCCTAAAATGATGCCTAAACCTTGTGGACATGAAACATGCTCAAAAATATGCCGGATGTTGGTTCGTTTGGTTGTACGGTTGCGTTATTCGCTTAATTACGACGGAAGTCGTAACGAACGCAAAAACGATCCAAATTAAGCGACGAATGGAATTTTATCATGCCAAACACTAAAATAAAATATTTTAATGCTTACATAAATTTTTGGATGTCCGGATGTATTCAGAACATAAGTTATGCGTGAAAATGCAAAGTTATGCACTTTTTGACGCTTTTAGTCCCTAAATGAGCATAAAATTTATTTTAGCATACCTAACCCCTCAAAGCCTATTTCTAAGCTATGTAAAGGTTATTTAGGGTATGTTTAACTTATGATCAAGTTCCGGAATGTTCGTTACTATACAAATCGGCATAGTTTCGCAGTTTGACACAAATAGTCCCTGCGATCGAACAAAGTTGATTTCGACACACCAAACCATTCAAAACTTATTTCTAAGTTATGTGGAGGTTATTTAAGGTATGTTAAGTCTATGTCACTATTCCGGAGTGTTTTTCGCGTTATACTGACTGCTTTTAAGCACCAGTTTGTGTATAACCTTCCAGAAAGCGATTTAGAGCTTGAAATTGGAATCGAATCAAATTGTAAAATCACTAAACACAATTACACATATAATAACACCAAAACACATATAATAACACCAAAGCACATTGTTTTATCAATAATAATCATTGTTTTACATCGTAAATCAATTACAGAACACAATTATCACAACATATCTCATGATGCTTAGAAACAAGAAATGTTTTAGCAGTCTGACACTGAGTAAATTCATTGAAAAGATTGAGGCTCAGTAGATGGAACAGAGAAAGATCTTAAGAATGAAATATTTTGATGGTGAACAAGACATTGGTCATTATTATAAAGGTGGTGTTAGTGATAAATCCACCAGCATGTCACCAAAAATCCAAACTGCTTTCAATGTAAAAGATTCATCCGGTAGTTCATCCAAAGGGTCAAACAGCAACACAAGTTTTTCATCATATCCATCATTTGATCCGAACATTTCAGCAACAAAGAATGGCAAAAAGCTACAATGCAACATTGTACTGAATCTGGAGAATGATGAAGATTACTCAGTAGAAATTGCCAAAAGTCACATGTCTTTGTTGGGAACTGTGTTGGAATCTTATGGTAGTTTTGTTGTAGATCGGATCGGAAATCCTATGCTTACAAAAGAGGATTACGAAATAGACGCTGAGGAAATGGAATTAATGGATATTAAATGGTGTTTGGCAAGTGTGTTAAGACGAGCTGAGAAATTTAAGCAGATCACATGAAGAGATGATTTACGTGAAGCTAATATTTCTACTTTGGGTTTTGATAAATCTAAAGTCACTTGTTTTCGTTGCAGGGAAAAAGGACACTTCAAGAGGGAGTGCAAAAATCGTGAAGCAAGTGGAGCTCAAAATCCGTTCAACAACAACAATGATTACTATCGGAAGGCGATTTATCATCAAGTTGCTCAACAACAACAAGAACCACAAGTGGCACATGGAAGAAAAGTGATTGAAGAATCTTCTAAGAGAGCTTGTCTTGTGAATCAGGATGATCAAAAGCTAACATAAATTTTCAGTTGGGACAAATATATCTCAGCTGATAACAAAGCATGTCTGATAAACCAAGATGATGAAAAATTGCCTGAAGGTTTTAGCTAGGAAAATTTCAATTGGGATGATTATGATCCAAACAAAGATTCAAATTACAAAGCATATGTTGCTCGAGTTGAAGAAGATAGTGATGATGATCATGAGTATTGGTCAAGGAAAATGGCAGATCATTTGAAAATGATGGCAGAAAGTGATAGTGAAGATGAAAAGGTTAAAAAGAAGAAGAAAAAGATCAAAACACCAGTGAGCAGTGATGATGAAGATGTTCCAGTGATCAGAAAGCAAAAGATGAAAGATGTTCAAAAGTTCAAAGTTGATGAAGAAGTTGATGCTAAAAAGATTCCTGTGAAGTGTGACACTTGTGAAGCTATAAAGAAACAGAATAGCACATTGATTTATAACTTGAACAGTTTAAAGGAATCTTATGATGTCCTGAACAAAGCTATGAATCAATACAATCATACAAGTGAAGAACAAGCAACAGCAATGAAGACACTTCAGGGAGCTTTCATGATAAAGCAAAAAGTTGTGAACAACTACATCGAGAAGTGTGCTGTGCTAGAACAGAAACTCGAAAATCAAAGAATTGAAACTGAAAGAGTTAATCGTTTGTTGAAAAGTTACTCATGTACTTCTTATGTTATTGACAGGATTTATCCAACTGTTGAGGGCATGAAGGCATTAGAAGATGATAAAGTAACTGGAGAACAGAAAGTTTCTGAAGAAAAGACTCCTGTGAAGAAAGAAAAGAAGAAGGATTCTAAAATGAATGATTCTGGTAAGAAACAAAGTTTTGGGTACAACAAGTGTCCACCCCCGCTTGAAAATGGATATTCTCCGAGAAATCCAAATTCAGAAAGAGTCAAAAAGGCAACAAATTTACAGTGGGAGTCGGAGTCTTCGGTTAATCTACCAGAAAATATTGATGTTACGTTTACATCATCTGACACTGATCATGAGTCCGAGTTAATAAAGAAAGTCGTCGATCAGGTGTTGGATAAAGATGAAACTGAGGAGTCAAAGTTGGAGTCAAACTCAAAGTCAAAGTCAGAGTCAGTCTAAAATCTTTGGATAAAAGGGTTTACAACAAAGAATTCCTATTATCAAAATCTAATTTGAGTGACGAAATATTCAAAGTTGCATATACATTGAATGATTCTGACAAATTATATTTTGATGAGTATTTCCAATAAGTTGTGTTAAACCTGAATTGATCAAAAAGGTTTTCAAACTAACAAAAATTAATATTTCCTAAATAAAAGATGTAAATCTTACTGAAAAACCTAAAAAATACACCTCAAGAGTACAACAAAGATTAAACAAGAAAAAAGGTTACGGTTCTGGTTTTGGTTATCAGAAGAAATCAAACCATAACGGTAATTTCAAAAAGAAAGGTCTTGGATTTATTCCACCAGAAAATTATAAAAATGAAAAATATGTTCGAGATTTTAAATCAAAAATGACATTTGTTTCAGGAACATCAGCAGAAGAAGAAAAGAAAGAATTCTTGAGACAATCGAACAAAAAATTCCTTGCGAAGAAGCAATAAGAGATGAAGATTGCTGATCAGATGAAAGAAACGAGAACCTATTTTCAATGCAACACTGTTGGTCATATTGCCAAAAATTGTTCCAAGGCAATAAAAACAAAACAGGGAATTTCTCGTAAACTGAAAGATAAAGAGGTTATGTTTGAATCACCAATTGATAGAACAAAACTTTTTAAAAATTCAACTTTTGAAATTGGTGAAAGTTCAAACAGATTTTATAAGAAAAGAGCAAATCTTGACAACCAGAAATGGGTTGTTAAGAAGTGTGTTGATAGTTCTAGCAATGATTCTGATTCATCAAAATCAGAGGAGCTATCTTCTGGCGATGAATCTGATTCCACAAAGTCAGAGGAGCCACAGGTTGAGGTTAAAGATTAAAAATCAATACCGATTGTGGATGATGAGAATTTTCCATCACTTCGGGATGAAAATTTTAAAAAGAAAGTTGGAAAAGTTGAGATTTCAAATCAATTCTTCTCCGAAAAGAAAGAATTTGATATTGAAAAGGCTTTTAACTCCAAAATCCATAACATGTTTGGTAAAATGGTTGACAGGAAGGTCAAAGGAGTGAAGGAGTTTTATGAGAAGAAGATGAAGAAAGATAAGGTTGAACCATCCCTGGTTTGTGACTGGGATGGTACATATTATGAACAATAAGTCTCAGGACTTGCCGGAGCTCCCAGGTTTGTAAGCGTGGAGCAGGAATCGGCATCTATCTTTCTTGGTTGTTAATCATACAAGTGGTAAAGATGGTAAAGTACAGGTGATACTTTAAATTGTTAGTTTTATACTAGTGGTTGATGAGTGAACCTACAAGAGGTTGAAGAAAGTTTTTACCTACAAGTGGTAAATTCAAGGACATTAAGTTGTACTTGTTTTTCCTACAAGTGGTTAATCAAGGTCATTTAGTTGAACTTGATTGGACCATACATACAAGTGTTTGGAAAACAAAGTGATGAACCCCTAACCTACAAATGGTTAAAATCAATCAACAAAATTTATTTTCCAGAAAAACCATTTGATTAAAACAAACTTAAGTGTTTTGAAATCAGTGGGAAAATAGTTTGTTGTGAGGGGGAGTTCTGATTGTTTATGCCAAGTGAATGGCGATTTGAAGTGATTCGATATCAGTTGTCACTTTATTGTATAGTTTGTTTTCAATTTTCCTAAAATGTGTTTGCATTTTAGGGGGAGTAAGAAATTTTAGAAAATCCAAAAACATTTGAAAATTTGAAAAAGACAAAAACATGATAAAATGATAAATGAGTTTTTGTGTCAAAGAAGAGGAAATGATAGTACATCAGTGGACTATCACAACATGCTAAAGAATTGGAAAGTTAAAAAGTGATAAACGGTCTCACTGATGATATGTCAGTAGGTTTTTGCACATTTAGTAGATTGTGACGAGATATAAACCTAAATTCAAACTTGCTTATATCATGGAGAAACATCTCTCGGATATATGGGTAACCCCTGAAATCTTGTTTGAAAGGTCCCTCTTTCTGAGATACTAGGTCTTTATGCTCAGTGATATCTGGGGTATTATCCTGGGACTTCTGATTTTGCGGAAGCAATGGCCTAGTCCCCGGAGAATACTTTACTGCTTGCTTGAAATACAGCGCCGCCCTCAGCATAAAATGATGAGACAATAAAATTGCTAATCAATTATGTTGTAAAAAAGATCCTCTAAAGGGGACACACCGAAAGTCGAGCCATTATCTCTCTGCTGAACGGAAGTTCTGACCTGAGCTCTCACGGTTTCGCATCTAACCTCTTACAGATATCATCTGTGGTATACTCACCTATAAGACTGAATACTGGGATCTGGATACGAGAGTATATTCTGAGGTGGGACACGCAATTAAGTTTAAGTTTCTAAGACATTAATCTCGTATCTCGAAGCAATTAAACTTTGTGTGAGAATTTAAGTGGACCAGTATACTGACAATCTAAGTGAATCATTTAGAACTTAAAATGTTTAAAGCTTAACGGTGTTGGTGATGTGTCTCATAAACTGATATGATCCTCTTACACAAACTCACAAAAATATTGTTTGTAAATATTTCTTTACTGCATTTCTTTATATTCAAAAATTCCAAAAAGATTTTTAGAGTGTTTTAGCATAAATTTTTGAAAAATCCAAAAAGATTTTCGACAACTGGTATTGGAGAGCTGATTTTCAAAATTCTAAGTGCTAAACATGATGACAATTGGTTTGGGAGAGTGTGTTTAAATGAGAAAAGTTTTTGAATTTGTGTATAAGTGGTCATCTGAGGTTTTTATCATTGATAAATCATTCTGGATAAATTTGAGAAGGAATCTGAAATTAGATTTGTCAAAGGTTAAAATTTGTGAAATTTATTTCTGGGTTAAGGATGTGCAGGATAGTTTGGTTTCTGACTCTGAGCAGACAGAGAGTCAGGTCACAATTCTGATCCTGTGAAAGCCAGACTACGATCCCCTTACAAGTTGAGGGGGAGTCTGTTAGAGAAAGAAAGTCGCCCAAAGACTGATAAAGACTGAAGATTGTGAAGACTCGACACTTAAGACTCGTCAACATCTGAGGGGGAGTCTGTTGGTGCATACATTTGTCGTCTTCGTCTTATATCGAGTCTCGGTTTTGTTGCGGATCTAAACAAGCTTGATGTCATCATTCTTGATGATGACATCACATAAGTGACATCATTCTTGCATCATCTTGTGCAACATTACATGAAATTGAATGTACATATAAGACAAAAATTAGTTAGGTTCGCTTGAAAATGACATGTAGTTTTCGCTTGAAATTAAATGGGTATGTTCGCTTGAACGTGTATGTGTAGGTCCAAGCGGACTAGCTAGCCTATATATATGGTTCATGTCTTTTCAATTGAAGAGAGACTAGGAACTTGTACCAAAGTTCTGCCGGTATTTCTTGTGATTGTAATCTCTGTTAAATCAATATACAAGAAGATTAAAGTGATATTCTAGTTGTTTCAAGCATATACGTCTGTTTCCGCCTTATGTATAGTATAAGAACTCTTCTGAACGACTCGTTTGGGTTACAAAACGATCCTACACTTATGAACTTATGTCTTGAACTTACGATTTATGCTTCCGCTGTTAACTTAAAACTGGTTACTGTCTTATGGTCACCAATTGTATTGTGGTTGGTTTTACTTACTCTTTTATGTCGTTCAATATGATTGGTGGCTCGATCCTGGTCACGTCAAGCCTCTAAGTGGTGGTACTCCGCATGGTGGATTTTGGGGGTGTGACAGATTGGTTCAGAGCCATTGGTTATAGTGAACTTAGTTTTAAAAAGGGAAAAGCTCTTTGACAAAACCAGACTATAACCTGTACAGTGCTCAACGATCCACAACGACGCTTCGCTCCACGTGCAAGACTCGACACAATAGGTGGTATGATTTATGGTATACTGTCGGTTAGATAATTCACACTGTGCATTAATTAACGTGATAATTGCTATTTGAACCCTGCGTGCTTACTCTCTATTGTCGTCCCACACTTACGCACTTTCGCGACACTTTTCTCACTTACGTTGCTTCGTTGTGAAGATCATGAACGGACGCGGAGGACGTATCAACCTAACTCAAGCCCAGCTGACGGCTTTGATCAATGAACGGGTTGCTGAGGCACTCGCAGCTAACCCTGCAGGAGGTATAACCTGCCATATCAACCCATCTTAGGATGTTTAGATCCTACCTTCGCAAACCAACCCTCGTGCTTAACCTTGTCTTTTATTCCCGTGCAACAGGTGAACATGCTCAGCCTCCTGTGTGCACGTTCAAAACATTCATGGATTGCCGACCTAGTACTTTCAGCGGCACAGAAGGAGCTGTAGGCCTTCTTCACTGGTTCGAGAAGCTCGAGTCTGTTTTTGAGATGTGTGAATGCCCCGAAGATCGTAGGGTGAAATATGCCACGGGAACACTCGAAGGTGCTGCGTTAACCTGGTGGAAAGCACAGGTTCAACTGTTAGGGCTGGCGGTTGCTAATGCCACCCCATGGGATGGTTTCAAAGAACTGATCAAAGAAGAGTACTGCAGTCAAGACGAAATCCACAAGCTAGAGGTGGAATTTTTCAATCTGAAGATGACGGGGTCCGAGATCGAGGCATACACGAAGAGGTCAAACGAGCTGGCCATCTTGTGTCCCACAATGGTAGACCCTCCCATCAAACGTATTGTGATGTACCTCAAGGGTCTTGTACCAGAGATTCAGAGTCACGTAACCTCAGCTAATCTTGGCACCATACAACAAATCATCAAGTTGGCTCATCGTCTCACTGATCAGGCAGTTGAGCAGAACAGGCTGCCCAAGCGTATTAGCGCTACTTCTTCTGATGCTCCCGAAGATCGTGGGATGGAAATTTGGGCAAGGGTTCTTCTTCAACTCAGTCCCAGCAGTGAAAGACAGACGAGTACAGGAGCCCCAGTCAGCAGTCTTCTGGGAATCAAGGTCAGGGTGGGTACAAGGGAAATCACCCTAAGTGCAACCGATGTAATTTGCACCATAGCGGGCAGTGCAACAAAGGTCATTGTCAGAGATGTCACAAGCTGGGTCATGAAGCTAAGGATTGCAGGAGCCCGCGTCCTGCGAATCAGAATCGCCAACAACAACAACAAGCTCCACAGAACCACCAGCAGCAGCAACAGCAGGGCAATAAAAGATGCTTTCTGTGTGGCGCTGAAGGCCACTTTAAGAGGAACTGCCCTCAGCTGAACCAGAATCAGAACAACCAAGGAAACGGGAACCACAATGGAAACGGGAACCACAATTGAAACAACAATGGAGGCAACAACGGGGGCAACGACGGAGGTAACAATAACGGCAATGGTGCCAGGGGACGTGTCTTCGTGCTGGGTCAGGGTGATGCAAGGAACGATCCCAACGTGGTGATGGGTAAGTTTCTTCTGGATGACTTCTTTGTTACTGTTTAATTCGATTCGGGTGCCGATACTAGTTATGTGTCCTTAAAAGTTAGTCAAATGCTTAAGCGCACTCCAACACTTTTGAACACCAAACACACGGTAGAACTAGCAAACGGCAAAAGTCTTGAAGCCACACACATAGTTAAGGGTTGTAACCTCGTCTTAGCTGGTCAGACTTTCTCTATCGATCTTATTCCTATCACACTTGGTAGTTTCGACGTTGTTATTGGGATGGATTGGTTATCTCATTAGCAAGCGGAAATTCTTTGCAACGAGAAGATTGTCCGCATACCACGTTCTGGTGAAGAACCTCTCGTGATTCATGGCGGCAAGAGTGGTGCTGTCGTAGGCATTATCAATTTCCTTAAGGCCCAGAAGTGTTTGTGAAAGGGCCACACTGCCATTCTAGCACTCGTTACTGACAAATCTGTCACACCCCGACCGCGTAAAACAACAAAGCGCGGCGGAAACATCGGGGCGTGTTGCAACAGAATCATTGTTTCATAACCATGGATACAAAAAATGTTTCATTTTATTAAACATTAAATATTTACATCGTCTGGAAATCTAAATACACAATTTAAACATAATCTATCATTGTTATTGAGTCACTAAAGCCTCGTCCAGTCCTATGTGAGCATGCATCCTATCAATCGATATCATTCAACAATACCTGAAACATATGTGAAAACGAGGTCAGCAAAGAAATGTTGGCGAATACATAGGTTTTGTAGGAGTGTTGAAATCTTGGCTAGTTTAGATGTTGCAATACTTTATAAAAACCTTGTTTTGAAAAGAGTATAACATTGCAACTTAATTAACCAACTCAAATCAAGCGGGTTATAGTTTATAAAACCTCGTAGCCATGACTCGTAACCCAAAAACATTTGTTTAGTAAAGCAAATTGTGAAACATCTCGAAATAAATCGTTAATAAAACTTGTTAATAAATCTCGTTAAAAACTCGTATAGTTTATATCATATCGAAAACCTCGTTTGTGTGACATCGTTTGAAAATCGTTTACCCAAGTGAACTAAATAACGCCACGGTATGTAATATGATGAAATCACTTATATATAGGAAGTACCAGCGGCGTATCCACATTGCTTTCATCACATTACACCCGTCCCGTTATCTAAACACTTAACCAAAAACCAATCGTATATCGCTTTGAAGCAAATCGTTTAACCAAATTGTTTAACTCGTTAATACATCGCGTGAAAACCAATCGTTTACCCAAATCGTTAAATCATCGTGTGAAAACCAATCGTTTACCCAATCGTTTAATTCGTTTTAGGTCGTGAAACTACTTATGTGGTCGTCTCGCTAATAACATTCAAACCTTCGTGACTCGCTTACCTCGTCGCTTCTCGTTTTCGCATTAACAAACCCTTACCAAAGGGTAAATTAATAATTACAGATTCAGTCGCTACCCACCACCCCCACACATAACCACGGGTGTAGCAAGATAACGGGATTTGTCAGATCCTATGGTACCATAACCTAATACTGGTCGGCTTGATCATTGCTAATGAATGTCATTTGTTATGTAACCCAACCAACAAGTTCGTTCACATTATCGAAATCGTTATTAGTTTTGTATAAATCGTCTTAATCGTTTTTGAAACCATCGTTATAACATCGAAAACATTTAGCACATATGAGTCACCCCAAAACAATTGAAAGCAGTAAAATAGGGGAATAATGTACTCGCCTGAGAATGCTTAGAGGTCTTGAACAACAACCAAACAAAGCTAGAGGGAGCACGGAATCAATCGGCAGTCTAAAACCATATAAATAAACCGGACCTGAGTCGGAAGATCGGATAGAATGAGGGCTTGTAGACCAAATGAGTATGGGAACTCATGTAATATAGTTTAACAAAGCCTACATACTACTATGAAACCAAACCTAAGTGCTTTCGACCCATCGCGACCCATTAAGGTAGCTTATGCTACTTTAACGCGTCGTGCGCGCAAAGCGCGTTCGAGACGTCTAACTAGTCCTATGACAAGTATTATATGCCTATACATGTTTTATCATGTTGTATAATCAGTTATGTATAAAAGTTTAGGTTACATAAGCTAATTTACCAATTATACATGAAAAGGGTATTCTGGTAATTTACCTAAGGCATATAAACTACCTATCATACAACTACTCAAACGATGTGACCATTGGGGATAACCTCGGAAGGTTATTCCCTACCTACTATGGTCACCTAATGTGTTTGGTCGGATCCTAATGATCGACCAAAAGGGTCGGGTTCGAAGGTATAAGCGATTTATTAGATCGCTTACCCTACGACCCTAGACAACGTGGTAATCAGTAGGCATAGTCCCAAGGGACTATAACCAACGTGATTACACTCACGTTGCGAAGTTCAAACGAACTTCGCATTGACCATAAACTGGTCAACGCAGAAAGTCAAACAAAGTTTGACTTTCAGACTCGAAAGACTCGAAAAGCAATAAAAGAACGAAAGAATACTTACGAAGGGTCCCCGAATGCTAATCTCGATTCAAAAATCTCAGGTATGAAACAATAGTTTCAACTTAGAGTTTCTCAAATCAAAATTCTTGTAAGTTTTGCAATGGGGTGGATGGGTATTTATAGGAATACCCAAACCGTTAGGATCGTTTGTCGAATATCGTGCCTTAATATCATCCGTACAAGTGTTGGAAAGTTGTGGTGACTAAAATTTGGTTCTTATCAGCTGACTAGACAAGTGTGAGTGTGTGGTGGAGGATTAAACAGCTGCAATCTGCTGTTTGATTCATTTAATCTGGTCAGAAGGGGCCACGCGGGCCGCGTGAGGATTCTCAGAAACTGAGGCGGGCCGCCTGGCCTGCACAGATCAGAAAAAGTTTCAGAAATGACAGTTTCAGTCCCTGCACGTGTTTAAGGCCATTTCCGACACTTCTAAGGCCCGTAAAGCCAACTTTAAGGCCCTAAAATGTTGCCTAAACATTGTGGACATGAAACATGCTCAAAAATATGTCGGGTGTTGGTTCGTTTGATCGTACGAACGCGATGTTCGCTTAATTACGACGGAATGCGCATAAGCACGTAAAACGATCCAAATGACGCAACGAATGGATTTTTGGCAAGCCAAACACTAAAGCATAATATAGTCATGCTTACATAAATTTTTTGGATGTCCGGATGTATTCAGAACGTAAGTTATGCGCGAAAATGCAAACTTGTGCACTTTTTGACACTTTTAGTCCCTGAATGACCCAAAAGTATATTTTAGCACACCGAACCCCTCAAAGCCTATTTCTAAGCTATGTAAAGGATATTTAAGGTGTGTTTAACTTATGGTCATGTTCCAGAATGTCTGTTACAGTTCAAATTGGCATACTTTCGCAGTTTGCCATATTTAGTCCCTGTAGACGAATTAACTTGATTTTGGCATACCAAACCTTCCAAATCTTATTTCTAAGTTATGTAAAGGTTATTTAAGGTATGTTTAGCCTATTTCACTATTCCGGAGTGTTCGTTGCATTAAACTGGTTATATTTACGCATCGGTGCGCGTATAACCTTCCAGAAAACGATTTAGAGTTTGAAATCGAACTAGAGTTGATATGTGTAAATGATACACATATTTTTACAAATCCCAAGTATGAAATACAATATTTCATTGTTTTGGCATTTGTTTGATGGCCGTGGAGGCACAGGTGTTACAGTCTTCCCTACTTTAGGAAATTTCGTCCCAAAATTTATTTAGAGGAAACTTGTGAGAGTTTGAAAACATGAAGTTGAAAAGATCGAACAACATTGGTTAGGGTTTTGAACTTCTAGTAATCTTTAATAACATCATGATTGCAATGTAAGGGGGATACTTATATACAAGTATATGAAGCGTCATTGGTGCGTCCACCGTACCTCCATTACATCGTTCTCATTTCGTTATTTTTGTCACTATCGGTTCTTACACATAATAAATCTTACTGTGGTTACCGTGCACTGAATCTCACAATTATGTACGCGTCCATAATTAGACAATTCCTTGCACAGTTCACACAGTCTATTTTATAATATGTAGGGTAATACCAAATGAACAATCCTGTGATGAGTGTGACTAGACCGCCATAGAGTCCTTTTGACTAAATCAATAAATGATCTAAATAGACTATCAAGGAGTCTGTCCAGCTACATCACTAGATGTTGTCCTTTAACCAAATTGTGAATCAATCTTTTTTTACTAGACCACCAAAGGGTCTCGTATGAATCAAGGAGTGGTACTATATATTCCAAGGGTCTTAACTATTACATAGAAGCCCATTAAGGATTTAAGGTAGTACCTTTTGAATATCCTACTATGAATCCCTTATATATAGATATAAAAGATTCTATGAGGATTTTGAAAATCGGATCACACAAAAACATAAAGGAGAACACATAACACGTAATCACAAAATCGCATAATTGCATAATTGTTTAATTTGACCTTTAAATTTGTTATCTTTGGACACGGGTATTTCAAGCATACAAGGAATCAAATCCTTAATTGCAGCAGTTTGGATGGATCCACATGAATACTCTGCTTGTTGACTACATGACCCAAAAACTGAACTTCTTTAAGCCAAAATTTCCTCTTGGAGGATTTAGCGAAAAGTTTGTTCCTTCTTTAGGGGTTCCAATGTCAACGAAGGTGTTGATCGTGATCGGCTCGGGACATGAATAGATCAAGATGTCATCAATAACAACAATGACGAACTGATCCAAATAAGACTTGCAGACTCTATTTATTAAGTCCATGTAGATGGCTAGAGCATTTGTCAATCCTTAAAGGCATGACTGTAAACTCGTAATGGCCATACTTCGTGCAGAAAACCGTTTTGGGAATATCTTCTTCGAGAATACAAAGTTGATGATATCCAAAACGCAAATCGATCTTGGAAAAGCATGAAACGCTATGTAGTTGATCGGAGAAATCGTTGATTTAAGGTATTGGATATCGATTCTTGATGGTAAGCTTACTAGGCTTACGTTAATCGATATACATTCGAAAAGATCCATTTTTCTTTTCACAAGGAGAACAGGAGTTTCTCCAAGGTGAAAAGTTCGGACGGATGAATCCTTTATCAGACAACTCTTGAAGCTGTTTTGATAATTCTTGCATCTCGAACGGTGCAAGACGATAAGATACTTTAGATTTAAAAGAAACAAGTGTTTGAGGTTCTTAGGGAGATCACAAGTGATCATAAAAATGACAGAACCACACGAGTAGTTTTGTCTTTGTGTTGACATCATAAGGTTGGATCAAACATTCATACAATTGCATTAGTTGAAAAAAAATAAAAACCACAAATTTTTATTTATATAACAACCGTATTGTCTTTAAATGTTACAAGATAACAACCAGAGGAATTTCAAAATACTAATTGTTCTTCATCATTGATTGCCTCATTGATGTTATACACTCGTCCACGTGCTGGATTCACATTGACGTTGACGTTCGCATTTGGGTTTGCGTTAGCATTTGCATTCATCAGTCTCGGACAGTTGTGGCGGAAGTGACCAATCTCTCCGCAGTTGAAACATGACCCCAGTGGGAATCTCGCAGCATTCCCTTGAACCGGAGCTTGAACCTGAGCAGCCTGATTTTGTCCCAGGCGACAAACATTGGCCAAATGCCCAAGTCTACCACACGTCGTGCATTTCTTGCAATCTTGTTGTGCAACGTGATGACCGTTGCAACGGGCACAATGTGGTGCGGTACCAGCATATGCCTTCTTTGCAGATGGCTGTGCCGGTGGGTTTTGCAAGTTCTGAGCAGTCTGTGCTGTAACAGCAAAATTTTGGGCACCCTTCCGCTTCTTTGATTTCTTCGAAGTCTCACCTTCCTTACCCTTCTTGTTTTGACCTTTCTTGCTATCCTCTTTGTCAGACCCCTGCTTCTTACCCTTGTCACCCTTTCTGTGTAACTTATTCTTCGGAATCTGTGACTCAGTCAATGTCGCAGCTAACTCGATTGCCTGACGGAGTGTGGTAGGGCTACTACCAGTAAGGATGTCTTGTACCGAGTCAGGTAGGCCGTCAATGTACCTTTCGATAGCCTTGTCGAGTGGGGTAACCATTGTCGGGCAAAGCAGACTCAACTCCTCAAACCTATCAGTATACGCCCTGTGCTCACCACTATCTTGCTTCAACTCATCAAATTCCTTCTCCAAAGCTCGCTGCTCATGACGAGGACAGAATTCCCTCATCATAAGGGCCCTAAGTTCAGCCCACGTCTGTGCTAGAGCAACTTCTGCACCACGATCCCTCATAACCCCGTTCCACCATGTGAGAGCCCTCTTCTGAAACACACTCGAAGAAAACTTGACCCTGCGATTGTCAGGACACTGCACGTGGCGGAAAGTATTCTCAATGCTCTCGAACCATTGAAGAAGCCCAGTCGCTCCTTCAGAACCACTAAACTTGAGTGGTTTAGCCTGGTTAAAATCCTTGTATTTACACTGTGCGTTATTGTTGTTGTTATTATTGCCATTGTTGTATATCTCGTGGACTTGGGTTACAACCCCGGGAAGCACAGCAGCCACCTGCTGAGAGATCAGGGCTGCGAGTTCTTCAATAGTAAAAGTCCGAGCATCGGTTCGAGCATCGCGTCGAGGAGGCATTGTCTAAAAGAGGAAATATGAAATGAAACGAGTGAGAGAATTAGATGAAAAGAATGAGATGAAAAAATCTGATGAAAGCAAGGATAGTGGTCATTTGTTTGTTACTACAAAGCAACAAACGACCCTGGTGATAAATCAAAGTAAATAGGTTAAAAATAATGTATCGTGAAGACATGCTTGCCTATAAGTGAACACTCATCCCAAGAATTCCCAGGTAAGCACAACTGGTCTCGCGTCTGATGAGATATATACGAAGTGCTTGCCTAGACAGAAAACCCAGAATACAGGCATTCACCCTTCCAGTTTGCACGTGTTCACATTATTTAAGACTCAAAACTTTGGCAAGAGTTTGAAAATTCAAAAGGGGTTCAAAACCTTATAACTGAGGGTTCAAAACCTTGTAATCAATCATCCTAGAACAGATGATTAATTTTCAAAGCGGTTTTGAAATTTATGTTCTTGTTGTGGTCGTCGCCTAAGGATAGGTGACGGTATTGTTTTATGACTAAACGCAAGTAAACTCGCGTTAGGGTCCTAAGAAGGTTATAGACTAGGTCAAAGCATTACTAATAACCTAATTCCCTATAACCATTGGCTCTGATACCAACTTTTCTGTCACACCCCGACCGCGTAAAACAACAAAGCGCGGCGGAAACATCGGGGCGTGTTGCAACAGAATCATTGTTTCATAACCATGGATACAAAAAATGTTTCGTTTTATTAAACATTAAATATTTACATCGTCTGGAAATCTAAATACACAATTTAAACATAATCTATCATTGTTATTGAGTCACTAAAGCCTCGTCCAGTCCTATGTGAGCATGCATCCTATCAATCGATATCATTCAACAATACCTGAAACATATGTGAAAACGAGGTCAGCAAAGAAATGCTGGCGAATACATAGGTTTTGTAGGAGTGTTGAAATCATGGCTAGTTTAGATGTTGCAATACTTTATAAAAACCTTGTTTTGAAAAGAGTATAACATTGCAACTTAATTAACCAACTCAAATCAAGCGGGTTATAGTTTATAAAACCTCGTAGCCATGACTCGTAACCCAAAAAAATTTGTTTAGTAAAGCAAATTGTGAAACATCTCGAAATAAATCGTTAATAAAACTTGTTAATAAATCTCGTTAAAAACTCGTATAGTTTATATCATATCGAAAACCTCGTTTGTGTGACATCGTTTGAAAATCGTTTACCCAAGTGAACTAAATAACGCCACGGTATGTAATATGATGAAATCACTTATATATAGGAAGTACAAGCGGCGTATCCACATTGCTTTCATCACATTACACCCGTCCCGTTATCTAAACACTTAACCAAAAACCAATCGTATATCGCTTTGAAGCCAATCGTTTAACCAAATTGTTTAACTCGTTAATACATCGCGTGAAAACCAATCGTTTACCCAAATCGTTAAATCATCGTGTGAAAACCAATCGTTTACCCAATCGTTTAATTCGTTTTAGGTCGTGAAACTACTTATGTGGTCGTCTCGCTAATAACATTCAAACCTTCGTGACTCGCTTACCTCGTCGCTTCTCGTTTTCGCATTAACAAACCCTTACCAAAGGGTAAATTAATAATTACAGATTCAGTTGCTACCCACCACCCCCACACATAACCACGGGTGTAGCAAGATAACGGGATTTGTCAGATCCTATGGTACCATAACCTAATACTGGTCGGCTTGATCATTGCTAATGAATGTCATTTGTTATATAACCCAACCAACAAGTTCGTTCACATTATCGAAATCGTTATTAGTTTTGTATAAATCGTCTTAATCGTTTTTGAAACCATCGTTATAACATCGAAAACATTTAGCACATACGAGTCACCCCAAAACAATTGAAAGCAGTAAAATAGGGGAATAATGTACTCGCCTGAGAATGCTTAGAGGTCTTGAACAACAACCAAACAAAGCTAGAGGGAGCACGGAATCAATCGGCAGTCTAAAACCATATAAATAAACCGGACCTGAGTCGGAAGATCGGATAGAATGAGGGCTTGTAGACCAAATGAGTATGGGAACTCATGTAATATGGTTTAACAAAGCCTACATACTACTATGAAACCAAACCTAAGTGCTTTCGACCCATCGCGACCCATTAAGGTAGCTTATGCTACTTTAACGCGTCGTGCGTGCAAAGCGCGTTCGAGACGTCTAACTAGTCCTATGACAAGTATTATATGCCTATACATGTTTTATCATGTTGTATAATCAGTTATGTATAAAAGTTTAGGTTACATAAGCTAATTTACCAATTATACATGAAAAGGGTATTCTGGTAATTTACCTAAGGCATATAAACTACCTATCATACAACTACTCAAACGATGTGACCATTGGGGATAACCTCGGAAGGTTATTCCCTACCTACTATGGTCACCTAATGTGTTTGGTCGGATCCTAATGATCGACCAAAAGGGTCGGGTTCGAAGGTATAAGCGATTTATTAGATCGCTTACCCTACGACCCTAGACAACGTGGTAATCAGTAGGCATAGTCCCAAGGGACTATAACCAACGTGATTACACTCACGTTGCAAAGTTCAAACGAACTTCGCATTGAACATAAACTGGTCAACGCAGAAAGTCAAACAAAGTTTGACTTTTAGACTCGAAAGACTCAAAAAGCAATAAAAGAACGAAAGAATACTTACGAAGGGTCCCCGAATGCTAATCTCGATTCAAAAATCTCAGGTATGAAACAATAGTTTCAACTTAGAGTTTCTCAAATCAAAATTCTTGTAAGTTTTGCAATGGGGTGGATGGGTATTTATAGGAATACCCGAACCGTTAGGATCGTTTGTCGAATATCGTGCCTTAATCTCATCCGTACAAGTGTTGGAAAGTTGTGGTGACTAAAATTTGGTTCTTATCAGCTGACTAGACAAGTGTGAGTGTGTGGTGGAGGATTAAACAGCTGCAATCTGCTGTTTGATTCATTTAATCTGGTCAGAAGGGGCCACGCGGGCCGCGTGAGGATTCTCAGAAACTGAGGCGGGCCGCCTGGCCTGCACAGATCAGAAAAAGTTTCAGAAATGACAGTTTCAGTCCCTGCACGTGTTTAAGGCCATTTCCGACACTTCTAAGGCCCGTAAAGCAAACTTTAAGGCCCTAAAATCTTGCCTAAACATTGTGGACATGAAACATGCTCAAAAATATGTCGGGTGTTGGTTCGTTTGATCGTACGAACGCGATGTTCGCTTAATTACGACGGAATGCGCATAAGCGCGTAAAACGATCCAAATGACGCAACGAATGGATTTTTGGCAAGCCAAACACTAAAGCATAATATAGTCATGCTTACATAAATTTTTTGGATGTCCGGATGTATTCAGAACGTAAGTTATGCGCGAAAATGCAAACTTGTGCACTTTTTGACACTTTTAGTCCCTGAATGACCCAAAAGTATATTTTAGCACACCGAACCCCTCAAAGCCTATTTCTAAGCTATGTAAAGGATATTTAAGGTGTGTTTAACTTATGGTCATGTTCTGGAATGTCTGTTACAGTTCAAATTGGCATACTTTCGCAGTTTGCCATATTTAGTCCCTGTAGACGAATTAACTTGATTTTGGCATACCAAACCTTCCAAATCTTATTTCTAAGTTATCTAAAGGTTATTTAAGGTATGTTTAGCCTATTTCACTATTCCGGAGTGTTCGTTGCATTAAACTGGTTATATTTACGCATCGGTGCGCGTATAACCTTCCAGAAAGCGATTTAGAGTTTGAAATCGAACAAGAGTTGATATGTGTAAATGATACACATATTTTTACAAATCCCAAGTATGAAATACAATATTTCATTGTTTTGGCATTTGTTTGATGGCCGTGGAGGCACAGGTGTTACAAAATCGACGGAAGAGAAGAGAATTGAAGACATTCCTATTGTGCGCGATTTTCCTGAGGTATTATTACCTGGTCTTCCACCGCATCATCAAGTTGAATTTCAAATCAAGCTAGCTCCTAGAGCAGTGCCCATAGCTCGAGCACCTTATCGTCTAGCTCCATCAGAGCTTGAAGAACTGTCCACACAACTACAAGAACTCTTGGAAAAGGGTTTCATACGTCCTAGCTCTTCTCCTTGGGGAGCTCCAGTACTATTCGTGAAGAAGAAATACGGTACTTTCAGAACGTGTATTGACTATCACGAACTTAACAAGGTGACCGTGAAGAATCGCTATCCTCTTCCACGTAGACCAGTTGCAAGGGTCGAGCTATTACTCTAAGATTGATTTGAGATCAGGATACCATCAGCTGAGAGTCCGAGAGGAGGACGTCTCCAAAACAGCATTCAGAACTCGTTACGGCCATTACGAGTTTCTAGTTATGCCTTTCGGATTAACGAATGCACTTGCGGTCTTCATGGATCTCATGAACCGAGTATGCAAACCTTACCTGGATAAGTTCGTTATTGTTTTCATCGACGACATCCTGATTTATTCTAAAAGTCGGGAGGAACACGAGCAGCATCTACGACTTATGCTGGAACTTCTTCGAGCAGAGCAACTGTATGCCAAGTTTTCGAAATGTGACTTCTGGCTTCGCGAAGTCCACTTTCTAGGCCATGTGGTAAACAAGGATGGGATTCATGTGGATCCATCCAAGATTGACTCGATTAAGAACTGGCCTGCACCCCGTACACCAACAGAAATCCGCCAATTCTTGGGTTTGGCCGGATATTACAGAAGATTTATCAAGGATTTCTCCAAGATTGCGCAACCTCTCACTTCACTGACTCAGAAGGGTGTCACCTATCGTTGGGGTGATGTACAGGAGTCCGCATTTCAGCATTTAAAAGACAGACTTTGCAGCGCGCCTATCCTCTGATTGCCTGAAGGCACAGATGATTTTGTGGTTTATTGCGACGCTTCCATCCAAGGACTTGGTTGCGTGTTGATGCTACGTGACAAGGTCATTGCCTACGCATCACGCCAACTCAAATTTCACGAAAGGAACTACACTACGCACGACTTGGAGCTGGGAGCAGTTGTTTTCGTACTTAAGATATGTAGACATTACCTGTATGGTACCAAGTGCACCATTTACACTGATCACAGGAGTCTCGAGCATATCTTCAAGCAAAAGGAGTTAAACATGCGACAACGCCGATGGGTTGAACTCTTGAATGATTACGAATGCGCGATCAAGTATCATCCGGGCAAAGCCAATGTTGTGGCCGATGCCCTCAGCCGAAAGGACACCATACCTACGCATGTACGTGCGTTACAACTTACCATCCAGTCTAACCTTCCCGCTTAGATTCGCGATGCTCAGGTTGAAGCATTGAAAGCAGAGAACATCAGTGCTGAGTCCTTACGAGGATCGAGGCAACGTCTAGAACAAAAGGAAGACGGTGCCTACTATGTTAACGGACTCATCTAGGTTCCATTTTATGGAGGCTTACGCGAGCTTGTGATGGATGAAGCACATAAGTCTCGTTATTCAGTACATCCTGGTTCGGATAAGATGTACCACGACCTAAAGACTACATACTGGTGGCCTAGCATGAAAGCCCAGATAGCAACCTACGCCAGCAAATGCTTGACTTGTGCCAGGGTTAAGGTCGAGTACCAGAAACCATCAGGCCTACTTCAACAACCAGAGATCCCGAAATGGAAATGGGAATAAATTTCCATGGATTTCGTTACTGGCCTACCTAGATCTCAACGCGGAAATTATACCATTTGGGTGATCGTGGATCGACTGACCAAGTCTGCACATTTTCTGGCTATCAAGGAAACGGATAAGTTTTCTACTCTAGAAGACATTTACCTAAAGGAAGTAGTATCAAGGTACGGAGTGCCAACCTCTATCATTTCTGATCGTGACGCGCGTTTTACTTCTGAACTGTGGCAAGCTATGCACAAGTCCTTTGGCTCACGTTAGGTATGAGCACCGCTTATCACCCACAGACGGATGGAAAATCTGAACGCACCATCCAGACCCTTGAAGACATGCTTCGGGCATGTGTAATCGACTTTGGTAATGGCTGGGAGAAGCACCTCCCGTTAGTGGAGTTTTCGTATAACAACAGTTACCACACCAGCATCCAGGCCGCTCCGTTTGAGGCATTGTACGGACGGAAGTGCCGATCACCTCTCTGTTGGGCAGAGGTTGGCGACAGTCAAATCACAGGCCCAGAACTTGTAGTAGATACAACCGAAAGGATTGCTCAGATACGACAGCGAATGGCGGCAGCTCGTGACCGTCAGAAAAGCTATGCTGATAAGCGCAGGAAACCACTCGAGTTCCAGGTTAGGGATCGAGTGCTACTTAAAGTCTCACCTTGGAAAGGTGTAGTTCGTTTTGGCAAACGAGGCAAGCTCAATCCGCGTTATGTCGGACCGTTCGAAATCATTGAGAAAATTGGCAAAGTCGCCTACAGGTTGAATCTACCTGAAGAACTCAGCGGAGTTCACAATGTTTTCCATGTGTCGAATCTGAAGAAGTGTCTGTCAGATGAGACCCTCATAGTTACCTTAAAGGAGCTCACTATCGATGACCAGCTGCGATTCGTCGAGGAACCAGTAGAGATTACCGATCGAGATGTTAAGATTCTCAAGCGTACCAGGATACCTCTTGTTCGAGTTTGTTGGGATTCCCGTCGTGGCCCAGAGTATACCTGGGAACGAGAAGACCAAATGAAACTCAAGTACCCCCAGCTGTTTAAGAAAAGTGCAACCACTACTGAGACTGAAGCTACTGCAAAATTTCGGGACGAAATTCCAAACCAACAGGGGGATAATGTGACACCCCAGGAAAACCAGGAAACCAACGCAACATAACTAGCTTCCTCAGTAACCACGTGCTAAATTTCGAGATGAAATTCTCTTAACAAGGGGAGAATGTGACAACCCTCAAAATTACATGTATTCCGTACGATTCATTAATGTTAATTAAAGTGCTTGATGACTGTGTGGAATTACTTAACTACTTTCTGATTACTGTGTCATACCTACATGTGCTTGTTAACATACTAGTCTCGTGCAGAAAAAAATTTTACTAAATAGCCCTGTATGTTTCCCCAATTGTTGGGAATTAAAAATGTTACAAAAATGTATATGTAGGACACTAAACGAAATAATTAAACACTTTAACAGAACAGTATCAAACCGAACAACCGGACTTTACCCGGAACATAAAAATATTGTCAAACATATTGTTTTTATTTTTCTGAGCTAGTTAGGGTCCCCGAACACCCTAACACACTTTATATTATATAACACATCTTAACCCACTAACTAAACATTTTAAATCTAACTAGAAGGTAATTAACACTTACAAACCAACCCCATACCCCCCCCCCCCCTTCGACGGTTACATGGGGACACCCCCCATGAATTCTTTCCATTATTTTATTGGTTAATGTTAGTGGTTAAAAGAACATGTTACATGGTGGTTAAAGATGAAATTTGATTTATATAAGTAACCTAAGGGTCTTGAGCTTCTCACTTCACAACATCACAACACTTGCAAAACTCTCCTCCCTCTTCCTTCTCCTTGTTCGGCCGCCACCATACCACCACCATACCACCACCATCAAACTTCATTCATACAATCTACACTCATCCAAAGGTGCAAGAGACCCTACAAGTAAGCTTGGTGTGTTCGGAAGCTCAAGGACCTCTCTCATTTTCTTTTATCCATCACTTTTACGCTTTGAAACTCCCCTAGCCTTGTGCTAGTAGTAAGTTTCTTAGATCTTCATCTTCTTCATATTTTTGATGGTTAATAATGAAAAGAATGGTAAAGTATCAAGAAACTCTAAAGAACCTTAAACAAGTCTTGAACATAAACTAGTCTAGTGATGAAGTGATGTTGTTATGATTCTTGTTGATTTCCTGATGATTTGCTGGTTAATATTGATGTTTGATGTTGTTGTGATCACTAAACATGTTAACGGAATCAATCGAACATGCGTTAGAAGGTAGGGAACTAAAACAGAAAGCTGGTTGGTGTTTACAGCCAACTTCAGTTGGCTGTAACCAGACCGTAACTTAACGAAAAACTGATTTTCTGAAGTCTAGATTTATGTATTATGAAATATGGTTCTAATGGCACTAGAATCATAATTTTTGGACTTCGTTTGCTATTTTTAAAGGGTCGATTTGTAACAACAGCTAAAGCTGAGTTTTTACAGTAGTAAATGGGTGTTATATTTTTAGTCATAACTTGAAACCTGAGTAGAACTAAGTCATGAAACTTGTACTGTAAATGACCACTGATGTATTTGTAATCCTCCCACTAGAATTTCATAAATCGGACTTACGATGAATTTTAAATAAATTATTCCGTAGACTGCAGTCAGAAAAAAAAAGATAAATCTGAGTGCAGTCCGGAAAATGATTTTTTATAAAATATTGGTGATGAATTGGATCCCGATATTTTTACACAATAATATTTGGATCATTTAAGACATTCTGTAAAAATTTGGGAAATTTTGGAATAAGTTAACTATTTTATTAAAATGCCCGAAAACAGCCCGGTTTTGAATATTAAAGCTGAAACGACATAAGTTGTAATTTGTGTGTCTAAATGTCGAGTATGTTATCTGAGGATGATCTAACATGTTATATGTCAATAAAAGTAATATGTGCAATATCGTATGCTTGTTCTTGAGTAGCTATAGGTGGAATGTTTATATGAGCGTGAACTATTAAAGTGAATGCATGTTATGTAGTAGATACGTGTAGGAAATTTGTGCTCTATTTGAAACCACTAAATGACTAACAAGTAATCATATTAGGACGTGATTGACCAACCTTGACTGTTAGCTATATTTGAGAATCTAACCGAGCAAACCGAGGTGAGTTCATACACTTTCTACAAGGCATGGGATTCCTGGTGGTTTGGGAATGGGTTAATAAACTAAAACGGAACCTACATATCCTCCTTGGGTAGGATATGTACGACCATCCTCCTTGGGTAGGATGCCACCATAAACCCTGCGTATTCTCCTTGGGTAGAACTACGTACGTTCGTCCTCCTTGGGTAGGACAACAACCTTAAAACTTACTAGACAATAACTCTATCATGAAGTCCCTCAATTTATATCGACTTAATCGCCAAGGCCAATGGCGAGCGGGTCATTAGTTAATAGCGCTATTAGGTTTAACAAACCTCACACCATGGCAGTCGGACGGGCGTGTACTAATGGACTATGGCAAACTGTCAGTGATGATAGACACTGATGTAGGGCACAACTTATTTGCATTAGTAGTCGATATGGTACGGTCTAGTAGTTCACATGGGGAAGCCCCCACTGATTATGGATATGGTTTGGGTAATAAAAGGAACTAGTTAAACATACTTTCAACTATGGGGTAACCCCCACGGCAATTAAGCCAACGAAAGTCAAACCACGTTTTCAGAAACAACTTAAAACTAATCAACCAACCGTGAACTCACTCAACTTTGTTGTTGACTCGTTGTTACATGCCTTACAGGTCGCTAGATGCATACGGAGCTTGCACGAGGAAGAAGTCGTTGTGGGATATGGATTGTTATGTCCCGTGCTAAATATTTAATCCTTATGAACCTATTAAACTTATGTTTTGGGTCTTAAAACTTATGAACTTATGTCTTGAACTTACGTTTTATGCTTCCGCTATTAACTTAAAATTGGTTACTGTCTTATGGTCACCAATTGTATTGTGGTTGGTTTTACTTACTCTTTTACGTCATTCAATATGATTGGTGGCTCGATCCTGGTCACGTCACGCCTCCAAGCGGTGGTACTCCGCATGGTGGATTTTGGGGGTGTGACAATAAATGTATGAAAAAGATTAAGTATGATGTGTGTGTGAGAAGAAAATATCAAAAGTAAATTCGAATTTGAAAGATTGCATCATATAAAACAAATAATAGAAACACATGTTTGATTAGAATTTGGGATGGTTCCAAAACGGAACTTTGACTAACCAAAGTGGTCGAAAAGTCTTTCGAATTTGAGGAGCATGATTTGCCCTAATAGGTGGAATACTCTCGCCGACAAGTCGGTTAACGATATTTACCCTTCTGGTTACTACATGTCCCAATTCAATCAAAATTTCGAGACTTGGCGGGATTTATGAAAAATTCAAGGAGTGGAACTAGTCGACAAGGTGCGGGTTTCACCCCTAACTTGACGATTTCGTATCCTAAGTGTGGTTGGTACTCGTCAGGTCCAAATTTAATTTCAACACTTTGACGAGGGTCCACTAGAATTTGAAAGTGGAAATTCTCCATCAAGGTGAGGATCTCACTCCTAACTTGGTGGCGAATTTCGTGTAAAAAAAATAGGTGGATTGAGAGTCTTTCACCAAATTGTGGGTTTCATGCCTATTTTGGTGAAGTCTTCTCATTTGTGTATTATAAGTGGTTTCGAATTTAGTATAAACGAGTAAAAAGACGTACGTTCAAAATAATGATAACAAGTATAAGCACATAAAGCATATCAAGAAAATAACACGTAAAAGATATTTCAAGAATAGCACATAAAGAATGGGACAATACAACATGTATTAATAAACAACAAAGCAAGTATTAATACAAAGTGACATATATGTTTAAAAGGTCAAAAGAAAATAAATAAGGAGCAAATAAAGTATCATGCAAGTGGTTCAAGCAAAACATAAGAATAAGGCTCTAGAACTATAGACTAGGTAAAAGCATGGAAATTTTCCTAATTCCCTATAGTTATGGCTCTGATACCAATCTGTCACACCCCAACCGATGGCGGAAACATCGGAGTGAGACGAAATAGATTGCTCGAGACATAATAACACTAATAATTGTGACAAGTAATTAAGTAGTAATTTCATTTCATTTCTAAAGAATAAATTACAAGAATTTGAAGTAAATACAACATCATGAATAATGAAATACTATGCGATAAGAATACAATTTAAAGTGTGTATCTAATCATCCTACTAGATTCCATGCATCACCAACATCATCGCTAAACCTGCAACATGTTTTAAAAAGCATAGTTCAATACAAAGGTATTGGCGAGTACACAAGTTTTAGACTCGTGTCATGTGTAAAAAGTATTTTCAATCCAACATAGCATTTGGTATACAAGGTCAATCTATCATACTTAACAATATGTCAACTCTAGTGTCCACTAGTATTTAGCATCCCTCGTCACAAAAGCAACGAGACTGTTATAGAATAAAGACTTAACAAAACCCCGTCGGGTGGTGTGCTACTCCTATAGCGCTATAATTGTTTAAGCCGAGTTAACAAGTAGTATGTATTCTAGCATGAACCTAAGCATAGCAAAGCATGTATAAGGATTGAACAAATAAAAGCATGTTTGTGAATCGTGCATTTTAACAAGTAAAACATGTTGCACCCAAAGTGTATTAAAAGGAAAATGGGTCAAGTGTGCTCACATAATTGCATATGCTTTCCGATTATCCAATTGTTGACGAGTAATGAGATTTGGAGGTCGAATGTATAAGGGTTAAAGTTCAAGCATGATTAGAGTCGAGATTCGGAATTTAAAATAACATGTAAATAACATATGAAAATAATCACCCTTTAACACAAGTACTTGTTTTTGAAACTATGAAACCTCAAGGGTTAATGTTTTCATGAGTAGTATACTCATTAGAATCGTAACAAGTCTTATGTCTTAGGTGATGTTATTCTAACACTATGACGAATGAACACAAGTTCACCATCAAGGGTTCGAATGTTAAATAGTATCTAATTATAGGTATTATATGTATTATTATGTCCAATAGTCAAGCATGAGGTAGAAGATTAAATCTTCATTTAGGTACCTCTGTTATCATGGAAATCATGTAGGAGGTAGGAAGAATAAGCTTCCATTTAGGTACATCTTATGGTTCACCACTACACTTGATGTAAAAACATACAAGGAGGGTCATGAACTATGAATAATACAAGAATATAAACAACAACACTATGAGAAATCATCAAGTAATGTGGGGATTTTATGTTGGACAACCCAAGTTAGTCCGTAATCACATCTTCATCAAGTTTGAAGCTTGAACATCAATTGTGGGTTAAAAACCCTAAACAAAACAGAATATATGTGAGGTTTAACCTCTGATTTTGTATGTCTCAGCCCCGTTTTTAAGCCCAACTAACCATACAAGTGGTTATGCGCATAAGGACGTGGGTTTGAGTGAGTTAAACTCAAGATCAAGCAAGTATTAGTAAAGATAAATGAAATTAGATTCAAACAGTGAACTTTGGAGCCTATTTGCCGGAGTTCCAGGGACTTATTCACTGAGGAATACCCATGGAATCGAAGCTAAGGTCTATCCAAGTGTTCTGGAAAAAGAATGAGCTCAAACGGACAAGAAATGAAGAAGTTATCCTCACTTTAGTGGAGCTTGATGTTTCTGTCCGAACTTGAACTTGCTGCTACGAATTTGGGAGCTTGAGAGTGATTTGAGAGTGTTTGTAAAGTGCAAATGGCTTTGAGTAGTGTGGGTTTATATAGGGAATGAGTTAGGGTTGGTTTTGGGGCGGATAATTAATGCTAAAACGAGTTTAAACCTCAAACAACACACCAAATCGCGCTCAAATTCGCGGCTGATCAAGGAGTCTGATCTGGGAGTTTTCACGCGGGCCGCATAGGTATTGAGGTAAGTTTACACGGGCCGTGACAAGGGGGAGGGCCAAGTTTCATTTAATTACAAATAGGCCCCTGAAGTTTGTTATTTTGTGATTTTAAGTGATTTAGGGACTAGTTTCGCCATATAAGCATAGTTTAAGACTAAATAAGGTATGAGGAGCATAAACCAAGTATAAATAAGCGTATGAATGTCGTAATTAAGTTTCATTTACGATCATAACACGTTTTATGCGTAAGTTTCACGTATTTACAAGTTTAGCACATAGTTTCCAAGAATTACGAATGAGCATCAATTGTTTCACGAAATTGAATGTATAAGCATGTATAAAGTATGTACAACATGTATGTAACAAAATAAGAGTCTTACTTATGATCCAAGTCTCGGATTTTACAACGATTACAAAAAAAGAATGATTACAAGAACGCAAGATTTCCAAAAATAAAGTTTCAAGCAATGGTTTCTAAATATGGAAAGTATGAAAATGCAGGGCGTTACAGTAAGAAGGTGATCTAAGGAGGCTTGAAGTAAAGGAAGTGGAAGGACCTTCTTGTGGAGCTTTTATCCATCCATCTTCTTCATTCTTCATCCTCTTCTTGTTCTTGCCACATCCCTAGCCACAAGAGCTAGTGGTAAGCTCCATAAACTATCTTTTACTTCATGTTAAGCTTATGTACAAGTTACATCATCAAAGAACATAAACTTTAAAAGATGGTAACATGAATATCTAACATTATCTAAGTGAAAACAAGTTGTTTTGAAGTTGTTTGATGTATGTTATGAAGTTGTGAATGTTGAATCTTGTGTTTTTAGTTAGATCCATCATGTCTAAGCTTGTTAGAAGCTTAGATCTAACAAGTTTAAGCATGGATCTTGAAAGATCCATGATGAAACTTGATGATGAACTTGAAGATCTTCAAAATGAGTATAAAAATGGTTTTAGAATATGATTATCATGGTCTTCGAACCATAAAACTTGTGGATGATTTATTTAGTAAAATAAAGTTTCATAAAAGTTTGTTAAAATTTAACAAGAACACTTATTTTTGGAAGATTCAAGTATGTAAAGTGTAGATCTAAAAGACTACATATTTTTAACAAAAATCAAGTTCATCATAAGGTTTAGCATGATGAATTTAGTGTATGTTACTTGTAAAATTGTTGAAGAATGAATTTTTGGTGATGAAAAGAAAATAAACACATGTTTTGAAAACATGGGAAACCTCCATTTTTAGGGGAACCAATGTCAATTTTTTATAAAATTTTGACACTTAGAAAAATATAAGTTTTGGTGAAACTTATTCCCCAAAAATTCACCTAAAAATATTTACTAAGGTTTTCCTAATTTTTATACAAAATTACAAGTTAAGAAATAAGGTTTTCTTCAAGTATAAAATCAATATTAAGTATGTATATTTTTAGGAAAAAATATATACATTTAGTGGTCACAAAACTTATGTGCTAAGTGTATATTATGTGTATTATATGTATTAGCGTATATTAGGAACTTGAAAAATACACTAAATACTCCAAAGGAGTATACTACCAAAATACACATACAAATACATAAGATATACTCAAGTATACAAGTATACAAAATTACTCATAAAAGGGTATATGGACAAATACAAAAATATATATATTAATATAAATATATATCCTACAAATTATGGACTTGGACAAATATTGGACTTATTGGACAATTTTACATATTTATGGACATATATAAAATTACTGCAAGTGATGAGAAATTATAAAATTGGACAAGTGAAAAAAATAAATAAATAGATATATATATTTAACAAGGATTAGGTTCAAACGTGAACAAAATCCCAAGCGTGAACTGCGTGAACTGATCTGGGCCCTTGATTTTTATCATCTTGAGATTTTAAGTCAATGGCATGATGGTAATTATTTGATTAATTGTTACTAATTAATTAAATGAAAAAGGGTACATTTGTAATTTCCATTTTAAATTATTCCATAAATCTCGTTCAATCTCACAAATCAATATTCAAAATTTATTCAAGATCCATTTTTTTCTCTCACATTCGCCGGATCCCAAGCGTGAACAAAATCCCAAGCACCGTCCGACTCCATCCATCCCTACCGCCTCCACCATTCGCCGTCGACGATCTGCACCAGACACTCCGCCGCGAGGTCCCAGTCTCCGTATTTCTTCCGAGTTTCATACCTAAGTATCTCCTTTCTTCGTAAGCACTCACTTTTATGATTCAATATTGACCTCTTTACGGGTATTGTTTGAAACCGGTTTTTTTTAGTTTTGATCTGATAAATTGTCAGTTCTTGTGATTATCCATAATCAGCGGCCCAATCGTTTTTTAAATTGATACATGTGTTCATCGGCCCAAGAAATTGTTTGTCAGTCTACATGAGGTGATCAGACTCATGTGTGATTGCATGTGATTTGAATTGTCAGATCCACTATAGTGTTGGTCAAATGAGAATTAAGGTGTGATCACAATTTTCGTCACTTTATAAAAAATCACGTGAATCACTTTGATCAAATAGTTGCAGCCCAATCTTTATTCAACAACAATTGAAACTTGTCAGCTCATAAAAGGTTGTTAAATATATGTTTTTTTTATGCCCATGTCTAATCTAAATTTTAGATCCTAAATATTGGGTTCCTTTTTAATGTTTTAATTAATTTATTTATTAGTTAATATTTAATTTTAATGATTATTGGTACAATGTTTAATGCAATGTACACACGTGTATTCTGATTTTTGCTCTGTTTTAATGCGATGTACACATGTGTATTCTGAGTTTGATATGGTTTTAAAGCGATGTACACATGTGTATTCTGATTTTGCTCTGTTTTTAATGCGATGTACACATGTGTATTCTGATTTTAACGCGATGTACACATGTGTATAGCGTCTGTTTTTGTGATATCTCATATTTTTTTGTGTATTGAATGTGTAAGGTTGTTGATGTACACTTGTTAATTATGCAAAATATTAGTTGATGAGTTTTTTTGTGCTATTATAGGAGATTTCGTAATGAGAAAAGTGGAGACGGAAGGTCGACAAGGATGATTCACGTATGAGGTCGATAAGGATGATTCACATATGTTTGTTTGCTTGGTCGATAAGGATGTTTCAGCATATAACGTGGCGAATAACTGTAAAAGATTATGTTTTCTGTTTTTTCCGATTATGTTGGGTTTATTGTTTCTACCAAACTGGAACTTGTAATTATATTTTTTTTTTTTTGTTTGGTTTGGAAAACATTATGGAACTTGTAATTTGTTAAATATAAAATAGTTTTACAGGTATTGTTTCTATGTATGTATTATGTAGCTAATTACACATATGTACGATGCTGAGTACACATGTGTACAGTTCTATTTATATCCAAGTACACATGTGTATCCCGCTAAAATATGAAGGTTACGTGGATCTTAAAAATCAAAATTCGATTGTGATGAATCTGAAATAAAAATAAAAATTGAAATATGGTGATTTGTTGTTTTTTTTTATAATTATCTTATTAATAAATAAAACATAATGTGGATAATGAATTTAAATTAGGAAAGATGTAACTTAATTTAATTTTTAAAATAATGATTTAAATCTATTTTTTTATATAATTACAATCCTACCCTTAACAACTAAAAAGGAAATCAAGGGCCCAGATCAGTTCACGCTTGGGAGGTTGTTCACGCTGGAACCCTACCCTATTTAACAAAGTGTGACAAAATATATATATAACAAATAAACCTTAAAAATATTATTATTTTCAAGAAATATAATTCCGGAAAGTATTAAAAATTAAAGGATTGATTTTTAGTAATTAATACAAAATACACAAGTATTTACACTTAAATACAAGTATACTTTCCTAAGTATACTTATACAAAAATAATTTGGAAAATATTATTTAACAAATTATTTATATTTATATTGAAAAATAATATAAGTATCATATATTTGAAAGGTTAAAAATATATTATTTTTAACATATATCATTTTCAAATTTTACATATACAAATATATATTTTTGGGGATAAAATATATACAACACTAAATATATTGTGGAATATATATATTAATAATTCAAGAACATATATATGTAAGACACAATAAGACACATGAAACCCAAATGGTAACTTGTACTTAGAAGTTTACAAGTTTAGGTGATTAACATACTTAGAACGTCTATAGGTTACGACACTCAAGTAGCGGACGCCGGTGAAGCTTGACGTACGAGACGCAAAATAGTGAGTTCATGTCCCCACATTTAAACATTTTTATCGTTTTCTAAACTTGGGGAAAATACATGTACAATTGTATGTTTAAAACAAAGGAATCATACATAGATCATGTCACGAATATGGTATACGTAAGCACCATCAATCTAGTTTAGACCGAAAGAACAAAGGTTGGATCTAGCAGGTCCAGACAGCCTCACTCTCTTGGCAACACATAGCCATGGAATGCTTTGGGTCACAGTCGTAGGGTAAACGATGTTAAAAGTCGCCTAGGTTTGGATGCTTCCTACGTCGTCACATATGTTAATGTCCTTGCAAAACATTAGCGATCTCGATTCCCTTTCATTACAACTTACAAACTTACATTTTACAATTACATACCATGTTTTATACAATTACAACTCTTATATTTTACACAATCTGCATGAATTCACACCAACTTTTGTTGACGATTTTTAAACTTACATGTATTTTAGGAAATTAGTGGATATGCTCGCGGGCTCTTTTGTCAAGATGTAGTGTCACGTTTCAAGATGTTTAGTGTCCATTCTCCATTGCCAAGTTTTGATGGATTTGTTTACTATATCCCGTCTCCTTGCGGTGATATAGGAAGCAAAACCTGGATCTTTGTTTTGAAATGATGTTGTAAACCTTCAAACAATTATCTTTTGTTATGATGTAAACTTTAAACCAAATTCTGTATTTTGGATAATTAAACTTTGAATGGCAAGATGGAGTCTGTTTTATATCATGTAGCATGTTTACTTATCATACGCAAAGAAAACCACTCAGATCACACCTCGTGCTTCCGCCTCT
The DNA here is from genome assembly GCA_030545235.1 of Helianthus tuberosus. NCBI lineage: Eukaryota > Viridiplantae > Streptophyta > Magnoliopsida > Asterales > Asteraceae > Helianthus > Helianthus tuberosus. The sequence goes on from JARYGA010054168.1 coordinate 930,388, forward strand.
TAAAGGGGTGTGACAAGGACAGTGGAGAACATTGTGCCTACACTGACCGGTATGAGGAGTTAAGTCTGCTTTGTCCCACAATGGTCACGCCTTTGGATAAGGCGATTGAAAAATACATCGACGGTCTGCCAGATCCTGTTCAGGATATTGTCACTTGCAGCAGTCCTACTACCGTCCGACAAGCCATTGAACTAGCAGCTACATTGACTAACTCTCAAGTCAAGAAAGGTAAACTCCACCTCAAGGATGACAAGAAGACATCTACTAAGACATATCAAGACAAACAGAAGGGAAACAAGACTGAGTCTTCCAAGAAGTCCAGGAAGCATAAGGCTTCCAAGAACTTCATCGTTGTCGCACAACAGAACCAAGCTGCTCCTAACCAGCCAGCACAACCACCCGCCAAGAAACAATATGCTGGCACTGCACCTCTATGTAACAAGTGCAATTGTCATCACCAACCCCATCAACAGTGTCGTCATTACACCACCTGTGGATGGTCTGGCCATTTGGCCAATACATGTCGCTCTGCTCTTGCCCCAAATCAAGTGGTTCACAACCCTGTCCAACAACCAGCAAATCCTGCACGACCTCACTATCCACCTGGGTCTTGCTACAATTTTGGGGATCTTACCCACTACAGAAACAATTGCCCAAAATTGGCTAATGCAAACCCGGCTCGTGGATGAGCATTCAATATTAATGCTAACGAGGCACGTGCTGACAATGAAGTGGTGAATGGTACGTTCTTTGTTAACAACCATCCTGCTTCTATTCTTTTTTATTCGGGTGACGACAAAAGTTTTGTATCCCTAGGCTTTGAACCTTTGCTTTAAATGCCTAGAACAAAACTAGGAAAGCCCTTGATAGTAGAGATAGCTAGTGGTGAACCTCTTGTACTCGATTCCGTCATGCCCAGTTGCTAGTTGAACCTCAATAACCATCTTTTTCCCATTGACCTCACACCAATGCAACTTGGGAGTTTTGACGTTATAGTAGGAATGGATTGGTTATCCAAAAACCATGTAGAGGTGATCTGTTTTGACAAGATTGTTCGTGCGCTGCTTTCGACTGGTGAGATCTTAGAGATTCGTGGAGAGAAACCCACTAGTAGCCTCAAACTCATGACATGTACCCAAGCCCAAAAATACCTACGAAAGAATTATGTGGCCTTCATGGCACATGTCGTAGAGGAGAAAGGCAAAGGTAAGACTGTTCAAGACATCCCAGTTGTTCAGGACTATCCTGATGTATTTCTTGAAGAGTTACCTGGTTTACCCCTAGCACGTCAAGTTGAGTTTCGTATTGATCTTGTACCTGGTGCCAAGCCGATAGCCAAATCACCATACCATCTTGCACCATCTGAGATGCAAGAGTTATCAAAACAGCTTCATGAGTTATTTGATAAAGGATTTATTCGTCCGAGCTTTTCACCTTGGGGCGCTCCTGTTCTATTTGTGAAAAAGAAGGATGGATCCTTTCGAATGTGTATCAATTACCGTGAGCTTAACAAACTCACGATCAAGAATCGATATCCCCTACCTCGCATTGATGATCTCTTTGATCAGCTACAAGGTGCTACCTGCTTTTCGAAGATTGATCTACGTTCTGGGTAACATCAACTTCGTGTACTCGAAGAAGATATTCCCAAGACTGCCTTTCGCACAAGATACGGCCACTATGAGTTCACTGTTATGCCTTTTGGTTTGATGAATGCTCATGTCGTCTTCATGGACATGATGAATAGGGTTTGTAAACCTTATTTGGACAAGTTCATCATTGTTTTCATTGATGACATTTTGATCTATTCAAAGACACGAGCCGACCATGAACAACATCTCCGTCTAACGATGGAACTCCTAAAGAAGGAACAACTTTTCGCCAAATTCTCCAAGTGTGAATTTTGGCTTAAGGAGGTTAAATTTTTGGGACACATTGTCAACGAACAAGGTATACATGTAGATCCCACCAAAATCAGTGTGATTAAGGAATGGGACACACCTACTACTCCTATCGAGGTTCGTTCATTTCTGGGTCTCGTGGGTTATGACCACCGCTTTATTGTAAACTTCTCCAAGATTGTGGTTCCTCTCACTACTTTAACTCAAAAGAATAAACCTTTTGAGTGGGGACCCAAACAAAAAAAAGTTTTCCAGACCCTGAAACAAAAGCTTGGCAATGCACCTATTTTGTCCTTACCTGATGGCAACGACGACTTTGTCGTATCTTGTGACGCATCCAACTTAGGCCTTGGCTGCGTTCTCATGCAAAGAGACAAACCCATAGCCTATGCATCAAGACAGTTGAAAATCCATGAGAAGAACTACACAACTCATGATCTTGAGTTAGGCGCTGTAGTTTTTGCTCTCAAGATTTGGAGACACTACTTTTACGGTACAAAATGTGTGGTTTTCACGGACCACAAAAGTCTCCAACATATCTTCAATCAGAAAGAACTAAACATGAGGCAACGACGTTGGGTGAAATTCTAAACGACTATGACAGCGAGATTCGCTACCATCCTGGTAAATGAATGTCGTGGCTGATGCACTTAGTCGTAAGGAACGCGTCAAACTTCATTGTATACAAGTTCGATCTGATATTCAAACCCGCATCTCTCAAGCTCAACGTACTTGTGTTACACAAGACATGATGGGTAAGGAATTACCGCATCATCTTGAGCTTCAACTAGAAACAAAGGACAATGGATTATTTTACTACATGAACCGTCTATGGGTTCCAAGTCAAGACAATCTCCACACCTTATTGATGGATGAGGCTCACAAGTCTCGTTATTCAATACATCCAGGTGCAGACAAAATGTATAAGAACCTTCGTACCCAATTTTGGTGGTCGGGTATGAAAAAGGACATTGCCTTGTACGTATCTAAATGCCTTACTTGTCTCAAGGTAAAGGCGGAACATCAACATCCTTCTGGTTTACTTGAGCAACCAGAGATACCAGTTTGGAAATGGGAAAACATTTCTATGGATCTCCTTACCAAGTTACCGCACACATCTAGAGGTCATGACGCCATTTAGGTAGTTGTTGATCGTCTAACAAAGTCAGCCCACTTCTTGCCGATCCGTGAGGATCTATCTGCTGACAAACTTGCCAAGATATACGTAGATGAGATTGTATCTTGACATGGTGTTCCTTTGAACATCATATCGGACCGTGATGCTCGATTCTCGTCTCACTTTTGGAAGACCATGCAATCTGCCATGGGAACCAAACTCAATTTGAGCACACTTTATCATCCTCAAATGGATGGATAATCTGAAAGAAAAATCCAGACACTAGAGGATATGCTTAGAGCTTATGTGATTGATTTTGGTGGTAGTTGGGATTCGCATCGACCGTTGATCGAATTCTCCCACAACAATAGTTATCACTCCAACATCAACATGGCTCCTTTCGAATCTTTATACAGTCGAAAATGTCGTTCATCGGTCTGCTGGAATGAGGTTGGTGAAGCTCAGCTCACCGGATCTGAACTCAATCTAGAGACTACAGACAAAGTCAAGAAAATTCGCGATATCCTTCTGACAGCTAGAAGCCGTCAAAAGAGTTATGCGGATAGACGACGCAAGCCCTTGGAATTCCAAGTCCGTGATCACGTCCTTCTCAAGGTATCCCATTAGAAAGGTGTGATTAGATTTGGAAAGAAAGGAAAACTTGCACCACGATATGTTGGACCATTTAAGATCGTTGAAAGAATCGGAAAGGTAGCCTACAAACTTGAGCTGCCTCCTGAACTTGGAAATGTTCATCCAACTTTCCACGTGTCCAACTTGAAAAAGTGTTTTGCTGATGAAAACCTCCACATCCCTCTTGACGAAATTCGTGTTGATAACACGATGCACTTCGTCGAGAAACCTGTGGAAATATTGGACCGTGAAGTCAAGAAGCTCAAACGCAAATGCATACCTATTGTGAAAGTTTGCCGGGAATCCAAACGTGGCCCAGAGTTTACTTGGGAACTAGAGGATCAAATGAAGGCGAAATATCCACGTCTATTCACACAAGTTTCATCTAAATAAATTTGGGGACGAAATTTACTAAAATAGGGGAGACTGTGACATTTGTGACATTTGTGCCTTTTGTAATCATTATACAATTCCGAACAATTTCATAATCAATGAAACCATGTGTTTTAATTCCAATATTGTATAATTATTTATGACATTTGTACATTTTCAATCCTTGTTCAATTTCGAACTCTCAAAAGCTTTTCTAGAAGTAATACGTAAACTGTTACGCAAACATAATCAGTTTAACGCGACATACACTCCTGAACAAGAACATAAGCTAAACATATCCTAAATACCCTTTACATAACTTAGATATAAGTTTTGAGCGGTTCGGTGTGTGCAAAAACATGCTTATTCAAACTCAGGGACCATTTGCGACAAACTGCGAAAGTCTGCCGATTCTCGTATTTTTTAATACGAACCCTGTGCACACATCCAAAAATTTTTGTAATCATTAAAATATTGTATTTTATTGATAATAATGCAAAAATATCAATCATTGCGCAATTTCGGTCATTTTCGTGTTCGTTATAGCGTTTGACGTAATTAAGTGAAAAAACGCAACCGTACAACCGAACGAACCGACATCCACTACATTTTTGGGCAAAATTCAAGTTACATATGCCTTAACACCTTTATAGAGCCTAAATATTAGGTTAACGGGTGTTAAAAGTGACAAACGCGACAAAAACAAGTCAAGGGGCCTAAATTGCCAAAATGTGAAAGATATGTGGTGGCTGACCAGACCACGCAGTAGCTTACAGTCTCTGGACCATAGCTTATTGTCACACCCCAAAAACGTCGCAGCGGAAATACAAATGTGGCGCTGACGGAGGTTGGTACCCATATAATTTGGACATTTTGTTATTTTAAAAACATAATTTTTATGACTACCACGTCATGACAAACAAGTCATAGTCATTTGACCCTTAGGGGTCTTATTACATACATGGTCCTATAGTTTAAAAAGTGTCCAACATTATTTTATTACATAAGCATCACACAACCACATGACAACGCAAGCCAAAATTCTCCGAAGCCGAACTCATGTACCTGAAGAACACTTAAAAATCAAGTGTCAACACAATGGAAGGTGAGTTCACGTATAATTTTCGTAACGTTTTGTTTAAGGAAAACTTCCTTATTTGACTCTTAACGGTCTGAAAACAATTACATATTTAAAAACATTTACATGCGTTTAAAAATAAGACATTCAAAATAATGTCGTAGTAATGTTATTGAAATCGGAATGTACCATATTTTATATAAAATGTAATGAAAGTATTCATCCGAAATAACCATGTAATGAAAGTATTCATCCGAAATAACCCCGTAAGCCTATCTCTGATGAAAACTTTTACTCATGATTTTAATTATATTAAATTTCGTTATTTCTTCAGTTTCGTAAGTTTGCAAGACATTACGAGCTATATAATACGATTGAGGTTTTTAATCAATACTAGACAGTTCAAGAATTCAAATTCATCGCTATGTAGATCGGAGCGACCGATCACGACGGAGTGTCAACCCAATAGATCTATTAACGATTCCACGTGTGCATTATTTAATGATTAAATGCTAAACCCGACGTCCAGCTTTCCCGCATTTAGGAAAACCATTTGCATGCCCCAATACAACAATATATATAACATACTGAATAACAATTTAATATTGAGCGTTGTACAAATCCCCAGCATCCCCCTCGCTATGCATGCCTATACCGTTACTTACACACTTGAGATTTTGACTGATTTGTTCCAACTTAGATTTAAAAATTTGTTTTTAAATCTTTACGATCGTTATACCCCTAATGTGACAACCCTCATAACTACATGTATCCGTACGATTAATTAATGTTAATTAAGTGTTTGATGACTGTCTTGAATTACTTAACCGCTTTCTGATTACTGCGTCATACTTGCATGTGCTTTTTTTTAACATACTAGTCTTGTGCAGAAAATTAACTAAATAGTCCTGTATGCTTTCCTAAGTGTTGGGAATTTAAAAGTGTTACAAAAAGATGCATAAAAGACACTATACGGAACAACTTAGCACTTTAACGAACCGGTATCTAACCGAACAACCGGACATTACCCGGAACACCAAAATATTTCTAGAAACATTATTTTACTTTTTCTGAGCTAGTTATGGTCCCCGAACACCCTAACATGCTACATAAAGCATCCTACACATAAACACTAGACTTTTACACTTAAACCCCCTAGTTACTTACATTACCACTCAAAGTTACATTTAACCCCCCCCCCCCAATACCTTACGGCCACTAGCATGGCCGCACCTCCAAAATCTTATGAGATTTATTATGATCTTGCTTGATCTTGTTTAGATTCACCTAGATCTATTTAGATCATGTATGTACTATTACCAACATATTACACCTTGGTTAACAGAAATGAATGGTTATAAGAGACATCAAGCTCATCATCTCACTCACACATAATCACCCACTCATCTCCTTCCCCTTCTCCCCACTTGCGGCCGAGAACAAGCACACCCCACCCCACCATCATCATTTCACTCCCAAGTAAACCATACACTCACAAAGGTGCAATAAGGTGATTAAGGAAGTTTGGTGTTCTTGGAACTTGAAAGACCACCTCCGTTTGCTTTTATCCACCACATTTCCATCTTGATCTTCCCTAGCTTTAAGCTAGTTGTAAGCTTCTTGTTAATCCTTATTTACTTCATAATTTTAGTGGTTAAAAGATTTATTATGAAGAAAGCATATGAACACCCTAAGATCTTACACTTAAAACTTGAAACATAAGCTTAAATAAGATGATACATGAAGAAATAATGTTAGTATGATGTTGTTTGGTATATGTTGTTGATTACTTGTTGATTCTTGGTAATATGATGTTAAATGTCGTTGTTGATCACTAAACATGTTAACGGAACAAATAGAACTTGCGTTAGAGCGCTATAAGCTGAAAACAGGAAGCTGTCAAACTTTTACACCCGCCTTCAGTCGGCTGTAACCGGGTAATAAATTAATGAAAAGTTGGTTTTCTTGACTCTATAACGTGTTATTTCGAAATACGAATCAAATGGCACTGGAATCATATTTTTTCGAGGTCGTTTGCTATTTTTAGAGTTTCGTTTTGTACAGCAGCAAAAGCTGGGTTTTTCCTGCAGAAAATGTGTGTTATGATTTTAGTCATAACTTGAAATTTGTGAAGAATTAGCTTATGAAATTTATACTGTAGATGAGCACTGATGTCGTTGTAATTCTCCAACTAGAATTTCATCAATCGGACTTACGATGAATTTTAAATGAATTATTCAGTGGACAGCAGTCAGAAAGTGACGAATCTGATTGCAGTCCGGTAAATGATTTTTTATAAAATATTGGTAATGAATTGGATCCCGATATTTTTACACAATAATATTTGGATCGTTTAAAATATTCTGTAAGAATTTGGGAATTTTTGGAATAAGTTAACTATTTTATTAAAATGCCCGAAAACAGCCCAGTTTTGAATGTTAAAGCTGAAACGACATAAGTAGTAATTTGCGTGTCTAAATGTCAGGTAGGTTATCTGAGAATGATCTAACATGTTATATGTCAATGAAAGTGTTATGTGCAATATAGTATGCTTGCTTTTGAATGGTAATAGATGGGAAGATTATATGAGCGTGAACTGTTAAAGTGATTGCATGTTATGTGGTAGATGCATGTAGGAACTTCGTGCTTATTTGAAGTCACTAATAAACTAAGTGGTAATCATACTAGGGCGTGATTGACCAACACCGATTGTTAGCTATTTTATAGAGTTCAACCGAGCAACCAAAGGTGAGTTCACACTCTTTCTAAGGCAGGGGATTCCCGGTGGTTGGGAATGGGTTAAAGAATTTAAAACGGAACCTACATATTCTCCTTGGGTAGGATATGTACCGCCATCCTCCATGGGTAGGATACCAATATTAATCCTGCGTATTCTCCTTGGGTAGAATACGTACGTTCGTCCTCCTTGGGTAGGACAACAAGCTTAAACTACTAGCCAAAACTCTATCACCTAAGTCCCTCATTTTTATATCGACTTAATCGCCGAGGCCGATGGCGAGCGGGTCATTAGTTAAATAGCGCTATTAGGTTTGACAAACCTCACACCGTGCCGGTAGGACGGGCGTGTACTAATGTATCATGGCAAACAGTCAATGATGATAGACATTGACTTAGGGCACAACTTACTTTCGTCAGTAGTCGATATGGTAACGGTCTAGTAGTTCACATGGGGAAGCCCCCACGGGTCATGGTTTGGGAAAGAAGGAATTGGTCAATCATATTTTCAACTATGGGGTAACCCCCACGGCAAGTAAGCCAACTAAACAAAAACTATGTTTTTGAAACAACTTAAAACGAACACCCAACTGTGAACTCACTCAACTTTGTTGTTGACTCCTTGTTACATGCCTTGCACGTCGTTAGGTATCTATGGAGCTTGCACGGAGAGGCGTGGTCGTTGTGGGACATGGAGTGTCGAGTCCCATGTTACACATTTAAACTTATGAACTTATTACTTATGTTTTGGTCTTACCTATAATGCTTCCGCTGTTTAATTTGAACTAGGCTAACTAGCTTTTGATCACCAATTATATTGTGTGGTTGGATTTTATCTATCTTAAATACATTGTTCAATATGATTGGTGGCTTGATCCTGGTCGCGTCACGCCTCCAAGCGGTGATACTCCGCATGGTGGATTTTGGGGGTGTGACACCTAACGTCGTCTATTTACCAAGTTTCTCCCCGAAACTAGTATGATACATTTTTAAACTCGTTTTTCTCGAAAACAGTTTAAGTTATACATCTTTTTGAGTTCATAAACATATTATGATACTCTAAAAATTGTATTCTCGATGAAAATACATTTTTATATAATTTGAAAGCACATTTTATATGAAAACATAAACTTTGTTTTTAACGACATGTTTTTCTCTGAAAACATTAAATAAGATAGTAAAATGACGTTTTAGTGAATTCTCACTAAAATTACATTTAATTGAAATCATGTTTTATAAGAAAACATATATTCATTCTTTTTAAAGACGAGTTCTTCACCCCGAAAATAGTATATAAAACAGTAAAAAGTGGGGTTTATGTGACACTCACTAAATCACATTTATTTAAGAGTATGTTTTATACACAAAAACATATTTACATTCTTTTAACGACATGTTCTTCCCCTAAAACACTTCATAAAATAGTAAAAAGTGGGGACGTAGTGATACTCACCTTTGGGTGCGTTTTTTAAATATCGCAATCCCTCTGATCAAATCCACATATCCTAATTTAGATAGAAATAATCTATTAACTAATTGTTCTAAAACAAGCAGGTTTCTCTGTTAATTAGGATTTTTCACATATCTTTGAGGTTTTTAAGAAAAGTCTTTGTTTTTAATTATGTTGGTATTTATATATATATATATATATATGTATTTCCATATACATATACATATTAAGATTTTCGCGATTTGAACGATTTTGTTGGTGACTCTTTATCATGTCTACTTATTCACAATATATATCTACGAGTTGCGCTTCGTAACATATAAATGAGAAAACTAAATATAAATGAGAAAACTAAAAAATTAACTAAAAAAGCCTAAAAACATACCAAATTTTTTTTTACAATTGTTTTATAAAAAATCGCTATTTTTATATATAAAAAAATTAAAAAAAAAACTAGTACTGCACATGTGCATTATATGTGTACTACACATGTGCATTACATGCTTAAAATTAGCTTTTGAGTTTAGTTTAGATTTTAGGGTTAGGTTTTTTGGATGTTTAGGATTAGGATTAGGTTTTTAGGTGTGGGGGAGGGGGGTTTAGGTTTTTTTTTCAGGTTTAGGTTTTTTTTTCAGGTTTATGTTTAGGGTTTAGTTTTAGGTTGTCGCGAGGGGGGTTAGGCTTTTGGTGGGAGGGTGAATTTAGGTTTTTGGGGGGTGGGGTGGGGGGTTTAGGTTTTTGGGGGTGTCGGTGGGGGGTGGGTTAAGTGGTTTAGGCTTTCCGTATTATTGCACATGTGCAGTACAATATTTTTTTTAATTTTTTTATATATAAAAACCTGTAAAAATAAATAATAAAATTATAAAAAAATTTGGTATGTTTTTTAGGCATTTTTAGTTAGTGTTTTGGTTTTCTCATTTAAACTTGTTTTCTCATGATCCATCCCCTATATATATATTGGGGATGGATCATGAGAAAACTAGTTTAAATGAGAAAACCAAAAAACTAACTAAAAAAGCCTAAAAAACATACCAAATTTTATTTTTACAATTTTATTATTTTTTTCGCAGCTTTTTATATATAAAAAAAAATGAAAAAAAAATATTTCTTGTACTGCACATGTGCACTAATACGGAAAGCCTAAACCACTTAACCCACCCTCCACCGACACCCCCTAAAAACCTAAACCCCCCCACCCCCCCACCCCCTCCGGAAAACATAAAACTAAACCCTAAACATAAACCCAAAAAAACCCTAAACCCCACACCCCCAAAAACCTAAACCCCCCTCCCCCCACACCCAAAAACCTAATCCTAAACCTCCAAAAAACCTAACCCTAAAAGCTAAACTAAACTCAAGAGCTAATTTTAAGCTTGTAATGCACATGTAGTACACATATAATGCACATGTGCAGTACAAGTTTTTTTTTTTTTTTTTGAAATTTTTTTATATATATAAATTAGCGATTTTTTATAAAAAAAAATTGTAAAAAAAAATTTGGCATGTTTTTTAGGCTTTTTTAGTTAGTTTTCTATTTTTCTCATTTATTTGTAGTTTTCTCATGATCATCTCCCTATATATATATATATATATATATATAAACGGGTTCAGGAGAAAACGCTCAAAAGTGTGAGAACGGTGAGAACGCATCCTGGCCCAACACGTGACGCGGGACATGATCAGGGTTCGAGGGGTTTTTTTGTCTTTTCAATCTTCTTTTTATTTTCCCAACGCGGTATAATATTTTTTGGCGTTAATTGTATTTATTAAACTTTTTGGCGTTTAATTAATTGTTTTTGTGTCACATAGATAATTTTTTGGGGTTATAGCGTTTTCTGGTCAATTTTTTTGGTGTTTTTGTGGCGTTTTGTATAATAATTCACTACGAGTCATTAATATTTTCAAAAGTTAACACTAAGAACAATTTTTTTTTTTTGCGTTTAGTGATTTTTTTGGCGTTTAATACATTTGACAAGTTGCTTTGCCAGCACCCGTTCTCACAGTTTTCACACTACTAGCGTTTTGGTGTTTGTAGTTTTTGGTGTTTTATATAATAATGTATTTTATTTGTAGAGAATTAGATAACAAAACAACAAATAACTTTATAACAAAAACAATATAAAATGAAAAAGAAACAAATTAAAAATGGTAATCTAAATTGTCTTCCGAATCTTCACTTTCATCAGCTCCTTCTTCTTGAATTTGTTTTGGCGTTTTGAACCTTTTGAATACCTTAGCTAGATGGCAACTTTCGTACATAAACCCCGTCTTTTTTAGACGAAGCTGCTTAGTGGCATCCTGTTTTTTGGTGTGATATTCTTGTTTGGTGGCATGTCATTGAAGATCAACTCTTGCTTGATGCTATTTACAATAATGGAGTCCAAAATAGCATTTTACACTTGTGTTGATCCCTTTATTCCATGCCGATATTCATCAAGAACAAAGCTCACATGATGGCATATCACTGTCATCAGTCTCTTTTTCTTGAATATTTGTCCATCTCATTCAGCAAAATATTATTAAGATAACCCCCTCAGAAGAAGAATCCATTAAGTGAAAGCTTTGCCATCTGTGGTTATTTTAACTAACATTATTTTGGCGTTTTAAAGTGAGTGGTTTCTATAGGATACGGCGTTTGTTTTTCTGGGTGTGATCAATTCATTGTGTATAGATCCCTCTCTTATAAGAGTTTTTTGGCGCGTATTTTAGGCGGGATTTTTTTTATTGTAATAAATGATAGTAATAAAGTAACCGTCTTTTTCAATTACTGTTTTTGTATTTACTGTTTTGATCAGCTTTTATCAGTTTTATAGGTGATAGACGTCCCATCTTCTAAGTTTGGCTTTTTTTTAAATGGCGTTATGCAGACCAAGATGACAAAATACAATAACAAAGAAAATAAAATATTAAGCAGGAAAAATATTTTTTGTTATTTTTGGCGTTTTGTAAGGAATGACCTTTTTTAGTATTTTTTTGGCGTTTTGCTAATAAAGAGAGAAATATATCATTTAATTATCTTAAAAAAAAAGATTACACAAAAGAAAAAAAAGAGGAAACAAAATTTAAACCCTTCGTCAGAAAGTACTTTATCCAAAAAGTATCCATCACTTGCGTCATCTTCTTCCTCGGAGTCTTCATCTGGATCTTCATCCATGTTGTTGGTCCCGTTGATACAGGATCTGATCGTAGGAACAAGATGAATCGATTTCGTCTTAATGTGCGGAATCCATTAAGATGAATCACAGATTTGTGCAACAGAGAATTCAACGTTTAACTGCTTGTCTGTTCGTTCTATTAATCGTTCTGAAAGTCAAAAAGTTCCGGTGAACGTACAGACTATCCGTGCGTGTCAAAAGTTCTAACAAAGTTGCACCGGACCTTCTATTTATAGACAAACTCAGGAACCTAATAAGTGTTGTACGTGCGGGTGGGCTACCCGTGCGTATGGTTATCCGCGCGTATGACTTATCCGTGCGGATAAGTCATCCGTGCGTATTGCCATACGTGCGTATTGCCATCCGCACGTGTCCCAAACAACACTTTTACATACATAACCTATCCCCGAGTTGTCCTGCTAACTACATACATACATTCAGACAATTTACATAAACACAGAACACAAAATATGACTACATGCTGACGGAAGCTACAGACATAATGTACTAACACATGTCATCACCTTCACCTTCATCGGCTTCTTGTTCCTGAATATTCTGAAGCCTCCACTTGAACATGTCTTGCATTAACTCCAATTTTGAGTCCATTTCTGTGTTCGTACAAGTGGCGTTATGCAATTCTTCCATGAAACCAAGACCCTGCTTTGTCATGATGTTTTCAAGCCAGTAGACTTCCTGTTCTCCGTTGTCGTATATAACGGTCACCATGTCTGTTTCGTCATCAAAACGCCATGATGTCATGACAGGGTCCGGCTTCACATCTGCTTTGATTGGTCCAAATTTCCTGGTTAATGCTTTCATAAGCATATGTGTTTCATGGCATTCGTTGTCTAGAGCGATGCCAAGGGATAAGATACCCCTCTGTACCTCTTCTTCCATATTCAAAATTTCCCCGACCATCTTAACATACACCCTCCTTCTGTTTTCAAAACGGAGGACGAATCACCTTATTGCCAGAGTGTATCTCCACGAAACGATTGTTGCCATTTTTGGCGTTTTGGTTAAGTTGGCGTTTTTTGTTAAAGATGTTTTTGCAGAAATGGATAGATTTAAGTGATTATGGAAGCTATGTTTTACCTAGTTTATATAATGATGTTTTTGGCGCATAATTTAGGAGGGAATTTCTTCTAATAAATGTTAATAACTGAAATTCAGTTACTGTGTTGTTTCATCTTCCTGTAATATCAAACGCGTTTTATCACTAATTTTTGGCGTTTTGTTTTTAATGGCGTTTTGTTTTTTTTTAATGGCGTGTTATCATTTTATGGCGTTTTGAATATGAGCGGTAAAAGACCCTTTTACCCTTAATGAAGCGCGTCCCACATAATTAAATTGATGTTATTTACAAAAATGTCACCGCGCCATCTAGTCCATAGATTGTTTTGATCTGACGATCCATAATCGTTCTCACCGTTCTCACACTTTCACCCGTTCTCTCTAAATCCTGACCCTATATATATACATATAGGAGAAGGATCCGTTAGGAAACATCCTTTATTGCGAGAACCTTGAGAACCAAGTGTGAACACAACCAAAAAAATACCTAAAAAAAATCAAAAAACACCCAAAAAAATTTTTTTACTGTTTTTTATAAAAAAAAATCGCTATATTTCGTCACAAAAAAAAAAAAAAAAACAAAAAAAAATCGAGTAACAATTATCCATGCACATGTGCATATGTATAATTTCTTTGACAAATTCCGTAATACATTACTAATATTAGACAATTACACTTTCATTTACACTACCATTCACAATACACTACTTTTTACATTAACAATATTAGAAATGCACATGTGCATCTATATGCATGAGTTTGTTATAACATTAACAACACTAGAAATGCACATGTGCATCTATATGTATGAACATGTTATAACGTGTTTTGATACACCACTTTGAATACACCTTCCCTTTCATCTATCATACCATCCATAATACACTACCATTACCTCCTATCATCCGTAATACAATACCATTGCCTCCTACCATCCATAATACAATATTATTACCAATATTTCACTTTATTACATGTACATCAACACCCTTTATACCATCCAAACAACATATTACATCATAAAGGGACAAATATAATCAAACCATCAACCACTACATATAACTAACCAAAAACACATGTATATGGGCCTACTTCATCATTTAAAATCACAAACTTTTTGTACCAAAACACGTTATATGATGGTTATACATAACGATGCACATGTGCATTCTTAATATTGGTAATGTAAAAATTAGTGTATTGTGGATTGTAATGTAAATGAAATTGCATTTTTCTACTACTAGTAATATATTACGGAATTTGTCCAAGAAATGATACATATGCACATGTGCATCCATAACTATTACTCGAAAAAAAAGTTTTTTTTGGTAACGAAATATAGCGATTTTTATTAGAAAAATATTAAAAAAAATTGTGTGTTTTTTTTATTTTTTTAGGTATTTTTTTGTGTTCACATTGGTTCTCGCGGTTCTCGCAATAAGGATGGTTCTCAAATGAACCTTACCCTATATATATATATATGTATATATATATATATTGCGCATTCATGTCATGTATGAACGGGCCTTGCCCTTCATATGTTTTCGTGCCTAGCATGAGTGTAAACGGGCCTAGCCCTTATGCGTCTTCGTACCTCATACGAGTGTGAATGGGCCTAGCCCATATGCGTATTCGTGGCCCGCACGAGTGTTTCGTCGTTATGAATCATATACATATTCTTCTAATATATATATTTATGAATGGTGAACCTTGTTCACTTGTATATGTATGTTTGTTCCTTAGGTATATATTTTTCTTCATATATATATATATATATATATATATATATATATATATATATATATATATATATATATCGTTACTATATATATTTGTTAAAATAATTATTTTTAACGTCGAATTTGTGTCGGTGTACATGCATAAGTTCTCTGGTATGTATACACTTCATCAAGTGTACTTGTGTATTTATGCGTATACGTATGCCATGTATGTATACTTCACTTATATACTTTTAATGTAGGTATTTGTCTCGTATTTATACGGATATGTTTACATGTACATTATTTGTAATCTTGTATTTTAATAAGTGTTTTAGTATACGTATTTCTATACGTATAAGTATGCTTGTATTATTTCACTTAGTTGATGTAACACCCCGAAAACGGGTTTGGTAATCAAACCATGTTAATACTAAAAGACGGGTAAAGTATCGTTATTGGTAAAACTAACCCGGAAAATATTAGGATTTATATAATTAAACCTAATATTTAATAAAAAGGGAAAAGAATGCTTTTGGCAAATAAAGCTTATAAAAAAAGGCCCGAGTTAACGGGACTTAAAATAAACCAAGTCGGAGATTTCCCCGAACCCACTAATGTAACTAGGAATGTTTAACCTAGTTAATAAGTGGAAATATTGTTAGAAATAAGTAGGTTGTAGCCTACTTAATAACTAACCAAACGAGACGGGCCAAATTAGGATAACTTAAAGGTTATCTTATATAAAGAAAACAAAACACAACACACACACAAGTGTGTGTGCGTGATCGAGCAGAGGGAAGGCTCCATGAGCCAAAGCCCTAACCTTCAACATAATCATCAAATCGAAGGGCCAAACGAAGCTTAAATTCACAACCGAACGTGAACTAATGATCACTCGAGCTAGGGGATCATAAGGTATGTAAAATTTTGATGATTCGTGAAGTTCTAAAATTTGGATAATCGTCCTAATCGCGAATTAGGTATGGATTAGAGAAGCTATGGCTAAATTAGTGATGTATACTTGCTTAAGAACAAAACCCTAAGCGAAAATCATACATAACATGCTATGAATTGAATGATTGGATGAATTACCACACTAGGATAAGTGGGTTTTAATCATATGATGAATTGATGATATAACTATGATTAGAATCATCATAACGAAATAGAAATCGGTAAATACTTGAACAAATGGTGTGTTTAAGTATATAATCATACTTACTATGAAATAAGTTTAGTATGATATGATAAAATTGATGATATGTTCATGTTCAATGATGTTTTATATCATTGTGTATTAATTCGGTAAATTATGATTACGAGAACTTGGTTAATAAAGTAATTAAAACGGTAGGATAAGAATGACACTTATCGTATGAATAACCAATTAAATAAACGAGTAGTTGAGCTACCTCGTGTGATTATTTATGCTAATAGGCAGTTGACTTTTAAAAAAGGTCAAACTGACCAAGTATATGATCGAATGATAAATTCGACATAAGAATCGTAGGATGGAATAGTCGTAAATGATTATGACTAATCTAACAATCTTACAATTACAATGATAGTTTGACGCCTGGCAAGCTAAGTGAAAGCTTGGGAAGGAAGCGGGTCAAACGAAGCAAGAATGAAGAAAAAGCATAATCAGGATGTAAGGTAAGTATAGCTTACATTAGTCATATATTTTAAATATTTCTCTTATCGTATTAATTACATACAAGATAATCGAGTATGATAAGAAACCATTTCGATGATTAAGAAGGAGTTAAATCGGTAATTCGATCATATTATGACGAATGGAAAATAAACTTTTAATGGATACCGTACAAGGTAAATCAAAATAAACAATAACGGTAATACGGTCATCCGTTGATGACAACCGATAGTTGTTGAAAGACACTTTATGGCGTAAGCCAATATGGGTCAAAAGAGTCAAGAAATGTGATAGAAGTAAAATGACCGCATGGTGTAAACCGGAACGAGTCATGTAGTCGAGATGGTAATAAATATTATCTCGCTTAGATAAACGGTCATTTAGACCAAACGGGTCAAATGGTGAAGATATCACCATTTGAAAATATCGACTAATAAATATTGTCGAGTTTTATGTTCACAGGAGTGAATACATGAAGGATAATTGCATCGCTATTAATTAGAGATTATTAAAGCAATGTATTAAAACGGGTCAATATATTGATCCGAGCCAGGTATGTGCAATAAGGTAACTCTCATTAGGAACGTAAGGTTCAATGAGAGTCAATTGCAGTTTAAAATAGACTTTTGGTTACTTTAATAGGTAAACCGAATGTTTCAAATGATGGTTATTGCGTTTGGAAAGCATAACGACTTTCCCAACAAAATAATAACTAAAAACAGGGCTTATGGGTCAAACATGCTTTCAAAAGTCCTTCATCGTAAATGAAAGGCTAAAAAGGACCAAAATGCCCTTCTAAGCTAAGTTGAGCAAACAACTTGTTTGGAAACGAGTTTTATGATTAGGTAAATACTTAGAATAAGTATAAAAATAGAAAGATGTCAATCTTTGATCAAATGACTCGGTATGAGTCTTTGCCGTAAAATAACGATCCGGGAAGTAAAACTCGAATTATGTAGATCACCGCATTAAATCCACTACAAGTGTAGTTGTGGTAGAAGATCACTCGATAAGAAATGTGGAAATACGAAGCTAAAAATGAACGAAAGCGATTCGTGCTTAACATATGCTTAAATACCCTTAACGGGTCAAAATAAGCATACAAGCGAAAGCGAGTTTGAAATACGTAAGAAACCCATAAATTGAACCTAATATGATGGGAAATATTAAATTATGAAGTTCATGAGAAATAGGGATGAAACAAACACGTTTTTATTGATAAAAACATGAACGGGTCAAAATTATGTAAAAGGGTAATAAGCTGAAGACTTAAAAGTCTTAAAATTTGTTAATCCGGATGTTGGATTTTAACTCCATATGATGGACGATCAAATTAAGATCACCTAGGAAGAAACGTGGCATAAAACGGATCAAAAACGAACAAGGTATGTCTGTTTTCGTAAAACATAACTTGGCCGGAAATATGCAGGTTTGTGCAGCAAACTTTCTGTCAAAAACACGTCCTCGCATCACGCGACGAGGAAGTGATGTTGCAGTCGCGCCACGCGACGCCTCTAGCTGCCCGCGAGAAAGGAGTCGAGGCCCGCGAGGGTCTTAAACTGGTCAAAACTGTTGCGGTTCAATTGTTTTGCGTTGCGAACTCGTTTAAACTCGTTTTAAACACCATATGACTAACTCATTTCATGTTTTTATGAAATGTAGGTATAACTGATGTGCCGGATGACGATCAAGCTCAACGAGGAACCGAATAAGACCAAGAATCAAGCTTCCGCGACACTTTTTGTCGTCACGTTTAAACGACGATATAATTACTTGATGTTGAAATGTTTTAAATCTTAAAATGTTTTAATAAACTAGTATTTTCATACGTATGTGTAATTTTATAAACATGTATTTATACGAAATTTATATTAAATATGGTATAAATCAAGTAAGGGTCTTACAAGTTGGTAATTAGAGCGCCAGGTTAAGGAGTAAAGTGTTAGGTTCGAGACTTGATCGCAAAATCCGGTAAGTTATTCAATACATTAACGGTCTAGCATCTAAAGTGTTGAAAACAACACATAGGGTTATCGTGTAAACACGTTACCCCAAATAAAGCGATAAAAGATCGATATAGTTAAACAAATTACGTGTGTTAACACGTATTGTTGAAAGCCTTGTATTATAATACGGGCGCTTATTAATGAAAAATGTTACTAATCTTTGCATACGTTTTAGCTAAAGGACCCTCGTATCCGAAGATGACGAGAGTCTAAAGAGTTATCGATATGATAAAGAAATGGTCTGAAGTATGACAAGTAAGTCGTACACGCTAAAGACTGGAATCAAGAAATGATCTCGAATGAGAGATCGAACAACATGGAAAGTTTATCAGGGCAAGTATCTACAAGGTACACGTATTAACTTATAGCATAAACACAAATATGCAATAAACACATAGTGAATGATAGTTGCATATAGAAGATAAAACTTGGAAAACCTAGATAGGTTACCTATCCAGGATGACGTTTCCAAGAGAAATTCAGTAGAGATACGTATTATTCACAGTCGTGAATAATAAGATAATAACAGAATTTAGTTAAATATGAACTTGGACGAAAGTAATCACCCAAGTAAGTATTCTCAATAAAGATTCAATTGAGAACGGTAATGATCACATCGACGAATGTGATTGTATAAATGGTTATAAAAAGGAACATTGTAAATGTTCAAGGATAAAACGGGTAAAACTGGCAATTGTTATTTAGCAATTAAATAAAGTTTTACCAATTGAAATAAATCGGGAGATTACTTACATAGGACGTGAGGTGGTAATTATAACAAGGTCATATGTACCATGTGTTGATCGCTTACTCTGGCCATGTAAGTAGTGAACACATGATACCAGGAGCTTATTATAATGAGTACAGTTATGTCCGATGTGGTAAGGTCAAGACGAATGAAAAAGTTAAAGGAACCTTGGGGTTAAGAAATCCTATGGGCATACTCGTATAAATGGTTTTCGAGGGAATCATAAAAACGAAGTATGGTGCACATAGAAACCAATGACCCAAGGGAATTCGTGAAATAAGTCATTTTGGACGAAAGAGCCATGGTTGACAAAAAGGGCATGTAAAACCAAATTATAAATGACCCGCGAGGTCATAGAAACGAAGTTATTGCCCATATAAAAAGACGATAGAAGTCATTGACTTTGGTCGTAGTAAAGAAAGGATGATAATAATAATCATCATTCAGAAATTAAAAGACCATCAAGCGTGGTCACATAAAGAATAAAGGTTTGGTTAAATAAAGCGATGGATTTCGCTAAGACAACCAAACAAGTCAAAACAAAGTCTTAATGCATATCTAAAGGGTTGCATTAATAATGACTTCAGTAAATCACCCGATTGATGGGTAGGAAATTAAACACATGCGTAAACCGAGAGACGGGAACGCGGATTGAAAGTCAAAGGACTCGGATTATGAGTCATGACTAAAAGACTATAAAATTTCGTAAATAGAAATTTTGAATAAATATGTTCAACTATTTTGAGGTTGAACGGGTTAAATAAAGAATAAAGTTTGATTGTTTATAAGTGATGGATTTCACATTAACAAGTCAAACGGGTTGAATATAATATAATGCCGGATGGCATAAGTATGCGCAAGCCAGATAACGGTAGCGTTAAACGCAAAAGAATAATGAGCCCGGTAATGGGACATAATCAAATACGAATATATGCAAACCAGATAACAGTGAGCATAAGAAGAACCAATGCATAAATGACATGAGAGGTCATAAAGTCGGGAGAATGATCCGAAATAAAATGATTGTAGTCACGAACTATAGTCAAGGTTAACAGATCTTAAACTGGAAACCAATTGATTTTCAACCATAAACAAGGTGCCTTGACACCAAACATATATTTTAAGAATGAAATGAGTAAGAAATGATCTACGGGATCAACATAACCTTCGGGTTATAAATAATAAAAAGGTCTACGGGACCAAAATGACCCTTGGGGTCATAAATAAAAAGAAATGAACAATAATTGGCCTTGTCTTAACAAGGTGAAAGCCTAAAGAAATAGCCCACGAGGCTAAGTGATAGAACCTAAGGGTTAATTAGACAAAGCAAGGGCACTAGTTGAGAATCCCCGCGTAAAATAAGAATGTAAAAAGAATAAATTCTTAACTGTCAATATCCTAGTATGGATAATTGACATAAGTTAAAGAAAAAAACGTTAAACTAAAATTCAGTTTTTGTAAGAAACAACGTTTTCACAAATATGATTATTCTGATAGGAATCAGAATGGTAAATATTAAAAGATACGAGTCTTGACACTGATGAGTGCAAAATGATACATTCGAAAAGAAATATTTTCAAAAATGAAAGGTTGAAATAAACCTAAACATGACGTGACGCGATCACGATCAAGAAAAGTAATGTGAAGTATAATCACATTGTAACCTGAGCTATGGTTATAAAGTAACTGGACTAATAAGTCTAGTTAGTGAGACCGGTTAAGGTCGAAATTCAAATTAAGAATTTGGATAATACGCTATTTATTATGAGAATAGCGTGGAATAAACGAAATCAATAGATTTACATGATCAAGTGGCCAAATTTGCGACTTGGTCAAGTAAACAACAAGGGTATATAGATACAAGATAAAAGTGATGGCCCATGAGACCTCACTAACAGAAAATACTGATCACGTATTAGAGGGATCATGAGACAACCAAAGTAAAGTGTTGGGAAGCCAATTCTAACAAAAGAGTTTGTTTGTTAAAAGTGAAAGATTTCACTAGAGACCTTTAAACGGGTCAAAATAACGGATTCATAAAGAATTCGATAGTACGAAAGCGATAAATTTCACTAAGTTAACTAAACTAATGGAAATAACAAGATTACGTTATTCCAAGTTGCATTATGTCGTATGAGATACATAGATGTTGGGTAACCAAAAAGATATTAGCATATTTTTCTGATAATACTAACAATTGGTTAAGATATGAGTAATGCTTAAAAGATTACTCGGGTCAAATTGCATTGAGTTTAAAACTCAATGAACTATGTAAGAAAGGTTTCGAGGACGAAACCTCTTTAAGGGGGATAGACTTGTAACACCCCGAAAACGGGTTTGGTAATCAAACCATGTTAATACTAAAAGACGGGTAAAGTACCGTTAGTGGTAAAACTAACCCGAAAAAATATTAGGATTTATATAATTAAACCTAATATTTAATAAAAAGGGAAAAGAATGCATTTGGCAAATAAAGCTTATAAAAAAAGGCCCAAGTTAACGGGACTTAAAATAAACCGAGTCAGAGATTTCCCCGAACCCACTAATGTAACTAGGAATGTTTAACCTAGTTAATAAGTGGAAATACTGTTAGAAATATGTAGGTTGTAGCCTACTTAATAACTAACCAAACGAGATGGGCCAAATTAGGACAACTTAAAGGTTATCTTATATAAAGAAAACAAAACACAACACACACACACAAGTGTGTGTGCGTGATCGAGCAGAGGGAAGGCTCCATGAGCCAAAACCCTAACCTTCAACATAATCATCAAATCGAAGGGCCAAACGAAGCTTAAATTCACAACCGAACGTGAATTAATGATCACCCGAGCTAGGGGATCATAAGGTATGTAAAATTTTGATGATTCGTGAAGTTGTAAAATTTGGATAATCGTCCTAATCGCGAATTAGGTATGGATTAGAGAAGCTATGGCTAAATTAGTGATATATACTTGCTTAGGAACAAAACCCTAAGCGAAAATCATACATAACATGCTATGGATTGAATGATTGGATGAATTACCACACTAGGATAAGTGGGTTTTAATCATATGATGAATTGATGATATAACTATGATTAGAATCATCATAACGAAATAGAAATCGGTAAATACTTGAACAAAAGGTGTGTTTAAGTATATAATCATACTTACTATGAATTAAGTTTAGTATGATATGATAAAATTGATGATATGTTCATGTTCAGTGATGTTTAATATCATTGTGTATTAATGCGGTAAATTATGATTACGAGAACTTGGTTAATAAATTGATTAAAACGGTAGGATAAGAATGATATTTACCGTATGAATAACCAATTAAATAAACGAGTAGTTGAGCTACCTCGTGTGATTATTTATGATAATAGACAGTTGACTTTTAAAAAAGGTCAAACTGACCAAGTATATGATCGAATGATAATTTTGACATAAGAATCGTAGAATGGAATAGTCGTAAATGATTATGACAAATCTAACCATCTTACAATTACAATGATAGTTTGACGCCTGGCAAGCTAGGTGAAAGCTTGGGAAGGAAGCGGGTAACGAATCAAGAATGAAGAAAAAGCATAATCAGGATGTAAGGTAGGTCTAGCTTACATTAGTCATATAGTTTGAAATATTTCTCTTATCGTATTAATTACATACCAAATAATCGAGTATGATAAGAAACCATTTCGATGGTTAAGAAGGAGTTAAATCGGTAATTCGATCATATTATGACGAATGGAAAATAAACTTTTAATGGTTACCTTACAAGGTAAATCAAAATAAACAATAACGGTAAAACGGTAATACAGTCATCCGTTGATAACAACCGTTAGTTGTTAAAAGACACTTTATGGCGTAAGCCATAATGGGTCAAAAGAGTCAAGAAATGTGATAGAAGTAAAATGACCGCACGGTGTAAACCAGAACGAGTCATGTAGTCGAGATGGTAATAAATATTATCCCGCTTAGACAAACGGTCATTTAGACCAAACGTGTCAAACGGTGAAGATATCACCATTTGAAAATATCGACTAATAAATATTGTCGAGTTTTATGTTCACATGAGTGAATAGATGAAGGATAATTGCATCGCTATTAATTAGAGATTATTAAAGCAAGGTATTAAAACGGGTCAATATATTGATCTGAGCCAGGTATGTGCAATAAGGTAACTCTCATTAGGAACGTAAGGTTCAATGAGAGTCAATTGCAGTTTAAAATAGACATTTGGTTACTTTAATAGGTAAACCGAATGTTTCAAATGATGGTTATTACGTTTGGAAAGCATAACGACTTTCCCAACAAAATAATAACTAAAAACAGGGCTTATGGGTCAAACATGCTTTCAAAAGTCCTTCGTCGTAAATGAAAGGCTAAAAAGGATCAAAATGCCCTTCTAAGCTAAATTGAGCAAACAACCCTTAAAGGTTGTTTGGAAACAAGTTTTATGATTAGGTAAATACTTAGAATAAGTATAAAAATAGAAAGATGTGAATCTTTGATCAAATGACTCGGTATGAGTCTTTGCCGTAAAATAACGATCCACGAAGTAAAACTCGGATTATATAGATCACCACATTAAATCCACTACAAGTGTAGTTGTGGTGGAAGATCACTCGATAAGAAATGTGGAAATACGAAGCTAAAAACAAACGGAAGCGATTCATGCTTAACATACGCTTAAATACCCTTAACGGGTCAAAATAAGCATACAAGCGAAAGCGAGTTTGAAATACGTAAGAAACCCATAAATTGAACCTAATATGATGGGAAATATTAAATTATGAAGTTCATGAGAAATAGGGATCAAACAAACACGTTTTGTTTGATAAAAACATGAACAGGTCAAAATTATGTAAAAGGGTAATAAGCCGAAGACTTAAAAGTCTTAAAATATTTTAATCTGGATGTTGGATTTTAACTCCATCTGATGGAGGATCAAATTATGATCACGAAGGAAGAAACGTGGCGTAAAACGGATCAAACACGAACAAATTATGTCCGTTTTCGTAAAACAAAACTTGGCCGGAAATATGCAGGTTTGTGCAGCAAACTTTCTGTCAAAAACACATCCTCGCGTCACGCGACGAGGAAGTGATGTTGCAGTCGCGCCACGCGACGCCTCTAGCTGCCCGCGAGAAAGGCGTCGCGGCCCGCGAGAGCCTTAAACTGGTCAAAACTGTTGCGGTTTAATTGTTTTGCATTGCGAACTCGTTTAAACTCGTTTTAAACACCATATGACTAACTCATTTCATGTTTTTATGAAATGTAGGTATAACTGATGTGCCGGATGACGATCAAGCTCAAAGAGGAACCGAATAAGACCAAGAATCAAGCTTCCACGATACTTTTTGTCGTCACGTTTAAACGACGATATAATTACTTGATGTTGAAATGTTTTAAATCTTAAAATGTTTTAATAAACTCGTATTTTCATACGTATGTGTAATTGTATAAACATGTATTTATACGAAATTTATATTAAATATGGTATAAATCAAGTAAGGGTCTTACAGTTGATTTGATATATAATACATTCCGGATTTTATGAATGGTGAAAATCTATATTAACTAAGTGTCTAAAAATATATTATTTTTCGAACACGTCGGTAAAGTCGTTTATATATATTTCTGGTCGGTGAAAATGCCTAAGTGTTGTGTCGGTAGAATATATATATATATATATATATATATATATATATATATATATATATAGGGTAGGGATCCTAAGAGAAGTCCACCCTATTTGAGAAACTTGAGAAGCAATCTGGATCACACATTTTCCCTAAGCAAAAAATGCAAAAAAAAAAGGGAAAAAAATGCAAAATGTTTTTTTTTTTTTTTTGAAAAATCGCTACTTTTTCTTTAATGATTAATTTTTTTTTTTTTTTTAAATTTTTTTTTGGATTTATACACATGTGTATATTGTTAATCTTTTAACTATACATATATATATATTGTCAATTATACATATATGTATATACATGTTTAAAATTGAAAAAATGTGTATATTGTTAATCTTAAACCATAAACACTAAAGCTAAACCCTAAAGCTAAACCCAAAAGCTAAAACTAAACACTAAAGCTAAACCCTTAATGCTAAACCCTAAAGATAAAGCTAAACCCAAAAGTTAAAGCTAAACCCAAAAGCTAAACCCTAATGCTAAACCCAAAAGCTAAACCCTAATGCTAAACCCTAAATACTATTGCTAAACCCTAATACTAAACCCTAATGTTAAACCCTAAAGCTAAACCCTAAACCCTAATGCTAAACCCTAAATAACACTTATTTTTCAATTTTAAACATGTATATAAATCCAAAAAAAAAAATTTTTTTTTTAAAAAAAAATATATATTTTAATCCTTAAAGAAAAAGCAGTGATTTTTCAAAAAAAAAAAAAAAAAATTTTTTTTTTTTCAGTTTTTCACCTTTTTTTAGCATTTTTTTTGCTTAGGGAAAATGTGTGGTCCAGAATGCTTCTCAAGTTTCTCATTTAACCTACTACTTCTCACATGATCCTTATCCTATATATATATATATATATCTATCTATATCTATATCTATCTATATCTATATCTATATCTATACTACTTTAATAAGCATATTAGAAGGACAAGATGGTAATTCAACATGGTGTTGAAAAAACACTTTAAGCACAATGTACAAGTCTTAAAGCACAAGAAAACACAAACAAATTACCCTTTACCCGGATCATCTACAACCGTCCATGTTTTTCACCTTTTCACACGGATCATCATCTGGACCGTCCATTTGACTTCACACGGATCACCAATTGCTTTCTCTCTCATTCCTCACACATCTCACAAAATAACATCAGATCTTCTCTCTCTCTTCTCTCTCTCTCTCTCTCTGGCGATTCCAATCTGGATCTAGGGTTTGTCTCCAAGGCGATTCAAGATCTAGCCTTTCTCATTGACACCATATCGAGGATCTTCAAGGTGGGTTTATAGCATCTTCAAGGTGGGTTTATGGCATCTTCAAGGTGAGTTTTGCCATCACCAATCTCCAAAGAATCAAGCAATCTGACCTAGGTTCCAACTAATGACGAAGGTCGACCAAGTTAGAGTTTCGACTACCGATCTACTTCTACATGTATGATCTGCAGACTATCAAGGTAAGATTCGTTCATTTTTTGTTCGTATTTTTGGTGGGTTTATGGCATGGGGACTGATCTAGCAAAATCCTATTTGTATTTTTAGGGTTTTGAGGTTACATGATTAACAGAGGTGAAGATGGAGTCGCGAGTTAACAGAGGTGAAGATGGAGTCGCAGGGATTCTTCTACATCACAGGTTTCGTTTGATTTTCGTAGTGAATATTGTAGCGTGGGTTTTAATTCATCTATACTACTTTAATAAGCATATTAGAAGGACAAGATGGTAATTCAACATGGTGTTGAAAAAACACTTTAAGCACAATGTACAAGTCTTAAAGCACAAGAAAACACAAACAAATTACCCTTTACCCGGATCATCTACAACCGTCCATGTTTTTCACCTTTTCACACGGATCATCATCTGGACCGTCCATTTGACTTCACACGGATCACCAATTGCTTTCTCTCTCATTCCTCACACATCTCACAAAATAACATCAGATCTTCTCTCTCTCTTCTCTCTCTCTCTCTCTCTGGCGATTCCAATCTGGATCTAGGGTTTGTCTCCAAGGCGATTCAAGATCTAGCCTTTCTCATTGACACCATATCGAGGATCTTCAAGGTGGGTTTATAGCATCTTCAAGGTGGGTTTATGGCATCTTCAAGGTGAGTTTTGCCATCACCAATCTCCAAAGAATCAAGCAATCTGACCTAGGTTCCAACTAATGACGAAGGTCGACCAAGTTAGAGTTTCGACTACCGATCTACTTCTACATGTATGATCTGCAGACTATCAAGGTAAGATTCGTTCATTTTTTGTTCGTATTTTTGGTGGGTTTATGGCATGGGGACTGATCTAGCAAAATCCTATTTGTATTTTTAGGGTTTTGAGGTTACATGATTAACAGAGGTGAAGATGGAGTCGCGAGTTAACAGAGGTGAAGATGGAGTCGCAGGGATTCTTCTACATCACAGGTTTCGTTTGATTTTCGTAGTGAATATTGTAGCGTGGGTTTTAATTCACAGAGTTTCAATTTTGGTTTGATTTTTATGAACTGGGGTTTTGTTCGAGTTTTGGTTTTGGTCTAACCTTTTTAAGTTCTCCTTTCTAATTTAGAATTTGGATTGATTGTTGCAGGTTGTTTCTGCATTAATGTTTGGTGATTTTATGTATATGTAGGAGTTTCACCCCGTTTGTTGGGCATAATTAGCCTTATGGTTGAGTTTACTATGAAGGATTTTAAGATTCCACGGAACCTGTGAGTTATTCTGCTCTGTGCAATCATCAGCATATGCATTTTACTATTTATCTAGCATTTGAAGAAATAATTTAAAGTTTTTTTTGATATTTTAGGCATTAAAGTTAGACTTTATGCGACTTTTGAGCTGTTTGGTCCATTCAACCAGTTTGATTGGTTTACTCTTACCCAAATTCAAAATCAAGTTAGAACATAAACCCAAACTGACCCACTTGTAAATAAGTATGTTAAAGTTTTTTATTAACCCATTAGTTTTGCTAAAAAAATTATTACTTTTTCATGTTGATTTGTTGTTTACAAAGTTTCAGTTTTTTTTTTCTGGTGTCATGTCATCACTATGATAGCCCAATGTTAGAATATAAGGTTTTGATCCTGGTTAAGTTAGGGCCTAGGGTTACTCACATGTAATCAGCTTGAATTTTGATATTTCAGGTGTTTACCAGAAGATATGACTCGTGTACCAGATTTTGGATCTAGACAAGCACTTTACTAGCTTTTGTAACAGTCGCAACATCTGATCTATCTTTGGATCATCCGCAATGCCTTGAGAAGTCAGAAGTAGCTGGGAGAGTGGGTATAGGATAGCATTTATGGCTGCAACACCTGATAAAGCAGCATATAGTTTGGTTAAGTTCTTTCTTAAAGCTATGCATTTTATGTTTGCTGATTTATTGAAAATGAGTTTGTTTCCCGGACCATTCTTTATCTCTGGTCTTTCTGGAGACGAGATCATACGCAATCGTGTTTTAAAGCCGTGTACAAACGAATCCGAGAAGCCTTTCAATAGGGTATCAAATTCACTAAACTTGGCCTTTTTTGTTTTTTATTTATTTATTTATTTATTTATATTTTTAGCCTTTCAATAGGGTATCAAATTCGTATAGATCGAACCTCGTAGTGATGTTTGGAATTTTTTTGGTTGTTCTAGCTTCTCCGACAAGCTTCTGGTAACCCAACTTTTCCCCTGTATTTCTATTGAGATCTGTTTTCAGTGTTACCACAAGATTTACTGCTTTTGGAATGTGAGCTAAGTAATATAATTTAACACTAATGTGAGGTTCATGATATTGCAGGATTTCCCAGCTTGGCTCGTGATATTCCTGGAATAGCGTTCTAACTGACAATGAACCATTCAAGGTACTACCAGACTAGATTATTTTTAGTTTTATACTTTATTTTGTTTTGACTATGTAATTTGTTACTGTTGTATCCCAGTTCTTGAATTTTGGATAAAGTGTCATGGCGGAATATAATTATTTTGAACACTATCTTTGCTTTATTAAATTGATGTTGTTAATTAATCTGCATCTAAACCTCACATCCATTTATACATGTTAAAACTGCCAGAATTGGAAAAACATACACCGTAGAGATACTGGACTGCTCTTGCATGTATTATTGTTATTTCTTTGTGTTAGAGATAATGACTGATAATTATAACACACCGTCTTGTCGTTGGAAGAAATGAAGCATTTTGTCAAAAAAATTGTAGATGTGATGCGAGAGGAATCTCTCTTCTCTTGGCCAGGTGTACAACCTTGGTATACTTGCTGACCATTTGCAGTTCTGAAGCCTGGGTGACTCCAATATCTCGGGTCTGGTCATGGTTAATCAGGCCCGATCCAATCTTCTTACCTCAGAGCTTCATCGCAGATAGGTTGAGGCCGAGGTTGAAAACACGAAATTGAGATGTCAACTGCAGCATATTGGAAAGCACAGTGCACCCCCTTTGGGATCCTACTTTGCCATACACACATCAATTTAAAGAGCTAAAGAAGAGCTTGGCCAAGGCAACCGCTGATGGGCTTGCCCGCCAGGATGCCGAAGAAATTTTGGCGAAGACCAAAGCTTCGCTGGAGGTCATGATCGTGACTGTTGAAGCGCAGCGAAAGGGGTTTCAAACCAAAATTGATGACCTTTCTAAGTCATACGGGAAACAAAGCAAGTTGTATGCTGAACTGGCAGCTGGTATGGTAGCATTATTCCTTTCTTCTTGATACATACTGGCATTTGTTATGTTAACACTTAACATATATAATTACGCTTCGAAATGATCACATTCCTTGTTGCTGCAATCGCTTATGAAGGATTAGAGACAATTTATACAAGTTAAGATAAATGTATCTTTGTTGTAGGTTATTCTAGCTGAAGAAGTTGCTGCTTCAAATCTTACCATCTCCGACTTAACAAAACAGATTTGTGATGCTATCCAAGCTAGGGCAGAACAAGGTGTGCGCATGTGCATGTGAGTTTTATTTTAGCTTTATGTCAAGTTGTTTGAACACTTTGCTAATTTATCTCTTCCTTCTTTAGGCGGTGAATGGTGATTACGGCGAGAAAGGGTGGGATGGGGCTTTTTGCCGGAAAAAACACCCACAGCTGCAGTCTGCAGCTAATAAGGTAAGTGAGTTTTGATGGCGAACTGTTCCATAAATATGGTGTCCATATATTGCATTCTGTCAATGTATTTTAATTTAGAAACTTCAATTACCCAGGCTCTACTCTCACGAACAAAACTAAGTGCCTAATGAATTTTACTTTATAAGCAAAAATGGAATTTACTCGTTTTTTTTTTTAATTTGGAACTTCAATTACCAAGGCTCCACTCTCACGAGTAGTGATTTTTTTAGACCCAATTGCTTATTAATGGACCAATTATAATTGTCTATCATCTCAAACAGGTCAAATAGGTGATTAAAAAACTAAAAAGGCCTAATCTTATTTCTAACGCATACAACCTCCTAAATTTTTTTTATTCAAAACTTTGGATTAATGATGTAAGTATGTTGTTTATGCAATCATAATTGTTTTTGTAGAATTTGAAAACATGGAAAAAAGTCCAACTCGGTCCATTTTGATCTGCACTAACCATAAACTTATGAGAATGGCTTGTTGTTGTGGACAAGAAGCGAACACTTGCACATAATCTATCCTGGAGGCTGGAGCAGATTTCATATTCAGGTAACCTTGCATTTGCTTGTAAATCTGGTTCTTATAAAGGCGTGTGAATTAAAAAATAGTAGCTGAACTAGAATGGGTCAAATGGGTTGAACGAATAGAAAGTGTACTTTTAATGTATCCAATAAATTTGCAGACCTGTAATCCCTTTATTCAAAAAGTTGTGATTACTGAAACAATATAAGTTTTCTAATCATACATTATGGACTAATGGTTTCGAAAAATTAGAAGTTATGTTCAAAATTGTTTCGGGTCAACTTGTACCAAAAATTTGACCATTTTGGCCCGTATATCAGTAATTAGTTCGTTTTCATGTCTTTGCAATTCTTCTGCTTTGATGTCCTTATCAAGATCATTAAGCTCATTTTGTGGGTCTCATCTTACATGGCAGTTATATCTATATTCATATTCGTATTCGTATCATCTCTATAACATGTTAATTCCATTGCAGACGAATGATGATGGTGAAAATTGCCATAGGAGTTGGCTGATTGGCAACATGGTTGAGTTTAAAACCTAAGAGCTTGGATTTTGTACAAGCTGCTGCTCTCTCTATTGCAATTGAGATTGCCTATGACGGTCTAGAAAGGGTTGGCTTTGGTGTAGGTATATCCATGCTTGTTTAAATCAAGCTGCTTATGAGTTAAAGCGGCGATGTGGCAATCCACGTGATGTGAGGTCATATGACGAGAAGATTCATATTTTCTTATTGAGTCACTAACTACAAATAGAAATATTTTTAATGAAACCTTTGTTGACCAGATTTATTTATATTAAATAGCTTTAGTTATTTGGTACCTTTTTATAAAACAACCCGTTTTGACCCGAACCTAATTTGGGTAAAGCGTGTTCTGACCCGGCCCAAAATGTCCATGTTTTGAACTGATTTGTTTCGATCGAGACCTGTCCGCTTGACCCAACCTAACCCGACGTGCTAATAAATTTGAGATGTTATAATAGTTGGGGCACTTGGTTGCATGGTATCATTCATAGTTTTCTATCATTCTAATATATATTTTGTTAGTGCCATGTTGACTATATTATTTACATGTGTCATGAAAGCTGTTCATTTAATTAACGCAATAACATATAATACAATATATGAAACTGGTGGTGGTGATCACCATTCACATCCAAACCCTCCCACTCACAGTGTGTTTTCCGTTGCATCGCGAATTTGGTTTTGGTTATGGCTCAAACCGAATCGTCCCGTACATAGCCCTAAAATCACAAACCTAAGTGATATGTTTCCCGCTGCATCGCGCGGGTAAATGACTAGTATATATATATATATATATATAGGGATGGTTCAAATGAAAACCACTTTTAACGCGAAAACTCGAAAACTAACTAAAAAAAGCCTAAAAAACACACAAATTTTTTTTTTTTTTTCAATTTTTTTAATAAAAATCGCTGGTTTTTATATATAAAAAAAAAATTTCAAAAAAAAAAAAAAAATTTTTTTTTTTGTGTAGTGCACATGTGTAATAATACACATGTGTAGTACAGATACACATGTGTAGTATTACACATGTGCACTACACAAAAATTTTTTTTTTTTTTTTTTTTTGAAATTTTTTTTTTATATAAAAAAACATGCGAAATTTGGTTTGCAAAAAAAAAAAAAAAAAAAAAAAAAAAAAAAAATTGTGTGTTTTTTAGGCTTTTTTTAGTTAGTTTTCGAGTTTTCGCGTTAACTAGTGGTTTTCATTTGAACCTTCCCCCTATATATATATATATATATATATATACATATAGGGGAAGGTTCATTGGGGAACACTAAAATAGTGGGGAACAACGGGGAACCGACTCAACGAACTCCGATTGGAGTCATTCCAGCGGCGTTGGAACCGGCTCGTCGAACCCTAACTAAGATCTCTTAACCCTAAATCCTAACTCCTAAACTCTAAACCCTAAAGCTAAAAATAAGGCTAAAACCTATGCTAAACCGTAAAATCTAAACTATAAACCCTAAAAGCTAAACCCTAAAGGCTAAACCTAAAGCTAAACCCTAAACCTAAACCCTAAACCCAAAAAACCTAAACCCTAAAGCTAAACCCTTAGGCTAAACCCTAAAGCTAAACCCTAAA